>JAWNOR010000029.1:0-587890 GCA_035045885.1 Drosophila borealis | reverse complement strand
CTCAAATTCGGGGTCTGTTCAAAAATAAAAACTTTTTTGATGCTTTTTATTGAATATCTCGGGTAAATACTGTCAGATTTTGAAATGTTGTACCTTTTTGAATTCGTAGGGATCCCTACTATAAATCTGCATTCAAACATTTTAAAAATCGATGGGTTAAAAAAAGTGGTTGACCAAAAACCGATTCGTTTGTAAAGTCAACCTTTTTTGATGATTTTTTGGCATATCTCGGCCAAATAATGTTCGATTTGGGAATTTTATACAATTTTGGACTCGTAAGGATCAGTACTATCGATTGGCATCAAAAAAATAAAAATCTAAATTTTGACCAAAATCATCAAAATGGCAAGGGGTTACATCACGTTTTTACTCAAATTCGGGGTCTGTTCAAAAATAAAAACTTTTTTGATGCTTTTTATTGAATATCTCGGGTAAATACTGTCAGATTTTGAAATGTTGTACCTTTTTGAATTCGTAGGGATCCCTACTATAAATCTGCATTCAAACATTTTAAAAATCGATGGGTTAAAAAAAGTGGTTGACCAAAAACCGATTCGTTTGTAAAGTCAACCTTTTTTGATGATTTTTTGGCATATCTCGGCCAAATAATGTTCGATTTGGGAATTTTATACAATTTTGGACTCGTAAGGATCAGTACTATCGATTGGCATCAAAAAAATAAAAATCTAAATTTTGACCAAAATCAACAAAATGGCAAGGGGTTACATCACGTTTTTACTCAAATTCGGGGTCTGTTCAAAAATAAAAACTTTTTTGATGCTTTTTATTGAATATCTCGGGTAAATTCTGTCAGATTTTGAAATGTTGTACCTTTTTGAATTCGTAGGGATCCCTACTATAAATCTGCATTCAAACATTTTAAAAATCGATGGGTTAAAAAAAGTGGTTGACCAAAAACCGATTCGTTTGTAAAGTCAACCTTTTTTGATGATTTTTTGGCATATCTCGGCCAAATAATGTTCGATTTGGGAATTTTATACAATTTTGGACTCGTAAGGATCAGTACTATCGATTGGCATCAAAAAAATAAAAATCTAAATTTTGACCAAAATCAACAAAATGGCAAGGGGTTACATCACGTTTTTACTCAAATTCGGGGTCTGTTCAAAAATAAAAACTTTTTTGATGCTTTTTATTGAATATCTCGGGTAAATACTGTCAGATTTTGAAATGTTGTACCTTTTTGAATTCGTAGGGATCCCTACTATAAATCTGCATTCAAACATTTTAAAAATCGATGGGTTAAAAAAAGTGGTTGACCAAAAACCGATTCGTTTGTAAAGTCAACCTTTTTTGATGATTTTTTGGCATATCTCGGCCAAATAATGTTCGATTTGGGAGTTTTATACAATTTTGGACTCGTAAGGATCAGTACTATCGATTGGCATCAAAAAAATAAAAATCTAAATTTTGACCAAAATCATCAAAATGGCAAGGGGTTACATCACGTTTTTACTCAAATTCGGGGTCTGTTCAAAAATAAAAACTTTTTTGATGCTTTTTATTGAATATCTCGGGTAAATACTGTCAGATTTTGAAATGTTGTACCTTTTTGAATTCGTAGGGATCCCTACTATAAATCTGCATTCAAACATTTTAAAAATCGATGGGTTAAAAAAAGTGGTTGACCAAAAACCGATTCGTTTGTAAAGTCAACCTTTTTTGATGATTTTTTGGCATATCTCGGCCAAATAATGTTCGATTTGGGAATTTTATACAATTTTGGACTCGTAAGGATCAGTACTATCGATTGGCATCAAAAAAATAAAAATCTAAATTTTGACCAAAATCATCAAAATGGCAAGGGGTTACATCACGTTTTTACTCAAATTCGGGGTCTGTTCAAAAATAAAAACTTTTTTGATGCTTTTTATTGAATATCTCGGGTAAATACTGTCAGATTTTGAAATGTTGTACCTTTTTGAATTCGTAGGGATCCCTACTATAAATCTGCATTCAAACATTTTAAAAATCGATGGGTTAAAAAAGTGGTTGACCAAAAACCGATCCAAATAATGTTCGATTTGGGAATTTTATACAATTTTGGACTCGTAAGGATCAGTACTATCGATTGGCATCAAAAAAATAAAAATCTAAATTTTGACCAAAATCAACAAAATGGCAAGGGGTTACATCACGTTTTTACTCAAATTCGGGGTCTGTTCAAAAATAAAAACTTTTTTGATGCTTTTTATTGAATATCTCGGGTAAATACTGTCAGATTTTGAAATGTTGTACCTTTTTGAATTCGTAGGGATCCCTACTATAAATCTGCATTCAAACATTTTAAAAATCGATGGGTTAAAAAAAGTGGTTGACCAAAAACCGATTCGTTTGTAAAGTCAACCTTTTTTGATGATTTTTTGGAATATCTCGGCCAAATAATGTTCGATTTGGGAATTTTATACAATTTTGGACTCGTAAGGATCAGTACTATCGATTGGCATCAAAAAAATAAAAATCTAAATTTTGACCAAAATCAACAAAATGGCAAGGGGTTACATCACGTTTTTACTCAAATTCGGGGTCTGTTCAAAAATAAAAACTTTTTTGATGCTTTTTATTGAATATCTCGGGTAAATACTGTCAGATTTTGAAATGTTGTACCTTTTTGAATTCGTAGGGATCCCTACTATAAATCTGCATTCAAACATTTTAAAAATCGATGGGTTAAAAAAAGTGGTTGACCAAAAACCGATTCGTTTGTAAAGTCAACCTTTTTTGATGATTTTTTGGCATATCTCGGCCAAATAATGTTCGATTTGGGAATTTTATACAATTTTGGACTCGTAAGGATCAGTACTATCGATTGGCATCAAAAAAATAAAAATCTAAATTTTGACCAAAATCATCAAAATGGCAAGGGGTTACATCACGTTTTTACTCAAATTCGGGGTCTGTTCAAAAATAAAAACTTTTTTGATGCTTTTTATTGAATATCTCGGGTAAATACTGTCAGATTTTGAAATGTTGTACCTTTTTGAATTCGTAGGGATCCCTACTATAAATCTGCATTCAAACATTTTAAAAATCGATGGGTTAAAAAAAGTGGTTGACCAAAAACCGATTCGTTTGTAAAGTCAACCTTTTTTGATGATTTTTTGGCATATCTCGGCCAAATAATGTTCGATTTGGGAATTTTATACAATTTTGGACTCGTAAGGATCAGTACTATCGATTGGCATCAAAAAAATAAAAATCTAAATTTTGACCAAAATCAACAAAATGGCAAGGGGTTACATCACGTTTTTACTCAAATTCGGGGTCTGTTCAAAAATAAAAACTTTTTTGATGCTTTTTATTGAATATCTCGGGTAAATACTGTCAGATTTTGAAATGTTGTACCTTTTTGAATTCGTAGGGATCCCTACTATAAATCTGCATTCAAACATTTTAAAAATCGATGGGTTAAAAAAAGTGGTTGACCAAAAACCGATTCGTTTGTAAAGTCAACCTTTTTTGATGATTTTTTGGCATATCTCGGCCAAATAATGTTCGATTTGGGAATTTTATACAATTTTGGACTCGTAAGGATCAGTACTATCGATTGGCATCAAAAAAATAAAAATCTAAATTTTGACCAAAATCATCAAAATGGCAAGGGGTTACATCACGTTTTTACTCAAATTCGGGGTCTGTTCAAAAATAAAAACTTTTTTGATGCTTTTTATTGAATATCTCGGGTAAATACTGTCAGATTTTGAAATGTTGTACCTTTTTGAATTCGTAGGGATCCCTACTATAAATCTGCATTCAAACATTTTAAAAATCGATGGGTTAAAAAAAGTGGTTGACCAAAAACCGATTCGTTTGTAAAGTCAACCTTTTTTGATGATTTTTTGGCATATCTCGGCCAAATAATGTTCGATTTGGGAGTTTTATACAATTTTGGACTCGTAAGGATCAGTACTATCGATTGGCATCAAAAAAATAAAAATCTAAATTTTGACCAAAATCAACAAAATGGCAAGGGGTTACATCACGTTTTTACTCAAATTCGGGGTCTGTTCAAAAATAAAAACTTTTTTGATGCTTTTTATTGAATATCTCGGGTAAATACTGTCAGATTTTGAAATGTTGTACCTTTTTGAATTCGTAGGGATCCCTACTATAAATCTGCATTCAAACATTTTAAAAATCGATGGGTTAAAACAAGTGGTTGACCAAAAACCGATTCGTTTGTAAAGTCAACCTTTTTTGATGATTTTTTGGCATATCTCGGCCAAATAATGTTCGATTTGGGAGTTTTATACAATTTTGGACTCGTAAGGATCAGTACTATCGATTGGCATCAAAAAAATAAAAATCTAAATTTTGACCAAAATCATCAAAATGGCAAGGGGTTACATCACGTTTTTACTCAAATTCGGGGTCTGTTCAAAAATAAAAACTTTTTTGATGCTTTTTATTGAATATCTCGGGTAAATACTGTCAGATTTTGAAATGTTGTACCTTTTTGAATTCGTAGGGATCCCTACTATAAATCTGCATTCAAACATTTTAAAAATCGATGGGTTAAAAAAAGTGGTTGACCAAAAACCGATTCGTTTGTAAAGTCAACCTTTTTTGATGATTTTTTGGCATATCTCGGCCAAATAATGTTCGATTTGGGAATTTTATACAATTTTGGACTCGTAAGGATCAGTACTATCGATTGGCATCAAAAAAATAAAAATCTAAATTTTGACCAA
Source organism: Drosophila borealis (assembly GCA_035045885.1). Classification (NCBI taxonomy): domain Eukaryota; kingdom Metazoa; phylum Arthropoda; class Insecta; order Diptera; family Drosophilidae; genus Drosophila; species Drosophila borealis. Next base: position 583,178 of record JAWNOR010000029.1, on the reverse strand, counting down.
AATCAACAAAATGGCAAGGGGTTACATCACGTTTTTACTCAAATTCGGGGTCTGTTCAAAAATAAAAACTTTTTTGATGCTTTTTATTGAATATCTCGGGTAAATACTGTCAGATTTTGAAATGTTGTACCTTTTTGAATTCGTAGGGATCCCTACTATAAATCTGCATTCAAACATTTTAAAAATCGATGGGTTAAAACAAGTGGTTGACCAAAAACCGATTCGTTTGTAAAGTCAACCTTTTTTGATGATTTTTTGGCATATCTCGGCCAAATAATGTTCGATTTGGGAGTTTTATACAATTTTGGACTCGTAAGGATCAGTACTATCGATTGGCATCAAAAAAATAAAAATCTAAATTTTGACCAAAATCATCAAAATGGCAAGGGGTTACATCACGTTTTTACTCAAATTCGGGGTCTGTTCAAAAATAAAAACTTTTTTGATGCTTTTTATTGAATATCTCGGATAAATACTGTCAGATTTTGAAATGTTGTACCTTTTTGAATTCGTAGGGATCCCTACTATAAATCTGCATTCAAACATTTTAAAAATCGATGGGTTAAAACAAGTGGTTGACCAAAAACCGATTCGTTTGTAAAGTCAACCTTTTTTGATGATTTTTTGGCATATCTCGGCCAAATAATGTTCGATTTGGGAGTTTTATACAATTTTGGACTCGTAAGGATCAGTACTATCGATTGGCATCAAAAAAATAAAAATCTAAATTTTGACCAAAATCAACAAAATGGCAAGGGGTTACATCACGTTTTTACTCAAATTCGGGGTCTGTTCAAAAATAAACTTTTTTGATGCTTTTTATTGAATATCTCGGGTAAATACTGTCAGATTTTGAAATGTTGTACCTTTTTGAATTCGTAGGGATCCCTACTATAAATCTGCATTCAAACATTTTAAAAATCGATGGGTTAAAACAAGTGGTTGACCAAAAACCGATTCGTTTGTAAAGTCAACCTTTTTTGATGATTTTTTGGCATATCTCGGCCAAATAATGTTCGATTTGGGAATTTTATACAATTTTGGACTCGTAAGGATCAGTACTATCGATTGGCATCAAAAAAATAAAAATCTAAATTTTGACCAAAATCAACAAAATGGCAAGGGGTTACATCACGTTTTTACTCAAATTCGGGGTCTGTTCAAAAATAAAAACTTTTTTGATGCTTTTTATTGAATATCTCGGGTAAATACTGTCAGATTTTGAAATGTTGTACCTTTTTGAATTCGTAGGGATCCCTACTATAAATCTGCATTCAAACATTTTAAAAATCGATGGGTTAAAAAAAGTGGTTGACCAAAAACCGATTCGTTTGTAAAGTCAACCTTTTTTGATGATTTTTTGGAATATCTCGGCCAAATAATGTTCGATTTGGGAATTTTATACAATTTTGGACTCGTAAGGATCAGTACTATCGATTGGCATCAAAAAAATAAAAATCTAAATTTTGACCAAAATCAACAAAATGGCAAGGGGTTACATCACGTTTTTACTCAAATTCGGGGTCTGTTCAAAAATAAAAACTTTTTTGATGCTTTTTATTGAATATCTCGGGTAAATACTGTCAGATTTTGAAATGTTGTACCTTTTTGAATTCGTAGGGATCCCTACTATAAATCTGCATTCAAACATTTTAAAAATCGATGGGTTAAAAAAAGTGGTTGACCAAAAACCGATTCGTTTGTAAAGTCAACCTTTTTTGATGATTTTTTGGCATATCTCGGCCAAATAATGTTCGATTTGGGAATTTTATACAATTTTGGACTCGTAAGGATCAGTACTATCGATTGGCATCAAAAAAATAAAAATCTAAATTTTGACCAAAATCAACAAAATGGCAAGGGGTTACATCACGTTTTTACTCAAATTCGGGGTCTGTTCAAAAATAAAAACTTTTTTGATGCTTTTTATTGAATATCTCGGATAAATACTGTCAGATTTTGAAATGTTGTACCTTTTTGAATTCGTAGGGATCCCTACTATAAATCTGCATTCAAACATTTTAAAAATCGATGGGTTAAAACAAGTGGTTGACCAAAAACCGATTCGTTTGTAAAGTCAACCTTTTTTGATGATTTTTTGGCATATCTCGGCCAAATAATGTTCGATTTGGGAGTTTTATACAATTTTGGACTCGTAAGGATCAGTACTATCGATTGGCATCAAAAAAATAAAAATCTAAATTTTGACCAAAATCATCAAAATGGCAAGGGGTTACATCACGTTTTTACTCAAATTCGGGGTCTGTTCAAAAATAAAAACTTTTTTGATGCTTTTTATTGAATATCTCGGGTAAATACTGTCAGATTTTGAAATGTTGTACCTTTTTGAATTCGTAGGGATCCCTACTATAAATCTGCATTCAAACATTTTAAAAATCGATGGGTTAAAAAAAGTGGTTGACCAAAAACCGATTCGTTTGTAAAGTCAACCTTTTTTGATGATTTTTTGGCATATCTCGGCCAAATAATGTTCGATTTGGGAATTTTATACAATTTTGGACTCGTAAGGATCAGTACTATCGATTGGCATCAAAAAAATAAAAATCTAAATTTTGACCAAAATCAACAAAATGGCAAGGGGTTACATCACGTTTTTACTCAAATTCGGGGTCTGTTCAAAAATAAAAACTTTTTTGATGCTTTTTATTGAATATCTCGGGTAAATACTGTCAGATTTTGAAATGTTGTACCTTTTTGAATTCGTAGGGATCCCTACTATAAATCTGCATTCAAACATTTTAAAAATCGATGGGTTAAAAAAAGTGGTTGACCAAAAACCGATTCGTTTGTAAAGTCAACCTTTTTTGATGATTTTTTGGCATATCTCGGCCAAATAATGTTCGATTTGGGAGTTTTATACAATTTTGGACTCGTAAGGATCAGTACTATCGATTGGCATCAAAAAAATAAAAATCTAAATTTTGACCAAAATCAACAAAATGGCAAGGGGTTACATCACGTTTTTACTCAAATTCGGGGTCTGTTCAAAAATAAAAACTTTTTTGATGCTTTTTATTGAATATCTCGGGTAAATACTGTCAGATTTTGAAATGTTGTACCTTTTTGAATTCGTAGGGATCCCTACTATAAATCTGCATTCAAACATTTTAAAAATCGATGGGTTAAAAAAAGTGGTTGACCGATGGGTTAAAAAAAGTGGTTGACCAAAAACCGATTCGTTTGTAAAGTCAACCTTTTTTGATGATTTTTTGGAATATCTCGGCCAAATAATGTTCGATTTGGGAATTTTATACAATTTTGGACTCGTAAGGATCAGTACTATCGATTGGCATCAAAAAAATAAAAATCTAAATTTTGACCAAAATCATCAAAATGGCAAGGGGTTACATCACGTTTTTACTCAAATTCGGGGTCTGTTCAAAAATAAAAACTTTTTTGATGCTTTTTATTGAATATCTCGGGTAAATACTGTCAGATTTTGAAATGTTGTACCTTTTTGAATTCGTAGGGATCCCTACTATAAATCTGCATTCAAACATTTTAAAAATCGATGGGTTAAAAAAAGTGGTTGACCAAAAACCGATTCGTTTGTAAAGTCAACCTTTTTTGATGATTTTTTGGAATATCTCGGCCAAATAATGTTCGATTTGGGAATTTTATACAATTTTGGACTCGTAAGGATCAGTACTATCGATTGGCATCAAAAAAATAAAAATCTAAATTTTGACCAAAATCAACAAAATGGCAAGGGGTTACATCACGTTTTTACTCAAATTCGGGGTCTGTTCAAAAATAAAAACTTTTTTGATGCTTTTTATTGAATATCTCGGATAAATACTGTCAGATTTTGAAATGTTGTACCTTTTTGAATTCGTAGGGATCCCTACTATAAATCTGCATTCAAACATTTTAAAAATCGATGGGTTAAAACAAGTGGTTGACCAAAAACCGATTCGTTTGTAAAGTCAACCTTTTTTGATGATTTTTTGGCATATCTCGGCCAAATAATGTTCGATTTGGGAGTTTTATACAATTTTGGACTCGTAAGGATCAGTACTATCGATTGGCATCAAAAAAATAAAAATCTAAATTTTGACCAAAATCATCAAAATGGCAAGGGGTTACATCACGTTTTTACTCAAATTCGGGGTCTGTTCAAAAATAAAAACTTTTTTGATGCTTTTTATTGAATATCTCGGGTAAATTCTGTCAGATTTTGAAATGTTGTACCTTTTTGAATTCGTAGGGATCCCTACTATAAATCTGCATTCAAACATTTTAAAAATCGATGGGTTAAAAAAAGTGGTTGACCAAAAACCGATTCGTTTGTAAAGTCAACCTTTTTTGATGATTTTTTGGAATATCTCGGCCAAATAATGTTCGATTTGGGAATTTTATACAATTTTGGACTCGTAAGGATCAGTACTATCGATTGGCATCAAAAAAATAAAAATCTAAATTTTGACCAAAATCAACAAAATGGCAAGGGGTTACATCACGTTTTTACTCAAATTCGGGGTCTGTTCAAAAATAAAAACTTTTTTGATGCTTTTTATTGAATATCTCGGGTAAATACTGTCAGATTTTGAAATGTTGTACCTTTTTGAATTCGTAGGGATCCCTACTATAAATCTGCATTCAAACATTTTAAAAATCGATGGGTTAAAAAAAGTGGTTGACCAAAAACCGATTCGTTTGTAAAGTCAACCTTTTTTGATGATTTTTTGGCATATCTCGGCCAAATAATGTTCGATTTGGGAGTTTTATACAATTTTGGACTCGTAAGGATCAGTACTATCGATTGGCATCAAAAAAATAAAAATCTAAATTTTGACCAAAATCATCAAAATGGCAAGGGGTTACATCACGTTTTTACTCAAATTCGGGGTCTGTTCAAAAATAAAAACTTTTTTGATGCTTTTTATTGAATATCTCGGGTAAATTCTGTCAGATTTTGAAATGTTGTACCTTTTTGAATTCGTAGGGATCCCTACTATAAATCTGCATTCAAACATTTTAAAAATCGATGGGTTAAAACAAGTGGTTGACCAAAAACCGATTCGTTTGTAAAGTCAACCTTTTTTGATGATTTTTTGGCATATCTCGGCCAAATAATGTTCGATTTGGGAGTTTTATACAATTTTGGACTCGTAAGGATCAGTACTATCGATTGGCATCAAAAAAATAAAAATCTAAATTTTGACCAAAATCAACAAAATGGCAAGGGGTTACATCACGTTTTTACTCAAATTCGGGGTCTGTTCAAAAATAAAAACTTTTTTGATGCTTTTTATTGAATATCTCGGGTAAATACTGTCAGATTTTGAAATGTTGTACCTTTTTGAATTCGTAGGGATCCCTACTATAAATCTGCATTCAAACATTTTAAAAATCGATGGGTTAAAAAAAGTGGTTGACCAAAAACCGATTCGTTTGTAAAGTCAACCTTTTTTGATGATTTTTTGGCATATCTCGGCCAAATAATGTTCGATTTGGGAGTTTTATACAATTTTGGACTCGTAAGGATCAGTACTATCGATTGGCATCAAAAAAATAAAAATCTAAATTTTGACCAAAATCAACAAAATGGCAAGGGGTTACATCACGTTTTTACTCAAATTCGGGGTCTGTTCAAAAATAAAAACTTTTTTGATGCTTTTTATTGAATATCTCGGGTAAATACTGTCAGATTTTGAAATGTTGTACCTTTTTGAATTCGTAGGGATCCCTACTATAAATCTGCATTCAAACATTTTAAAAATCGATGGGTTAAAAAAAGTGGTTGACCAAAAACCGATTCGTTTGTAAAGTCAACCTTTTTTGATGATTTTTTGGCATATCTCGGCCAAATAATGTTCGATTTGGGAGTTTTATACAATTTTGGACTCGTAAGGATCAGTACTATCGATTGGCATCAAAAAAATAAAAATCTAAATTTTGACCAAAATCATCAAAATGGCAAGGGGTTACATCACGTTTTTACTCAAATTCGGGGTCTGTTCAAAAATAAAAACTTTTTTGATGCTTTTTATTGAATATCTCGGGTAAATACTGTCAGATTTTGAAATGTTGTACCTTTTTGAATTCGTAGGGATCCCTACTATAAATCTGCATTCAAACATTTTAAAAATCGATGGGTTAAAAAAAGTGGTTGACCAAAAACCGATTCGTTTGTAAAGTCAACCTTTTTTGATGATTTTTTGGAATATCTCGGCCAAATAATGTTCGATTTGGGAATTTTATACAATTTTGGACTCGTAAGGATCAGTACTATCGATTGGCATCAAAAAAATAAAAATCTAAATTTTGACCAAAATCAACAAAATGGCAAGGGGTTACATCACGTTTTTACTCAAATTCGGGGTCTGTTCAAAAATAAAAACTTTTTTGATGCTTTTTATTGAATATCTCGGATAAATACTGTCAGATTTTGAAATGTTGTACCTTTTTGAATTCGTAGGGATCCCTACTATAAATCTGCATTCAAACATTTTAAAAATCGATGGGTTAAAAAAAGTGGTTGACCAAAAACCGATTCGTTTGTAAAGTCAACCTTTTTTGATGATTTTTTGGCATATCTCGGCCAAATAATGTTCGATTTGGGAGTTTTATACAATTTTGGACTCGTAAGGATCAGTACTATCGATTGGCATCAAAAAAATAAAAATCTAAATTTTGACCAAAATCATCAAAATGGCAAGGGGTTACATCACGTTTTTACTCAAATTCGGGGTCTGTTCAAAAATAAAAACTTTTTTGATGCTTTTTATTGAATATCTCGGGTAAATTCTGTCAGATTTTGAAATGTTGTACCTTTTTGAATTCGTAGGGATCCCTACTATAAATCTGCATTCAAACATTTTAAAAATCGATGGGTTAAAAAAAGTGGTTGACCAAAAACCGATTCGTTTGTAAAGTCAACCTTTTTTGATGATTTTTTGGCATATCTCGGCCAAATAATGTTCGATTTGGGAGTTTTATACAATTTTGGACTCGTAAGGATCAGTACTATCGATTGGCATCAAAAAAATAAAAATCTAAATTTTGACCAAAATCAACAAAATGGCAAGGGGTTACATCACGTTTTTACTCAAATTCGGGGTCTGTTCAAAAATAAAAACTTTTTTGATGCTTTTTATTGAATATCTCGGGTAAATACTGTCAGATTTTGAAATGTTGTACCTTTTTGAATTCGTAGGGATCCCTACTATAAATCTGCATTCAAACATTTTAAAAATCGATGGGTTAAAAAAAGTGGTTGACCAAAAACCGATTCGTTTGTAAAGTCAACCTTTTTTGATGATTTTTTGGCATATCTCGGCCAAATAATGTTCGATTTGGGAGTTTTATACAATTTTGGACTCGTAAGGATCAGTACTATCGATTGGCATCAAAAAAATAAAAATCTAAATTTTGACCAAAATCAACAAAATGGCAAGGGGTTACATCACGTTTTTACTCAAATTCGGGGTCTGTTCAAAAATAAAAACTTTTTTGATGCTTTTTATTGAATATCTCGGGTAAATTCTGTCAGATTTTGAAATGTTGTACCTTTTTGAATTCGTAGGGATCCCTACTATAAATCTGCATTCAAACATTTTAAAAATCGATGGGTTAAAAAAAGTGGTTGACCAAAAACCGATTCGTTTGTAAAGTCAACCTTTTTTGATGATTTTTTGGCATATCTCGGCCAAATAATGTTCGATTTGGGAGTTTTATACAATTTTGGACTCGTAAGGATCAGTACTATCGATTGGCATCAAAAAAATAAAAATCTAAATTTTGACCAAAATCATCAAAATGGCAAGGGGTTACATCACGTTTTTACTCAAATTCGGGGTCTGTTCAAAAATAAAAACTTTTTTGATGCTTTTTATTGAATATCTCGGGTAAATACTGTCAGATTTTGAAATGTTGTACCTTTTTGAATTCGTAGGGATCCCTACTATAAATCTGCATTCAAACATTTTAAAAATCGATGGGTTAAAAAAAGTGGTTGACCAAAAACCGATTCGTTTGTAAAGTCAACCTTTTTTGATGATTTTTTGGAATATCTCGGCCAAATAATGTTCGATTTGGGAATTTTATACAATTTTGGACTCGTAAGGATCAGTACTATCGATTGGCATCAAAAAAATAAAAATCTAAATTTTGACCAAAATCAACAAAATGGCAAGGGGTTACATCACGTTTTTACTCAAATTCGGGGTCTGTTCAAAAATAAAAACTTTTTTGATGCTTTTTATTGAATATCTCGGATAAATACTGTCAGATTTTGAAATGTTGTACCTTTTTGAATTCGTAGGGATCCCTACTATAAATCTGCATTCAAACATTTTAAAAATCGATGGGTTAAAACAAGTGGTTGACCAAAAACCGATTCGTTTGTAAAGTCAACCTTTTTTGATGATTTTTTGGCATATCTCGGCCAAATAATGTTCGATTTGGGAGTTTTATACAATTTTGGACTCGTAAGGATCAGTACTATCGATTGGCATCAAAAAAATAAAAATCTAAATTTTGACCAAAATCAACAAAATGGCAAGGGGTTACATCACGTTTTTACTCAAATTCGGGGTCTGTTCAAAAATAAAAACTTTTTTGATGCTTTTTATTGAATATCTCGGGTAAATACTGTCAGATTTTGAAATGTTGTACCTTTTTGAATTCGTAGGGATCCCTACTATAAATCTGCATTCAAACATTTTAAAAATCGATGGGTTAAAAAAAGTGGTTGACCAAAAACCGATTCGTTTGTAAAGTCAACCTTTTTTGATGATTTTTTGGCATATCTCGGCCAAATAATGTTCGATTTGGGAGTTTTATACAATTTTGGACTCGTAAGGATCAGTACTATCGATTGGCATCAAAAAAATAAAAATCTAAATTTTGACCAAAATCAACAAAATGGCAAGGGGTTACATCACGTTTTTACTCAAATTCGGGGTCTGTTCAAAAATAAAAACTTTTTTGATGCTTTTTATTGAATATCTCGGATAAATACTGTCAGATTTTGAAATGTTGTACCTTTTTGAATTCGTAGGGATCCCTACTATAAATCTGCATTCAAACATTTTAAAAATCGATGGGTTAAAACAAGTGGTTGACCAAAAACCGATTCGTTTGTAAAGTCAACCTTTTTTGATGATTTTTTGGCATATCTCGGCCAAATAATGTTCGATTTGGGAGTTTTATACAATTTTGGACTCGTAAGGATCAGTACTATCGATTGGCATCAAAAAAATAAAAATCTAAATTTTGACCAAAATCAACAAAATGGCAAGGGGTTACATCACGTTTTTACTCAAATTCGGGGTCTGTTCAAAAATAAAAACTTTTTTGATGCTTTTTATTGAATATCTCGGGTAAATACTGTCAGATTTTGAAATGTTGTACCTTTTTGAATTCGTAGGGATCCCTACTATAAATCTGCATTCAAACATTTTAAAAATCGATGGGTTAAAAAAAGTGGTTGACCAAAAACCGATTCGTTTGTAAAGTCAACCTTTTTTGATGATTTTTTGGCATATCTCGGCCAAATAATGTTCGATTTGGGAGTTTTATACAATTTTGGACTCGTAAGGATCAGTACTATCGATTGGCATCAAAAAAATAAAAATCTAAATTTTGACCAAAATCATCAAAATGGCAAGGGGTTACATCACGTTTTTACTCAAATTCGGGGTCTGTTCAAAAATAAAAACTTTTTTGATGCTTTTTATTGAATATCTCGGGTAAATACTGTCAGATTTTGAAATGTTGTACCTTTTTGAATTCGTAGGGATCCCTACTATAAATCTGCATTCAAACATTTTAAAAATCGATGGGTTAAAAAAAGTGGTTGACCAAAAACCGATTCGTTTGTAAAGTCAACCTTTTTTGATGATTTTTTGGAATATCTCGGCCAAATAATGTTCGATTTGGGAATTTTATACAATTTTGGACTCGTAAGGATCAGTACTATCGATTGGCATCAAAAAAATAAAAATCTAAATTTTGACCAAAATCAACAAAATGGCAAGGGGTTACATCACGTTTTTACTCAAATTCGGGGTCTGTTCAAAAATAAAAACTTTTTTGATGCTTTTTATTGAATATCTCGGGTAAATACTGTCAGATTTTGAAATGTTGTACCTTTTTGAATTCGTAGGGATCCCTACTATAAATCTGCATTCAAACATTTTAAAAATCGATGGGTTAAAAAAAGTGGTTGACCAAAAACCGATTCGTTTGTAAAGTCAACCTTTTTTGATGATTTTTTGGCATATCTCGGCCAAATAATGTTCGATTTGGGAGTTTTATACAATTTTGGACTCGTAAGGATCAGTACTATCGATTGGCATCAAAAAAATAAAAATCTAAATTTTGACCAAAATCAACAAAATGGCAAGGGGTTACATCACGTTTTTACTCAAATTCGGGGTCTGTTCAAAAATAAAAACTTTTTTGATGCTTTTTATTGAATATCTCGGATAAATACTGTCAGATTTTGAAATGTTGTACCTTTTTGAATTCGTAGGGATCCCTACTATAAATCTGCATTCAAACATTTTAAAAATCGATGGGTTAAAAAAAGTGGTTGACCAAAAACCGATTCGTTTGTAAAGTCAACCTTTTTTGATGATTTTTTGGCATATCTCGGCCAAATAATGTTCGATTTGGGAGTTTTATACAATTTTGGACTCGTAAGGATCAGTACTATCGATTGGCATCAAAAAAATAAAAATCTAAATTTTGACCAAAATCATCAAAATGGCAAGGGGTTACATCACGTTTTTACTCAAATTCGGGGTCTGTTCAAAAATAAAAACTTTTTTGATGCTTTTTATTGAATATCTCGGGTAAATTCTGTCAGATTTTGAAATGTTGTACCTTTTTGAATTCGTAGGGATCCCTACTATAAATCTGCATTCAAACATTTTAAAAATCGATGGGTTAAAAAAAGTGGTTGACCAAAAACCGATTCGTTTGTAAAGTCAACCTTTTTTGATGATTTTTTGGCATATCTCGGCCAAATAATGTTCGATTTGGGAGTTTTATACAATTTTGGACTCGTAAGGATCAGTACTATCGATTGGCATCAAAAAAATAAAAATCTAAATTTTGACCAAAATCAACAAAATGGCAAGGGGTTACATCACGTTTTTACTCAAATTCGGGGTCTGTTCAAAAATAAAAACTTTTTTGATGCTTTTTATTGAATATCTCGGGTAAATACTGTCAGATTTTGAAATGTTGTACCTTTTTGAATTCGTAGGGATCCCTACTATAAATCTGCATTCAAACATTTTAAAAATCGATGGGTTAAAACAAGTGGTTGACCAAAAACCGATTCGTTTGTAAAGTCAACCTTTTTTGATGATTTTTTGGCATATCTCGGCCAAATAATGTTCGATTTGGGAGTTTTATACAATTTTGGACTCGTAAGGATCAGTACTATCGATTGGCATCAAAAAAATAAAAATCTAAATTTTGACCAAAATCAACAAAATGGCAAGGGGTTACATCACGTTTTTACTCAAATTCGGGGTCTGTTCAAAAATAAAAACTTTTTTGATGCTTTTTATTGAATATCTCGGGTAAATACTGTCAGATTTTGAAATGTTGTACCTTTTTGAATTCGTAGGGATCCCTACTATAAATCTGCATTCAAACATTTTAAAAATCGATGGGTTAAAAAAAGTGGTTGACCAAAAACCGATTCGTTTGTAAAGTCAACCTTTTTTGATGATTTTTTGGCATATCTCGGCCAAATAATGTTCGATTTGGGAGTTTTATACAATTTTGGACTCGTAAGGATCAGTACTATCGATTGGCATCAAAAAAATAAAAATCTAAATTTTGACCAAAATCAACAAAATGGCAAGGGGTTACATCACGTTTTTACTCAAATTCGGGGTCTGTTCAAAAATAAAAACTTTTTTGATGCTTTTTATTGAATATCTCGGGTAAATACTGTCAGATTTTGAAATGTTGTACCTTTTTGAATTCGTAGGGATCCCTACTATAAATCTGCATTCAAACATTTTAAAAATCGATGGGTTAAAAAAAGTGGTTGACCAAAAACCGATTCGTTTGTAAAGTCAACCTTTTTTGATGATTTTTTGGCATATCTCGGCCAAATAATGTTCGATTTGGGAGTTTTATACAATTTTGGACTCGTAAGGATCAGTACTATCGATTGGCATCAAAAAAATAAAAATCTAAATTTTGACCAAAATCATCAAAATGGCAAGGGGTTACATCACGTTTTTACTCAAATTCGGGGTCTGTTCAAAAATAAAAACTTTTTTGATGCTTTTTATTGAATATCTCGGGTAAATACTGTCAGATTTTGAAATGTTGTACCTTTTTGAATTCGTAGGGATCCCTACTATAAATCTGCATTCAAACATTTTAAAAATCGATGGGTTAAAAAAAGTGGTTGACCAAAAACCGATTCGTTTGTAAAGTCAACCTTTTTTGATGATTTTTTGGCATATCTCGGCCAAATAATGTTCGATTTGGGAATTTTATACAATTTTGGACTCGTAAGGATCAGTACTATCGATTGGCATCAAAAAAATAAAAATCTAAATTTTGACCAAAATCAACAAAATGGCAAGGGGTTACATCACGTTTTTACTCAAATTCGGGGTCTGTTCAAAAATAAAAACTTTTTTGATGCTTTTTATTGAATATCTCGGATAAATACTGTCAGATTTTGAAATGTTGTACCTTTTTGAATTCGTAGGGATCCCTACTATAAATCTGCATTCAAACATTTTAAAAATCGATGGGTTAAAACAAGTGGTTGACCAAAAACCGATTCGTTTGTAAAGTCAACCTTTTTTGATGATTTTTTGGCATATCTCGGCCAAATAATGTTCGATTTGGGAGTTTTATACAATTTTGGACTCGTAAGGATCAGTACTATCGATTGGCATCAAAAAAATAAAAATCTAAATTTTGACCAAAATCATCAAAATGGCAAGGGGTTACATCACGTTTTTACTCAAATTCGGGGTCTGTTCAAAAATAAAAACTTTTTTGATGCTTTTTATTGAATATCTCGGGTAAATTCTGTCAGATTTTGAAATGTTGTACCTTTTTGAATTCGTAGGGATCCCTACTATAAATCTGCATTCAAACATTTTAAAAATCGATGGGTTAAAAAAAGTGGTTGACCAAAAACCGATTCGTTTGTAAAGTCAACCTTTTTTGATGATTTTTTGGCATATCTCGGCCAAATAATGTTCGATTTGGGAGTTTTATACAATTTTGGACTCGTAAGGATCAGTACTATCGATTGGCATCAAAAAAATAAAAATCTAAATTTTGACCAAAATCATCAAAATGGCAAGGGGTTACATCACGTTTTTACTCAAATTCGGGGTCTGTTCAAAAATAAAAACTTTTTTGATGCTTTTTATTGAATATCTCGGGTAAATTCTGTCAGATTTTGAAATGTTGTACCTTTTTGAATTCGTAGGGATCCCTACTATAAATCTGCATTCAAACATTTTAAAAATCGATGGGTTAAAAAAAGTGGTTGACCAAAAACCGATTCGTTTGTAAAGTCAACCTTTTTTGATGATTTTTTGGCATATCTCGGCCAAATAATGTTCGATTTGGGAGTTTTATACAATTTTGGACTCGTAAGGATCAGTACTATCGATTGGCATCAAAAAAATAAAAATCTAAATTTTGACCAAAATCAACAAAATGGCAAGGGGTTACATCACGTTTTTACTCAAATTCGGGGTCTGTTCAAAAATAAAAACTTTTTTGATGCTTTTTATTGAATATCTCGGATAAATACTGTCAGATTTTGAAATGTTGTACCTTTTTGAATTCGTAGGGATCCCTACTATAAATCTGCATTCAAACATTTTAAAAATCGATGGGTTAAAAAAAGTGGTTGACCAAAAACCGATTCGTTTGTAAAGTCAACCTTTTTTGATGATTTTTTGGCATATCTCGGCCAAATAATGTTCGATTTGGGAGTTTTATACAATTTTGGACTCGTAAGGATCAGTACTATCGATTGGCATCAAAAAAATAAAAATCTAAATTTTGACCAAAATCATCAAAATGGCAAGGGGTTACATCACGTTTTTACTCAAATTCGGGGTCTGTTCAAAAATAAAAACTTTTTTGATGCTTTTTATTGAATATCTCGGGTAAATACTGTCAGATTTTGAAATGTTGTACCTTTTTGAATTCGTAGGGATCCCTACTATAAATCTGCATTCAAACATTTTAAAAATCGATGGGTTAAAAAAAGTGGTTGACCAAAAACCGATTCGTTTGTAAAGTCAACCTTTTTTGATGATTTTTTGGCATATCTCGGCCAAATAATGTTCGATTTGGGAGTTTTATACAATTTTGGACTCGTAAGGATCAGTACTATCGATTGGCATCAAAAAAATAAAAATCTAAATTTTGACCAAAATCATCAAAATGGCAAGGGGTTACATCACGTTTTTACTCAAATTCGGGGTCTGTTCAAAAATAAAAACTTTTTTGATGCTTTTTATTGAATATCTCGGGTAAATACTGTCAGATTTTGAAATGTTGTACCTTTTTGAATTCGTAGGGATCCCTACTATAAATCTGCATTCAAACATTTTAAAAATCGATGGGTTAAAACAAGTGGTTGACCAAAAACCGATTCGTTTGTAAAGTCAACCTTTTTTGATGATTTTTTGGCATATCTCGGCCAAATAATGTTCGATTTGGGAGTTTTATACAATTTTGGACTCGTAAGGATCAGTACTATCGATTGGCATCAAAAAAATAAAAATCTAAATTTTGACCAAAATCATCAAAATGGCAAGGGGTTACATCACGTTTTTACTCAAATTCGGGGTCTGTTCAAAAATAAAAACTTTTTTGATGCTTTTTATTGAATATCTCGGGTAAATACTGTCAGATTTTGAAATGTTGTACCTTTTTGAATTCGTAGGGATCCCTACTATAAATCTGCATTCAAACATTTTAAAAATCGATGGGTTAAAAAAAGTGGTTGACCAAAAACCGATTCGTTTGTAAAGTCAACCTTTTTTGATGATTTTTTGGAATATCTCGGCCAAATAATGTTCGATTTGGGAATTTTATACAATTTTGGACTCGTAAGGATCAGTACTATCGATTGGCATCAAAAAAATAAAAATCTAAATTTTGACCAAAATCATCAAAATGGCAAGGGGTTACATCACGTTTTTACTCAAATTCGGGGTCTGTTCAAAAATAAAAACTTTTTTGATGCTTTTTATTGAATATCTCGGGTAAATTCTGTCAGATTTTGAAATGTTGTACCTTTTTGAATTCGTAGGGATCCCTACTATAAATCTGCATTCAAACATTTTAAAAATCGATGGGTTAAAAAAAGTGGTTGACCAAAAACCGATTCGTTTGTAAAGTCAACCTTTTTTGATGATTTTTTGGCATATCTCGGCCAAATAATGTTCGATTTGGGAGTTTTATACAATTTTGGACTCGTAAGGATCAGTACTATCGATTGGCATCAAAAAAATAAAAATCTAAATTTTGACCAAAATCATCAAAATGGCAAGGGGTTACATCACGTTTTTACTCAAATTCGGGGTCTGTTCAAAAATAAAAACTTTTTTGATGCTTTTTATTGAATATCTCGGGTAAATTCTGTCAGATTTTGAAATGTTGTACCTTTTTGAATTCGTAGGGATCCCTACTATAAATCTGCATTCAAACATTTTAAAAATCGATGGGTTAAAAAAAGTGGTTGACCAAAAACCGATTCGTTTGTAAAGTCAACCTTTTTTGATGATTTTTTGGCATATCTCGGCCAAATAATGTTCGATTTGGGAGTTTTATACAATTTTGGACTCGTAAGGATCAGTACTATCGATTGGCATCAAAAAAATAAAAATCTAAATTTTGACCAAAATCATCAAAATGGCAAGGGGTTACATCACGTTTTTACTCAAATTCGGGGTCTGTTCAAAAATAAAAACTTTTTTGATGCTTTTTATTGAATATCTCGGGTAAATTCTGTCAGATTTTGAAATGTTGTACCTTTTTGAATTCGTAGGGATCCCTACTATAAATCTGCATTCAAACATTTTAAAAATCGATGGGTTAAAAAAAGTGGTTGACCAAAAACCGATTCGTTTGTAAAGTCAACCTTTTTTGATGATTTTTTGGCATATCTCGGCCAAATAATGTTCGATTTGGGAATTTTATACAATTTTGGACTCGTAAGGATCAGTACTATCGATTGGCATCAAAAAAATAAAAATCTAAATTTTGACCAAAATCATCAAAATGGCAAGGGGTTACATCACGTTTTTACTCAAATTCGGGGTCTGTTCAAAAATAAAAACTTTTTTGATGCTTTTTATTGAATATCTCGGGTAAATTCTGTCAGATTTTGAAATGTTGTACCTTTTTGAATTCGTAGGGATCCCTACTATAAATCTGCATTCAAACATTTTAAAAATCGATGGGTTAAAAAAAGTGGTTGACCAAAAACCGATTCGTTTGTAAAGTCAACCTTTTTTGATGATTTTTTGGCATATCTCGGCCAAATAATGTTCGATTTGGGAGTTTTATACAATTTTGGACTCGTAAGGATCAGTACTATCGATTGGCATCAAAAAAATAAAAATCTAAATTTTGACCAAAATCATCAAAATGGCAAGGGGTTACATCACGTTTTTACTCAAATTCGGGGTCTGTTCAAAAATAAAAACTTTTTTGATGCTTTTTATTGAATATCTCGGGTAAATTCTGTCAGATTTTGAAATGTTGTACCTTTTTGAATTCGTAGGGATCCCTACTATAAATCTGCATTCAAACATTTTAAAAATCGATGGGTTAAAAAAAGTGGTTGACCAAAAACCGATTCGTTTGTAAAGTCAACCTTTTTTGATGATTTTTTGGCATATCTCGGCCAAATAATGTTCGATTTGGGAGTTTTATACAATTTTGGACTCGTAAGGATCAGTACTATCGATTGGCATCAAAAAAATAAAAATCTAAATTTTGACCAAAATCATCAAAATGGCAAGGGGTTACATCACGTTTTTACTCAAATTCGGGGTCTGTTCAAAAATAAAAACTTTTTTGATGCTTTTTATTGAATATCTCGGGTAAATTCTGTCAGATTTTGAAATGTTGTACCTTTTTGAATTCGTAGGGATCCCTACTATAAATCTGCATTCAAACATTTTAAAAATCGATGGGTTAAAAAAAGTGGTTGACCAAAAACCGATTCGTTTGTAAAGTCAACCTTTTTTGATGATTTTTTGGCATATCTCGGCCAAATAATGTTCGATTTGGGAGTTTTATACAATTTTGGACTCGTAAGGATCAGTACTATCGATTGGCATCAAAAAAATAAAAATCTAAATTTTGACCAAAATCATCAAAATGGCAAGGGGTTACATCACGTTTTTACTCAAATTCGGGGTCTGTTCAAAAATAAAAACTTTTTTGATGCTTTTTATTGAATATCTCGGGTAAATACTGTCAGATTTTGAAATGTTGTACCTTTTTGAATTCGTAGGGATCCCTACTATAAATCTGCATTCAAACATTTTAAAAATCGATGGGTTAAAAAAAGTGGTTGACCAAAAACCGATTCGTTTGTAAAGTCAACCTTTTTTGATGATTTTTTGGCATATCTCGGCCAAATAATGTTCGATTTGGGAGTTTTATACAATTTTGGACTCGTAAGGATCAGTACTATCGATTGGCATCAAAAAAATAAAAATCTAAATTTTGACCAAAATCAACAAAATGGCAAGGGGTTACATCACGTTTTTACTCAAATTCGGGGTCTGTTCAAAAATAAAAACTTTTTTGATGCTTTTTATTGAATATCTCGGATAAATACTGTCAGATTTTGAAATGTTGTACCTTTTTGAATTCGTAGGGATCCCTACTATAAATCTGCATTCAAACATTTTAAAAATCGATGGGTTAAAACAAGTGGTTGACCAAAAACCGATTCGTTTGTAAAGTCAACCTTTTTTGATGATTTTTTGGCATATCTCGGCCAAATAATGTTCGATTTGGGAGTTTTATACAATTTTGGACTCGTAAGGATCAGTACTATCGATTGGCATCAAAAAAATAAAAATCTAAATTTTGACCAAAATCATCAAAATGGCAAGGGGTTACATCACGTTTTTACTCAAATTCGGGGTCTGTTCAAAAATAAAAACTTTTTTGATGCTTTTTATTGAATATCTCGGGTAAATTCTGTCAGATTTTGAAATGTTGTACCTTTTTGAATTCGTAGGGATCCCTACTATAAATCTGCATTCAAACATTTTAAAAATCGATGGGTTAAAAAAAGTGGTTGACCAAAAACCGATTCGTTTGTAAAGTCAACCTTTTTTGATGATTTTTTGGCATATCTCGGCCAAATAATGTTCGATTTGGGAATTTTATACAATTTTGGACTCGTAAGGATCAGTACTATCGATTGGCATCAAAAAAATAAAAATCTAAATTTTGACCAAAATCAACAAAATGGCAAGGGGTTACATCACGTTTTTACTCAAATTCGGGGTCTGTTCAAAAATAAAAACTTTTTTGATGCTTTTTATTGAATATCTCGGGTAAATACTGTCAGATTTTGAAATGTTGTACCTTTTTGAATTCGTAGGGATCCCTACTATAAATCTGCATTCAAACATTTTAAAAATCGATGGGTTAAAACAAGTGGTTGACCAAAAACCGATTCGTTTGTAAAGTCAACCTTTTTTGATGATTTTTTGGCATATCTCGGCCAAATAATGTTCGATTTGGGAGTTTTATACAATTTTGGACTCGTAAGGATCAGTACTATCGATTGGCATCAAAAAAATAAAAATCTAAATTTTGACCAAAATCAACAAAATGGCAAGGGGTTACATCACGTTTTTACTCAAATTCGGGGTCTGTTCAAAAATAAAAACTTTTTTGATGCTTTTTATTGAATATCTCGGGTAAATTCTGTCAGATTTTGAAATGTTGTACCTTTTTGAATTCGTAGGGATCCCTACTATAAATCTGCATTCAAACATTTTAAAAATCGATGGGTTAAAAAAAGTGGTTGACCAAAAACCGATTCGTTTGTAAAGTCAACCTTTTTTGATGATTTTTTGGCATATCTCGGCCAAATAATGTTCGATTTGGGAGTTTTATACAATTTTGGACTCGTAAGGATCAGTACTATCGATTGGCATCAAAAAAATAAAAATCTAAATTTTGACCAAAATCATCAAAATGGCAAGGGGTTACATCACGTTTTTACTCAAATTCGGGGTCTGTTCAAAAATAAAATTTTTGTTCTCATTTTTTGGTTTTCGTAAGATCAGTACTATCGATTGGCATCAAAAAAATAAAAATCTAAATTTTGACCAAAATCAACAAAATGGCAAGGGGTTACATCACGTTTTTACTCAAATTCGGGGTCTGTTCAAAAATAAAAACTTTTTTGATGCTTTTTATTGAATATCTCGGATAAATTCTGTCAGATTTTGAAATGTTGTACCTTTTTGAATTCGTAGGGATCCCTACTATAAATCTGCATTCAAACATTTTAAAAATCGATGGGTTAAAAAAAGTGGTTGACCAAAAACCGATTCGTTTGTAAAGTCAACCTTTTTTGATGATTTTTTGGCATATCTCGGCCAAATAATGTTCGATTTGGGAGTTTTATACAATTTTGGACTCGTAAGGATCAGTACTATCGATTGGCATCAAAAAAATAAAAATCTAAATTTTGACCAAAATCATCAAAATGGCAAGGGGTTACATCACGTTTTTACTCAAATTCGGGGTCTGTTCAAAAATAAAAACTTTTTTGATGCTTTTTATTGAATATCTCGGGTAAATACTGTCAGATTTTGAAATGTTGTACCTTTTTGAATTCGTAGGGATCCCTACTATAAATCTGCATTCAAACATTTTAAAAATCGATGGGTTAAAAAAAGTGGTTGACCAAAAACCGATTCGTTTGTAAAGTCAACCTTTTTTGATGATTTTTTGGCATATCTCGGCCAAATAATGTTCGATTTGGGAGTTTTATACAATTTTGGACTCGTAAGGATCAGTACTATCGATTGGCATCAAAAAAATAAAAATCTAAATTTTGACCAAAATCAACAAAATGGCAAGGGGTTACATCACGTTTTTACTCAAATTCGGGGTCTGTTCAAAAATAAAAACTTTTTTGATGCTTTTTATTGAATATCTCGGGTAAATACTGTCAGATTTTGAAATGTTGTACCTTTTTGAATTCGTAGGGATCCCTACTATAAATCTGCATTCAAACATTTTAAAAATCGATGGGTTAAAACAAGTGGTTGACCAAAAACCGATTCGTTTGTAAAGTCAACCTTTTTTGATGATTTTTTGGCATATCTCGGCCAAATAATGTTCGATTTGGGAGTTTTATACAATTTTGGACTCGTAAGGATCAGTACTATCGATTGGCATCAAAAAAATAAAAATCTAAATTTTGACCAAAATCATCAAAATGGCAAGGGGTTACATCACGTTTTTACTCAAATTCGGGGTCTGTTCAAAAATAAAAACTTTTTTGATGCTTTTTATTGAATATCTCGGGTAAATTCTGTCAGATTTTGAAATGTTGTACCTTTTTGAATTCGTAGGGATCCCTACTATAAATCTGCATTCAAACATTTTAAAAATCGATGGGTTAAAACAAGTGGTTGACCAAAAACCGATTCGTTTGTAAAGTCAACCTTTTTTGATGATTTTTTGGCATATCTCGGCCAAATAATGTTCGATTTGGGAGTTTTATACAATTTTGGACTCGTAAGGATCAGTACTATCGATTGGCATCAAAAAAATAAAAATCTAAATTTTGACCAAAATCAACAAAATGGCAAGGGGTTACATCACGTTTTTACTCAAATTCGGGGTCTGTTCAAAAATAAAAACTTTTTTGATGCTTTTTATTGAATATCTCGGGTAAATACTGTCAGATTTTGAAATGTTGTACCTTTTTGAATTCGTAGGGATCCCTACTATAAATCTGCATTCAAACATTTTAAAAATCGATGGGTTAAAAAAAGTGGTTGACCAAAAACCGATTCGTTTGTAAAGTCAACCTTTTTTGATGATTTTTTGGAATATCTCGGCCAAATAATGTTCGATTTGGGAGTTTTATACAATTTTGGACTCGTAAGGATCAGTACTATCGATTGGCATCAAAAAAATAAAAATCTAAATTTTGACCAAAATCAACAAAATGGCAAGGGGTTACATCACGTTTTTACTCAAATTCGGGGTCTGTTCAAAAATAAAAACTTTTTTGATGCTTTTTATTGAATATCTCGGATAAATACTGTCAGATTTTGAAATGTTGTACCTTTTTGAATTCGTAGGGATCCCTACTATAAATCTGCATTCAAACATTTTAAAAATCGATGGGTTAAAACAAGTGGTTGACCAAAAACCGATTCGTTTGTAAAGTCAACCTTTTTTGATGATTTTTTGGCATATCTCGGCCAAATAATGTTCGATTTGGGAGTTTTATACAATTTTGGACTCGTAAGGATCAGTACTATCGATTGGCATCAAAAAAATAAAAATCTAAATTTTGACCAAAATCAACAAAATGGCAAGGGGTTACATCACGTTTTTACTCAAATTCGGGGTCTGTTCAAAAATAAAAACTTTTTTGATGCTTTTTATTGAATATCTCGGATAAATACTGTCAGATTTTGAAATGTTGTACCTTTTTGAATTCGTAGGGATCCCTACTATAAATCTGCATTCAAACATTTTAAAAATCGATGGGTTAAAAAAAGTGGTTGACCAAAAACCGATTCGTTTGTAAAGTCAACCTTTTTTGATGATTTTTTGGCATATCTCGGCCAAATAATGTTCGATTTGGGAGTTTTATACAATTTTGGACTCGTAAGGATCAGTACTATCGATTGGCATCAAAAAAATAAAAATCTAAATTTTGACCAAAATCATCAAAATGGCAAGGGGTTACATCACGTTTTTACTCAAATTCGGGGTCTGTTCAAAAATAAAAACTTTTTTGATGCTTTTTATTGAATATCTCGGGTAAATACTGTCAGATTTTGAAATGTTGTACCTTTTTGAATTCGTAGGGATCCCTACTATAAATCTGCATTCAAACATTTTAAAAATCGATGGGTTAAAACAAGTGGTTGACCAAAAACCGATTCGTTTGTAAAGTCAACCTTTTTTGATGATTTTTTGGCATATCTCGGCCAAATAATGTTCGATTTGGGAGTTTTATACAATTTTGGACTCGTAAGGATCAGTACTATCGATTGGCATCAAAAAAATAAAAATCTAAATTTTGACCAAAATCATCAAAATGGCAAGGGGTTACATCACGTTTTTACTCAAATTCGGGGTCTGTTCAAAAATAAAAACTTTTTTGATGCTTTTTATTGAATATCTCGGGTAAATACTGTCAGATTTTGAAATGTTGTACCTTTTTGAATTCGTAGGGATCCCTACTATAAATCTGCATTCAAACATTTTAAAAATCGATGGGTTAAAACAAGTGGTTGACCAAAAACCGATTCGTTTGTAAAGTCAACCTTTTTTGATGATTTTTTGGCATATCTCGGCCAAATAATGTTCGATTTGGGAATTTTATACAATTTTGGACTCGTAAGGATCAGTACTATCGATTGGCATCAAAAAAATAAAAATCTAAATTTTGACCAAAATCAACAAAATGGCAAGGGGTTACATCACGTTTTTACTCAAATTCGGGGTCTGTTCAAAAATAAAAACTTTTTTGATGCTTTTTATTGAATATCTCGGGTAAATACTGTCAGATTTTGAAATGTTGTACCTTTTTGAATTCGTAGGGATCCCTACTATAAATCTGCATTCAAACATTTTAAAAATCGATGGGTTAAAACAAGTGGTTGACCAAAAACCGATTCGTTTGTAAAGTCAACCTTTTTTGATGATTTTTTGGCATATCTCGGCCAAATAATGTTCGATTTGGGAGTTTTATACAATTTTGGACTCGTAAGGATCAGTACTATCGATTGGCATCAAAAAAATAAAAATCTAAATTTTGACCAAAATCAACAAAATGGCAAGGGGTTACATCACGTTTTTACTCAAATTCGGGGTCTGTTCAAAAATAAAAACTTTTTTGATGCTTTTTATTGAATATCTCGGATAAATACTGTCAGATTTTGAAATGTTGTACCTTTTTGAATTCGTAGGGATCCCTACTATAAATCTGCATTCAAACATTTTAAAAATCGATGGGTTAAAACAAGTGGTTGACCAAAAACCGATTCGTTTGTAAAGTCAACCTTTTTTGATGATTTTTTGGCATATCTCGGCCAAATAATGTTCGATTTGGGAGTTTTATACAATTTTGGACTCGTAAGGATCAGTACTATCGATTGGCATCAAAAAAATAAAAATCTAAATTTTGACCAAAATCATCAAAATGGCAAGGGGTTACATCACGTTTTTACTCAAATTCGGGGTCTGTTCAAAAATAAAAACTTTTTTGATGCTTTTTATTGAATATCTCGGGTAAATACTGTCAGATTTTGAAATGTTGTACCTTTTTGAATTCGTAGGGATCCCTACTATAAATCTGCATTCAAACATTTTAAAAATCGATGGGTTAAAACAAGTGGTTGACCAAAAACCGATTCGTTTGTAAAGTCAACCTTTTTTGATGATTTTTTGGCATATCTCGGCCAAATAATGTTCGATTTGGGAGTTTTATACAATTTTGGACTCGTAAGGATCAGTACTATCGATTGGCATCAAAAAAATAAAAATCTAAATTTTGACCAAAATCATCAAAATGGCAAGGGGTTACATCACGTTTTTACTCAAATTCGGGGTCTGTTCAAAAATAAAAACTTTTTTGATGCTTTTTATTGAATATCTCGGGTAAATTCTGTCAGATTTTGAAATGTTGTACCTTTTTGAATTCGTAGGGATCCCTACTATAAATCTGCATTCAAACATTTTAAAAATCGATGGGTTAAAAAAGTGGTTGACCAAAAACCGATTCGTTTGTAAAGTCAACCTTTTTTGATGATTTTTTGGCATATCTCGGCCAAATAATGTTCGATTTGGGAGTTTTATACAATTTTGGACTCGTAAGGATCAGTACTATCGATTGGCATCAAAAAAATAAAAATCTAAATTTTGACCAAAATCATCAAAATGGCAAGGGGTTACATCACGTTTTTACTCAAATTCGGGGTCTGTTCAAAAATAAAAACTTTTTTGATGCTTTTTATTGAATATCTCGGGTAAATACTGTCAGATTTTGAAATGTTGTACCTTTTTGAATTCGTAGGGATCCCTACTATAAATCTGCATTCAAACATTTTAAAAATCGATGGGTTAAAAAAAGTGGTTGACCAAAAACCGATTCGTTTGTAAAGTCAACCTTTTTTGATGATTTTTTGGCATATCTCGGCCAAATAATGTTCGATTTGGGAGTTTTATACAATTTTGGACTCGTAAGGATCAGTACTATCGATTGGCATCAAAAAAATAAAAATCTAAATTTTGACCAAAATCAACAAAATGGCAAGGGGTTACATCACGTTTTTACTCAAATTCGGGGTCTGTTCAAAAATAAAAACTTTTTTGATGCTTTTTATTGAATATCTCGGATAAATACTGTCAGATTTTGAAATGTTGTACCTTTTTGAATTCGTAGGGATCCCTACTATAAATCTGCATTCAAACATTTTAAAAATCGATGGGTTAAAACAAGTGGTTGACCAAAAACCGATTCGTTTGTAAAGTCAACCTTTTTTGATGATTTTTTGGCATATCTCGGCCAAATAATGTTCGATTTGGGAGTTTTATACAATTTTGGACTCGTAAGGATCAGTACTATCGATTGGCATCAAAAAAATAAAAATCTAAATTTTGACCAAAATCAACAAAATGGCAAGGGGTTACATCACGTTTTTACTCAAATTCGGGGTCTGTTCAAAAATAAAAACTTTTTTGATGCTTTTTATTGAATATCTCGGATAAATACTGTCAGATTTTGAAATGTTGTACCTTTTTGAATTCGTAGGGATCCCTACTATAAATCTGCATTCAAACATTTTAAAAATCGATGGGTTAAAACAAGTGGTTGACCAAAAACCGATTCGTTTGTAAAGTCAACCTTTTTTGATGATTTTTTGGCATATCTCGGCCAAATAATGTTCGATTTGGGAGTTTTATACAATTTTGGACTCGTAAGGATCAGTACTATCGATTGGCATCAAAAAAATAAAAATCTAAATTTTGACCAAAATCATCAAAATGGCAAGGGGTTACATCACGTTTTTACTCAAATTCGGGGTCTGTTCAAAAATAAAAACTTTTTTGATGCTTTTTATTGAATATCTCGGGTAAATACTGTCAGATTTTGAAATGTTGTACCTTTTTGAATTCGTAGGGATCCCTACTATAAATCTGCATTCAAACATTTTAAAAATCGATGGGTTAAAAAAAGTGGTTGACCAAAAACCGATTCGTTTGTAAAGTCAACCTTTTTTGATGATTTTTTGGCATATCTCGGCCAAATAATGTTCGATTTGGGAATTTTATACAATTTTGGACTCGTAAGGATCAGTACTATCGATTGGCATCAAAAAAATAAAAATCTAAATTTTGACCAAAATCAACAAAATGGCAAGGGGTTACATCACGTTTTTACTCAAATTCGGGGTCTGTTCAAAAATAAAAACTTTTTTGATGCTTTTTATTGAATATCTCGGATAAATACTGTCAGATTTTGAAATGTTGTACCTTTTTGAATTCGTAGGGATCCCTACTATAAATCTGCATTCAAACATTTTAAAAATCGATGGGTTAAAAAAAGTGGTTGACCAAAAACCGATTCGTTTGTAAAGTCAACCTTTTTTGATGATTTTTTGGCATATCTCGGCCAAATAATGTTCGATTTGGGAGTTTTATACAATTTTGGACTCGTAAGGATCAGTACTATCGATTGGCATCAAAAAAATAAAAATCTAAATTTTGACCAAAATCATCAAAATGGCAAGGGGTTACATCACGTTTTTACTCAAATTCGGGGTCTGTTCAAAAATAAAAACTTTTTGATGCTTTTTATTGAATATCTCGGGTAAATACTGTCAGATTTTGAAATGTTGTACCTTTTTGAATTCGTAGGGATCCCTACTATAAATCTGCATTCAAACATTTTAAAAATCGATGGGTTAAAAAAAGTGGTTGACCAAAAACCGATTCGTTTGTAAAGTCAACCTTTTTTGATGATTTTTTGGCATATCTCGGCCAAATAATGTTCGATTTGGGAGTTTTATACAATTTTGGACTCGTAAGGATCAGTACTATCGATTGGCATCAAAAAAATAAAATTCTAAATTTTGACCAAAATCAACAAAATGGCAAGGGGTTACATCACGTTTTTACTCAAATTCGGGGTCTGTTCAAAAATAAAAACTTTTTTGATGCTTTTTATTGAATATCTCGGATAAATACTGTCAGATTTTGAAATGTTGTACCTTTTTGAATTCGTAGGGATCCCTACTATAAATCTGCATTCAAACATTTTAAAAATCGATGGGTTAAAAAAAGTGGTTGACCAAAAACCGATTCGTTTGTAAAGTCAACCTTTTTTGATGATTTTTTGGCATATCTCGGCCAAATAATGTTCGATTTGGGAGTTTTATACAATTTTGGACTCGTAAGGATCAGTACTATCGATTGGCATCAAAAAAATAAAAATCTAAATTTTGACCAAAATCATCAAAATGGCAAGGGGTTACATCACGTTTTTACTCAAATTCGGGGTCTGTTCAAAAATAAAAACTTTTTTGATGCTTTTTATTGAATATCTCGGGTAAATACTGTCAGATTTTGAAATGTTGTACCTTTTTGAATTCGTAGGGATCCCTACTATAAATCTGCATTCAAACATTTTAAAAATCGATGGGTTAAAAAAAGTGGTTGACCAAAAACCGATTCGTTTGTAAAGTCAACCTTTTTTGATGATTTTTTGGCATATCTCGGCCAAATAATGTTCGATTTGGGAATTTTATACAATTTTGGACTCGTAAGGATCAGTACTATCGATTGGCATCAAAAAAATAAAAATCTAAATTTTGACCAAAATCAACAAAATGGCAAGGGGTTACATCACGTTTTTACTCAAATTCGGGGTCTGTTCAAAAATAAAAACTTTTTTGATGCTTTTTATTGAATATCTCGGATAAATACTGTCAGATTTTGAAATGTTGTACCTTTTTGAATTCGTAGGGATCCCTACTATAAATCTGCATTCAAACATTTTAAAAATCGATGGGTTAAAAAAAGTGGTTGACCAAAAACCGATTCGTTTGTAAAGTCAACCTTTTTTGATGATTTTTTGGCATATCTCGGCCAAATAATGTTCGATTTGGGAGTTTTATACAATTTTGGACTCGTAAGGATCAGTACTATCGATTGGCATCAAAAAATAAAAATCTAAATTTTGACCAAAATCATCAAAATGGCAAGGGGTTACATCACGTTTTTACTCAAATTCGGGGTCTGTTCAAAAATAAAAACTTTTTTGATGCTTTTTATTGAATATCTCGGGTAAATTCTGTCAGATTTTGAAATGTTGTACCTTTTTGAATTCGTAGGGATCCCTACTATAAATCTGCATTCAAACATTTTAAAAATCGATGGGTTAAAAAAAGTGGTTGACCAAAAACCGATTCGTTTGTAAAGTCAACCTTTTTTGATGATTTTTTGGAATATCTCGGCCAAATAATGTTCGATTTGGGAATTTTATACAATTTTGGACTCGTAAGGATCAGTACTATCGATTGGCATCAAAAAAATAAAAATCTAAATTTTGACCAAAATCAACAAAATGGCAAGGGGTTACATCACGTTTTTACTCAAATTCGGGGTCTGTTCAAAAATAAAAACTTTTTTGATGCTTTTTATTGAATATCTCGGGTAAATACTGTCAGATTTTGAAATGTTGTACCTTTTTGAATTCGTAGGGATCCCTACTATAAATCTGCATTCAAACATTTTAAAAATCGATGGGTTAAAACAAGTGGTTGACCAAAAACCGATTCGTTTGTAAAGTCAACCTTTTTTGATGATTTTTTGGCATATCTCGGCCAAATAATGTTCGATTTGGGAGTTTTATACAATTTTGGACTCGTAAGGATCAGTACTATCGATTGGCATCAAAAAAATAAAAATCTAAATTTTGACCAAAATCATCAAAATGGCAAGGGGTTACATCACGTTTTTACTCAAATTCGGGGTCTGTTCAAAAATAAAAACTTTTTTGATGCTTTTTATTGAATATCTCGGATAAATACTGTCAGATTTTGAAATGTTGTACCTTTTTGAATTCGTAGGGATCCCTACTATAAATCTGCATTCAAAAATTTTAAAAATCGATGGGTTAAAAAAAGTGGTTGACCAAAAACCGATTCGTTTGTAAAGTCAACCTTTTTTGATGATTTTTTGGCATATCTCGGCCAAATAATGTTCGATTTGGGAGTTTTATACAATTTTGGACTCGTAAGGATCAGTACTATCGATTGGCATCAAAAAAATAAAAATCTAAATTTTGACCAAAATCATCAAAATGGCAAGGGGTTACATCACGTTTTTACTCAAATTCGGGGTCTGTTCAAAAATAAAAACTTTTTTGATGCTTTTTATTGAATATCTCGGGTAAATACTGTCAGATTTTGAAATGTTGTGCCTTTTTGAATTCGTAGGGATCCCTACTATAAATCTGCATTCAAACATTTTAAAAATCGATGGGTTAAAAAAAGTGGTTGACCAAAAACCGATTCGTTTGTAAAGTCAACCTTTTTTGATGATTTTTTGGCATATCTCGGCCAAATAATGTTCGATTTGGGAATTTTATACAATTTTGGACTCGTAAGGATCAGTACTATCGATTGGCATCAAAAAAATAAAATTCTAAATTTTGACCAAAATCAACAAAATGGCAAGGGGTTACATCACGTTTTTACTCAAATTCGGGGTCTGTTCAAAAATAAAAACTTTTTTGATGCTTTTTATTGAATATCTCGGATAAATACTGTCAGATTTTGAAATGTTGTACCTTTTTGAATTCGTAGGGATCCCTACTATAAATCTGCATTCAAACATTTTAAAAATCGATGGGTTAAAAAAAGTGGTTGACCAAAAACCGATTCGTTTGTAAAGTCAACCTTTTTTGATGATTTTTTGGCATATCTCGGCCAAATAATGTTCGATTTGGGAGTTTTATACAATTTTGGACTCGTAAGGATCAGTACTATCGATTGGCATCAAAAAAATAAAATTCTAAATTTTGACCAAAATCATCAAAATGGCAAGGGGTTACATCACGTTTTTACTCAAATTCGGGGTCTGTTCAAAAATAAAAACTTTTTTGATGCTTTTTATTGAATATCTCGGGTAAATACTGTCAGATTTTGAAATGTTGTACCTTTTTGAATTCGTAGGGATCCCTACTATAAATCTGCATTCAAACATTTTAAAAATCGATGGGTTAAAAAAAGTGGTTGACCAAAAACCGATTCGTTTGTAAAGTCAACCTTTTTTGATGATTTTTTGGCATATCTCGGCCAAATAATGTTCGATTTGGGAATTTTATACAATTTTGGACTCGTAAGGATCAGTACTATCGATTGGCATCAAAAAAATAAAATTCTAAATTTTGACCAAAATCAACAAAATGGCAAGGGGTTACATCACGTTTTTACTCAAATTCGGGGTCTGTTCAAAAATAAAAACTTTTTTGATGCTTTTTATTGAATATCTCGGATAAATACTGTCAGATTTTGAAATGTTGTACCTTTTTGAATTCGTAGGGATCCCTACTATAAATCTGCATTCAAAATCATCAAAATGGCAAGGGGTTACATCACGTTTTTACTCAAATTCGGGGTCTGTTCAAAAATAAAAACTTTTTTGATGCTTTTTATTGAATATCTCGGGTAAATTCTGTCAGATTTTGAAATGTTGTACCTTTTTGAATTCGTAGGGATCCCTACTATAAATCTGCATTCAAACATTTTAAAAATCGATGGGTTAAAAAAAGTGGTTGACCAAAAACCGATTCGTTTGTAAAGTCAACCTTTTTTGATGATTTTTTGGAATATCTCGGCCAAATAATGTTCGATTTGGGAATTTTATACAATTTTGGACTCGTAAGGATCAGTACTATCGATTGGCATCAAAAAATAAAAATCTAAATTTTGACCAAAATCAACAAAATGGCAAGGGGTTACATCACGTTTTTACTCAAATTCGGGGTCTGTTCAAAAATAAAAACTTTTTTGATGCTTTTTATTGAATATCTCGGGTAAATACTGTCAGATTTTGAAATGTTGTACCTTTTTGAATTCGTAGGGATCCCTACTATAAATCTGCATTCAAACATTTTAAAAATCGATGGGTTAAAAAAAGTGGTTGACCAAAAACCGATTCGTTTGTAAAGTCAACCTTTTTTGATGATTTTTTGGCATATCTCGGCCAAATAATGTTCGATTTGGGAGTTTTATACAATTTTGGACTCGTAAGGATCAGTACTATCGATTGGCATCAAAAAAATAAAAATCTAAATTTTGACCAAAATCAACAAAATGGCAAGGGGTTACATCACGTTTTTACTCAAATTCGGGGTCTGTTCAAAAATAAAAACTTTTTTGATGCTTTTTATTGAATATCTCGGGTAAATTCTGTCAGATTTTGAAATGTTGTACCTTTTTGAATTCGTAGGGATCCCTACTATAAATCTGCATTCAAACATTTTAAAAATCGATGGGTTAAAAAAAGTGGTTGACCAAAAACCGATTCGTTTGTAAAGTCAACCTTTTTTGATGATTTTTTGGCATATCTCGGCCAAATAATGTTCGATTTGGGAGTTTTATACAATTTTGGACTCGTAAGGATCAGTACTATCGATTGGCACCAAAAAAATAAAAATCTAAATTTTGACCAAAATCATCAAAATGGCAAGGGGTTACATCACGTTTTTACTCAAATTCGGGGTCTGTTCAAAAATAAAAACTTTTTTGATGCTTTTTATTGAATATCTCGGGTAAATACTGTCAGATTTTGAAATGTTGTACCTTTTTGAATTCGTAGGGATCCCTACTTATAAATCTGCATTCAAACATTTTAAAAATCGATGGGTTAAAAAAAGTGGTTGACCAAAAACCGATTCGTTTGTAAAGTCAACCTTTTTTGATGATTTTTTTGGAATATCTCGGCCAAATAATGTTCGATTTGGGAATTTTATACAATTTTGGACTCGTAAGGATCAGTACTATCGATTGGCATCAAAAAAATAAAGATCTAAATTTTGACCAAAATCAACAAAATGGCAAGGGGTTACATCACGTTTTTACTCAAATTCGGGGTCTGTTCAAAAATAAAATTTTGGACTCGTAAGGATCAGTATTATCGATTGGCATCAAAAAAATAAAAATCTAAATTTTGACCAAAATCATCAAAATGGCAAGGGGTTACATCACGTTTTTACTCAAATTCGGGGTCTGTTCAAAAATAAAAACTTTTTTGATGCTTTTTATTGAATATCTCGGGTAAATTCTGTCAGATTTTGAAATGTTGTACCTTTTTGAATTCGTAGGGATCCCTACTATAAATCTGCATTCAAACATTTTAAAAATCGATGGGTTAAAACAAGTGGTTGACCAAAAACCGATTCGTTTGTAAAGTCAACCTTTTTTGATGGTTTTTTGGCACATCTCGGCCAAATAATGTTCGATTTGGGAGTTTTATACAATTTTGGACTCGTAAGGATCAGTACTATCGATTGGCATCAAAAAAATAAAAATCTAAATTTTGACCAAAATCATCAAAATGGCAAGGGGTTACATCACGTTTTTACTCAAATTCGGGGTCTGTTCAAAAATAAACACTTTTTTGATGCTTTTTATTGAATATCTCGGGTAAATTCTGTCAGATTTTGAAATGTTGTACCTTTTTGAATTCGTAGGGATCCCTACTATAAATCTGCATTCAAACATTTTAAAAATCGATGGGTTAAAAAAAGTGGTTGACCAAAAACCGATTAGTTTATAAAGTCAACCTTTTTTGATGATTTTTTGGAATATCTCGGCCAAATAATGTTCGATTTGGGAATTTTATACAATTTTGGACTCGTAAGGATCAGTACTATCGATTGGCATCAAAAAAATAAAAATCTAAATTTTGACCAAAATCATCAAAATGGCAAGGGGTTACATCACGTTTTTACTCAAATTCGGGGTCTGTTCAAAAATAAAAACTTTTTTAATGCTTTTTATTGAATATCTCGGGTAAATTCTGTCAGATTTTGAAATGTTGTACCTTTTTGAATTCGTAGGGATCCCTACTATAAATCTGCATTCAAACATTTTAAAAATCGATGGGTTAAAAAAAGTGGTTGACCAAAAACCGATTCGTTTGTAAAGTCAACCTTTTTTGATGATTTTTTGGCATATCTCGGCCAAATAATGTTCGATTTGGGAGTTTTATACA
Organism: Drosophila borealis; assembly: GCA_035045885.1. Taxonomy (NCBI): domain Eukaryota; kingdom Metazoa; phylum Arthropoda; class Insecta; order Diptera; family Drosophilidae; genus Drosophila; species Drosophila borealis. Next base: position 550,667 of record JAWNOR010000029.1, on the reverse strand, counting down.
ATTTTGGACTCGTAAGGATCAGTACTATCGATTGGCATCAAAAAAATAAAATCTAAATTTTGACCAAAATCATCAAAATGGCAAGGGGTTACATCACGTTTTTACTCAAATTCGGGGTCTGTTCAAAAATAAAAACTTTTTTGATGCTTTTTATTGAATATCTCGGGTAAATACTGTCAGATTTTGAAATGTTGTACCTTTTTGAATTCGTAGGGATCCCTACTATAAATCTGCATTCAAACATTTTAAAAATCGATGGGTTAAAAAAAGTGGTTGACCAAAAACCGATTCGTTTGTAAAGTCAACCTTTTTTGATGATTTTTTGGAATATCTCGGCCAAATAATGTTCGATTTGGGAATTTTATACAATTTTGGACTCGTAAGGATCAGTACTATCGATTGGCATCAAAAAAATAAAGATCTAAATTTTGACCAAAATCAACAAAATGGCAAGGGGTTACATCACGTTTTTACTCAAATTCGGGGTCTGTTCAAAAATAAAATTTTGGACTCGTAAGGATCAGTATTATCGATTGGCATCAAAAAAATAAAAATCTAAATTTTGACCAAAATCATCAAAATGGCAAGGGGTTACATCACGTTTTTACTCAAATTCGGGGTCTGTTCAAAAATAAAAACTTTTTTGATGCTTTTTATTGAATATATCGGGTAAATTCTGTCAGATTTTGAAATGTTGTACCTTTTTGAATTCGTAGGGATCCCTACTATAAATCTGCATTCAAACATTTTAAAAATCGATGGGTTAAAACAAGTGGTTGACCAAAAACCGATTCGTTTGTAAAGTCAACCTTTTTTGATGGTTTTTTGGCACATCTCGGCCAAATAATGTTCGATTTGGGAGTTTTATACAATTTTGGACTCGTAAGGATCAGTACTATCGATTGGCATCAAAAAAATAAAAATCTAAATTTTGACCAAAATCATCAAAATGGCAAGGGGTTACATCACGTTTTTACTCAAATTCGGGGTCTGTTCAAAAATAAACACTTTTTTGATGCTTTTTATTGAATATCTCGGGTAAATTCTGTCAGATTTTGAAATGTTGTACCTTTTTGAATTCGTAGGGATCCCTACTATAAATCTGCATTCAAACATTTTAAAAATCGATGGGTTAAAAAAAGTGGTTGACCAAAAACCGATTCAATTGTAAAGTCAACCTTTTTTGATGATTTTTTGGCATATCTCGGCCAAATAATGTTCGATTTGGGAGTTTTATACAATTTTGGACTCGTAAGGATCAGTACTATCGATTGGCATCAAAAAAATAAAATCTAAATTTTGACCAAAATCATCAAAATGGCAAGGGGTTACATCACGTTTTTACTCAAATTCGGGGTCTGTTCAAAAATAAAAACTTTTTTGATGCTTTTTATTGAATATCTCGGGTAAATTCTGTCAGATTTTGAAATGTTGTACCTTTTTGAATTCGTAGGGATCCCTACTATAAATCTGCATTCAAACATTTTAAAAATCGATGGGTTAAAAAAAGTGGTTGACCAAAAACCGATTCGTTTGTAAAGTCAACCTTTTTTGATGATTTTTTGGCATATCTCGGCCAAATAATGTTCGATTTGGGAGTTTTATACAATTTTGGACTCGTAAGGATCAGTACTATCGATTGGCATCAAAAAAATAAAAATCTAAATTTTGACCAAAATCATCAAAATGGCAAGGGGTTACATCACGTTTTTACTCAAATTCGGGGTCTGTTCAAAAATAAAAACTTTTTTGATGCTTTTTATTGAATATCTCGGGTAAATTCTGTCAGATTTTGAAATGTTGTACCTTTTTGAATTCGTAGGGATTCCTACTATAAATCTGCATTCAAACATTTTAAAAATCGATGGGTTAAAAAAAGTGGTTGACCAAAAACCGATTCGTTTGTAAAGTCAACCTTTTTTGATGATTTTTTGGCATATCTCGGCCAAATAATGTTCGATTTGGGAGTTTTATACAATTTTGGACTCGTAAGGATCAGTACTATCGATTGGCATCAAAAAAATAAAAATCTAAATTTTGACCAAAATCATCAAAATGGCAAGGGGTTACATCACGTTTTTACTCAAATTCGGGGTCTGTTCAAAAATAAAAACTTTTTTGATGCTTTTTATTGAATATCTCGGGTAAATTCTGTCAGATTTTGAAATGTTGTACCTTTTTGAATTCGTAGGGATCCCTACTATAAATCTGCATTCAAACATTTAAAAAATCGATGGGTTAAAAAAAGTGGTTGACCAAAAACCGATTCGTTTGTAAAGTCAACCTTTTTTGATGATTTTTTGGAATATCTCGGCCAAATAATGTTCGATTTGGGAATTTTATACAATTTTGGACTCGTAAGGATCAGTACTATCGATTGGCATCAAAAAAATAAAAATCTAAATTTTGACCAAAATCATCAAAATGGCAAGGGGTTACATCACGTTTTTACTCAAATTCGGGGTCTGTTCAAAAATAAAAACTTTTTTGATGCTTTTTATTGAATATCTCGGGTAAATTCTGTCAGATTTTGAAATGTTGTACCTTTTTGAATTCGTAGGGATCCCTACTATAAATCTGCATTCAAACATTTTAAAAATCGATGGGTTAAAAAAAGTGGTTGACCAAAAACCGATTCGTTTGTAAAGTCAACCTTTTTTGATGATTTTTTGGAATATCTCGGCCAAATAATGTTCGATTTGGGAATTTTATACAATTTTGGACTCGTAAGGATCAGTACTATCGATTGGCATCAAAAAAATAAAAATCTAAATTTTGACCAAAATCATCAAAATGGCAAGGGGTTACATCACGTTTTTACTCAAATTCGGGGTCTGTTCAAAAATAAAAACTTTTTTGATGCTTTTTATTGAATATCTCGGGTAAATTCTGTCAGATTTTGAAATGTTGTACCTTTTTGAATTCGTAGGGATCCCTACTATAAATCTGCATTCAAACATTTTAAAAATCGATGGGTTAAAAAAAGTGGTTGACCAAAAACCGATTCGTTTGTAAAGTCAACCTTTTTTGATGATTTTTTGGAATATCTCGGCCAAATAATGTTCGATTTGGGAATTTTATACAATTTTGGACTCGTAAGGATCAGTACTATCGATTGGCATCAAAAAAATAAAAATCTAAATTTTGACCAAAATCATCAAAATGGCAAGGGGTTACATCACGTTTTTACTCAAATTCGGGGTCTGTTCAAAAATAAAAACTTTTTTGATGCTTTTTATTGAATATCTCGGGTAAATACTGTCAGATTTTGAAATGTTGTACCTTTTTGAATTCGTAGGGATCCCTACTATAAATCTGCATTCAAATATTTAAAAAATCGATGGGTTAAAAAATGTGGTTGACCAAAAACCGATTCGTTTGTAAAGTCAACCTTTTTTGATGATTTTTTGGCATATCTCGGCCAAATAATGTTCGATTTGGGAGTTTTATACAATTTTGGACTTGTAAGGATCAGTACTATCGATTGGCATCAAAAAAATAAAAATCTAAATTTTGACCAAAAACATCAAAATGGCAAGGGGTTACATCACGTTTTTACTCAAATTCGGGGTCTGTTCAAAAATAAACACTTTTTTGATGCTTTTTATTGAATATCTCGGGTAAATTCTGTCAGATTTTGAAATGTTGTACCTTTTTGAATTCGTAGGGATCCCTACTATAAATCTGCATTCAAACATTTTAAAAATCGATGGGTTAAAAAAAGTGGTTGACCAAAAACCGATTCGTTTGTAAAGTCAACCTTTTTTGATGATTTTTTGGAATATCTCGGCCAAATAATGTCCGTTTTTGGAATTTTATACAATTTTGGACTCGTAAGGATCAGTACTATCGATTGGAATCAAAAAAATAAAAATCTAAATTTTGACCAAAATCATCAAAATGGCAAGGGGTTACATCACGTTTTTACTCAAATTCGGGGTCTGTTCAAAAATAAAAACTTTTTTGATGCTTTTTATTGAATATCTCGGGTAAATTCTGTCAGATTTTGAAATGTTGTACCTTTTTGAATTCGTAGGGATCCCTACTATAAATCTGCATTCAAACATTTTAAAAATCGATGGGTTAAAAAAAGTGGTTGACCAAAAACCGATTCGTTTGTAAAGTCAACCTTTTTTGATGATTTTTTGGCATATCTCGGCCAAATAATGTTCGATTTGGGAGTTTTATACAATTTTGGACTTGTAAGGATCAGTACTATCGATTGGCATCAAAAAAATAAAAATCTAAATTTTGACCAAAAACATCAATATGGCAAGGGGTTACATCACGTTTTTACTCAAATTCGGGGTCTGTTCAAAAATAAACACTTTTTTGATGCTTTTTATTGAATATCTCGGGTAAATTCTGTCAGATTTTGAAATGTTGTACCTTTTTGAATTCGTAGGGATCCCTACTATAAATCTGCATTCAAACATTTTAAAAATCGATGGGTTAAAAAAAGTGGTTGACCAAAAACCGATTCGTTTGTAAAGTCAACCTTTTTTGATGATTTTTTGGAATATCTCGGCCAAATAATGTTCGATTTGGGAATTTTATACAATTTTGGACTCGTAAGGATCAGTACTATCGATTGGCATCAAAAAAATAAAGATCTAAATTTTGACCAAAATCAACAAAATGGCAAGGGGTTACATCACGTTTTTACTCAAATTCGGGGTCTGTTCAAAAATAAAATTTTGGACTCGTAAGGATCAGTATTATCGATTGGCATCAAAAAAATAAAAATCTAAATTTTGACCAAAATCATCAAAATGGCAAGGGGTTACATCACGTTTTTACTCAAATTCGGGGTCTGTTCAAAAATAAAAACTTTTTTGATGCTTTTTATTGAATATCTCGGGTAAATTCTGTCAGATTTTGAAATGTTGTACCTTTTTGAATTCGTAGGGATCCCTACTATAAATCTGCATTCAAACATTTTAAAAATCGATGGGTTAAAACAAGTGGTTGACCAAAAACCGATTCGTTTGTAAAGTCAACCTTTTTTGATGGTTTTTTGGCATATCTCGGCCAAATAATGTTCGATTTGGGAGTTTTATACAATTTTGGACTCGTAAGGATCAGTACTATCGATTGGCATCAAAAAAATAAAAATCTAAATTTTGACCAAAATCATCAAAATGGCAAGGGGTTACATCACGTTTTTACTCAAATTCGGGGTCTGTTCAAAAATAAACACTTTTTTGATGCTTTTTATTGAATATCTCGGGTAAATTCTGTCAGATTTTGAAATGTTGTACCTTTTTGAATTCGTAGGGATCCCTACTATAAATCTGCATTCAAACATTTTAAAAATCGATGGGTTAAAAAAAGTGGTTGACCAAAAACCGATTCGTTTATAAAGTCAACCTTTTTTGATGATTTTTTGGAATATCTCGGCCAAATAATGTTCGATTTGGGAATTTTATACAATTTTGGACTCGTAAGGATCAGTACTATCGATTGGCATCAAAAAAATAAAAATCTAAATTTTGACCAAAATCAACAAAATGGCAAGGGGTTACATCACGTTTTTACTCAAATTCGGGGTCTGTTCAAAAATAAAAACTTTTTTGATGCTTTTTATTGAATATCTCGGGTAAATATTGTCAGATTTTGAAATGTTGTACCTTTTTGAATTCGTAGGGATCCCTACTATAAATCTGCATTCAAACATTTTAAAAATCGATGGGTTAAAAAAAGTGGTTGACCAAAAACCGATTCGTTTGTAAAGTCAACCTTTTTTGATGATTTTTGGCATATCTCAGCCAAATAATGTTCGATTTGGGAATTTTATACAATTTTGGACTCGTAAGGATCAGTACTATCGATTGGCATCAAAAAAATAAAAATCTAAATTTTGACCAAAATCATCAAAATGGCAAGGGGTTACATCACGTTTTTACTCAAATTCGGGGTCTGTTCAAAAATAAAAACTTTTTTGATGCTTTTTATTGAATATCTCTGGTAAATACTGTCAGATTTTGAAATGTTGTACCTTTTTGAATTCGTAGGGATCCCTACTATAAATCTGCATTCAAACATTTTAAAAATCGATGGGTTAAAAAAAGTGGTTGACCAAAAACCGATTCGTTTGTAAAATCAACCTTTTTTGATGATTTTTTGGAATATCTCGGCCAAATAATGTTCGATTTGGGAATTTTATACAATTTTGGACTCGTAAGGATCAGTACTATCGATTGGCATCAAAAAAATAAAAATCTTAATTTTGACCAAAATCAACAAAATGGCAAGGGGTTACATCACGTTTTTACTCAAATTCGGGGTCTGTTCAAAAATAAAAACTTTTTTGATGCTTTTTATTGAATATCTCGGGTAAATACTGTCAGATTTTGAAATGTTGTGCCTTTTGGAATTCATAGGGATCCCTACTATAAATCTGCATTCAAACATTTCAAAAATCGATGGGTTAAAAAAAGTGGTTGACCAAAAACCGATTCGTTTGTAAAATCAACCTTTTTTGATGATTTTTTGGAATATCTCGGCCAAATAATGTTCGATTTGGGAATTTTATACAATTTTGGACTCGTAAGGATCAGTACTATCGATTGGCATTAAAAAAATAAAAATCTAAATTTTGACCAAAATCAGCAAAATGGCAAGGGGTTACATCACGTTTTTACTCAAATTCGGGGTCTGTTCAAAAATAAAAACTTTTTTGATGCTTTTTATTGAATATCTCGGGTAAATACTGTCAGATTTTGAAATGTTGTGCCTTTTGGAATTCATAGGGATCCCTACTATAAATCTGCATTCAAACATTTCAAAAATCGATGGGTTTAAAAAAGTGGTAAATACCGTCAGATTTTGAAATGTTGTGCCTTTTTGAATTCGTAGGGATCCCTACTATAAATCTGCATTCAAACATTTTAAGAATCGATGGGTTAAAAAAAGTGGTTGACCAAAAACCGATTCGTTTGTAAAGTCAACCTTTTTTGATGATTTTTTGGCATATCTCGACCAAATAATGTTCGATTTGGGGATTTTATACAATTTTGGACTCGTAAGGATCAGTACTATCGATTGGCATCAAAAAATAAAAATCTCAATTTTGACGCAAATTGGCCAAATGGCAAGAAGTCACATCACGTTTTTTCGAAAAATCGGGGTCGTTTCGAAAATATAAACTTTTTTGATTTTGAAAGTAATACCTTTTTGAATTTGTACAAAAGCGTACTATCGATTGGCATTCAATACAAATAACAATCAAGTGGTTACATAAAAACTGTGGGTAAAAAACGGTTTGGTCATGATGTCAAACTTGCTTGATGATTTTTTGGAATATTTTTTGAAGCCTATTATTTTATACTGGACTGCAAAATTTAACTATTCCAATAAAGGGAGAAGTGATATATAAAAGTAAAAGAATAAAGCAGAGCCCACACAAAGCCGGGTGGCTCCCGATTTTGTAGTATATATGTAGGTATAACTGTATTGTGTACACGTCTCGAGATTTGCTTTGATTAACAATGGAATTTTATTAAAGGTACTGGTTTCATAATGATCAAATGCTGTTTGGTTAGTCATCAAATGCACAGATGGCGACGATTTATGGTCTGCGTCGCTTAATCGTCGCGGGGCAGGGGGTGGTATTGCGTCAGCACCTTGGACAGCTCCTGGGCCAGTTGAGGCGTAGCTGCGGCCAGTACGCGGCGTGACATGATGTCAAAATCGCCGCCAGCTGGATCAATGACTACTCCACCAGCCTCCCGTACAATCAGATCACCAGCACAGACGTCCCAGGCATGAATACCGAATTCGTAGTTGGCATCGGCAGCGCCAAGCGCCACCATAGCCATATTCAAAGCCGCTGATCCCAGCACACGCAATCTAAGTTGAACATGAAAATCAGATTAATGGGCAATTGCTATTAAAGATTACTGAAATTTACCCGTGCACATGCTTGGCCATTTTGGCGAAATTCTCATTGACCACCTGCATTTTTTGCTCGTCGCGTGAGGTACCAAATTCGCTAGTTACCAGCGCCTTGTTCAGCTCTCGTTGACCACTTGCCTGTATGCGGCGTCCGTTGTAGTAGGTACCTTGGCCACGGCGTGCCGTAAAGCGCTGCTCCAGAATGGGATTGTAAACGATGCCAATTTCGGTGACCTTGTTAACCTTGAGGCCAACGGAAATGCACGAGTGCGGAAATGCATGCACAAAGTTCATTGTGCCGTCCACTGGATCGATTATCCATGTGGGCGCATCGGTCAGCTTATTGACACCGCCGCCGGAGCTGCTCTCCTCCTCGCCAATGAACCTGGAAAAGATTTATTACGCATTTCGCTTTTCATTCGTGTCGCATGCGGCTACTTGTGATCTGGGAAATGCTGACGAATGCCATCCATGATCAATTTCTCCACATCCTGATCGGTTTGAGTGACCAAATCAATGTCCCCGGACTTGCACACAAACTCTTGTCGGGTATCATTGTTGCGCGCAATCAGCTGTGCAAAGACCCTTGTTAATTATTCGCCGAGGACTGCCCCATACACACACACTCACCCGGCCCGCCTCTGTGATCAGGTTGTTGATGATCTCGAAGCAGTTGCCCAAATCTACGCTGCCATTGTCTGCCATTGGAAGTCAGTTGCCGTTTCTTTTTTTCACGTCCAGTTAATTGCAAATGCGTAATTGAATTAAGTTTGCGGACAACGAATGAATGCTAGTAGCGAACAGCTGTTTGTCTAGTGCTGTAAAAGTGTGCAAAAATTACTAATCTGCATAACGTTCACAGTGCAGCAAAATGAGGTTGCGGTGCGGCGATACAAATTTATCGGTAGTAATCGAGTTTTAATTTAAAGAGAAATCAAACAAGGGAAAACAACCGTTATTTGTGTACCAAAATGTTTACTGGTTTACATGCTTTTCGATGGAATTAAACTCTTGATGAGCAGTTGGTTCATTTGCTTGGGCTATCGAATATTATGGTATGCTGAACTGTCCGAATCTAATGATAAACTGGTATCAGAAAACTCAGTCTGCGCTGTGAAATCCTTTTTAAGGGGTTCACTCTCTGTTCTTGGCTCATCGTCCCGTGGCTTCGGATAGTTTTGGACGAGCTCGCTGGACAGAGCCTTGGCAAGTGGTTCTGTGGCAGCAGCCAGTACGCGACGTGACATAATATCCACCGCGCCGCCAGCAGGATCTATGACAGTGCCGCCCGCCTCGGTCACTAGAAGATTGCCAGCCGCCATATCCCACACATGTAATCCGAAGAAGTAGAACCCATCTGCCACACCAGAAGCAACCATAGCCAGGCCCATGGCTGAGGAACCAATTGAGCGTAAGCTGGAGGCAAAGTTGAAATTGGTGGATTCCTACACTTTGTTTAGGTTGGAGGTTTTGACTGTAAACTTACGCATGCGTCTTCCTTATAAGTCGCTTGGCGTTCTCCATGGACGCTGAGGTGCGGGATTCGTGCATGCCAGAGCTGTACTCCTGCAGGATCATGGCACTCTTCAGGCTCTCCTGGCCGCTGGTCTCGATCGGCTCGTTATTTAGCTGGGCGCCTTTGCCCTTTCGCGCCGTATAAAACTCCTGCAAGGATGGATTAAACACAATCCCGAATAAGGTTTGCTTATCAACCAGGAGCGCTACCGAGATGCAATAGTAGGGAAAATGATGAACATAATTCATGGTGCCGTCGATGGGGTCTATTATCCAGGTGGGCGCATTGGTGAGTGTCACCTGACGCGATTCCGTCTGTGAAACGGCCTCCTCGGCGATGACTCTGTCGAAGGATGCAAATATTAAATGAAGCCAGTTTTGCGGTTCGTTTTGGCTTACTTGTGCTCGGGATATTTTTCCAAAATGGACTTCGTTAGCATTTCCTCGATCTCAGTGTCAGCACGCGTGTTCAGATCCTTCTCGTGATCCTTGGTGGTAAACGAAAGCCGCTCCTTGTTGGATTCTAGTGCGATGGCACCTGCCTTCCTCACCAATGCAACGGCGAAAACATAACACTCATCTAAATCAAATGCAGGCTTCTTCTCCTTGACTGGTATCGGTGCTGGCGGCGTTGGCGCTTGCGGCGCTGGCGGCGTTGGCGCGTCCCCTTCATCATCTGTGTAAAGATTACCCACGGTATTTGTGGTCTTTGACGCGAACTCCTTTGACGGATCGAACGTGACGTCGGTATTGGTGAATTTGGATGCCGATTTCATTTTCTCTTTAGCCGCTGGTGTTGTGACGGGTGCAGCGGTTGCAACGGGTGGAGCGGTTGCAGCAGGTGGAGCGGTTGCAGCAAGTGGAGCGGCTCGAGCAGCTGGAGTGCGAGTGGCGGATGCGGATCCGTCTACTGACGGACTAAAGCTGGTAACCGCGTGAGGGCCGGGTTTAGCCGGCACGGGCTCGGATGCCTTTGAAGTCGACTGCAAAACAGGCGTCAACTGATCGTGACTGTGATTCTCCGGAGTCTTTGGACGGGGGTCGTGCATGTTAGCAACACGCGGATCTTCTACATTAGTCTTATGATCCTCGAGTCCATAGTTACGCGCCACATTTGCTATAGGTTCGGACTGTTCACGTCGATTAAAACTCGGGCTCCGAGACACGGGCTTTGAGGTAGGACCCAGTCTCGGGATCGGCGTCGAGGACCTACGCAAATGCCCCGAGCGTGAATTCTTCAACTCATTCACCCGCGGATCCTGAGCGGTCGCCTCGTGATCCTCGAGCCCATAGCTGGTGGCCGCATTTTCCATTACCTCCCTCTCTGGTCCCTTCGGGCTGGGACTCTCCGCGCCCTTCTTCTGATCGGCCATGGCAATCAATTGGCTAGCAAGAGGATACGTCTGATGCTGATGTGTCTTATCTACCAACTGCCATCAGAGAGTTGCATGCTCTCAAACAAATGATATGACTGGACCGGACCCCAAAAACTATTACGGTACTGTGTGTGTGTGTTTTTTTGTATATCTAAACGAATCTCGAAAAACAATTACAACATTTTGATATCTGGCTCAATGCCAGCCACATTTATTTGTCTACTCACACACGCTGGATCCTACTTGAATTTTGAGTTGGAGTTGGATTTCTGGGGCTCATCGTCTCGTTGATGATAGATTTGCCTGTCACCCAGCAGCTGGACCATCTGGTTGCCCAGCTGGGGCGTGGCAGCGGCCAGGACGCGCCTGGACATGAGATCGAAATCGCCGCCAGCTGGATCCATGACGACGCCACCCGCTTCGCGGACGAGCAGAGCGCCCGCTGCCAAGTCCCAGGCATGCGGATAAAACTCGTAATAGCCATCGGCCGCGCCCATGGCCACCAGGCACATGTCCATCACGGCGGAGCCCGTGGTACGCAGGCTGTGGCATGCGAGCTAAAGTAGAGTGGGCTTTAGATTCTATTCTACTATTTACGCATGTGCCTTGAGCAGCATCCCAACTGAATTTTGCCATAGTATGTCCCTGTGCTCGCATCCGAGATTCGCGGCGTTCAGCTCATGCATAATTAGCGAACGCTCCAGCTCGGTCTGTCCACTTGTCCGTATGGGCGCCACGATTGCGACGGGCCGTGAAGATGAGCTCCAATGTGGGGTTGTGGCAAATGGCCAGCTCCGGCCGCTTGTCCAGCCAGAAGCCCACCGAGATGCAGCTGCAGTGAAAGCCGTGCACAAAGTTTGTCGTCCCATCGATGGGGTCAACGATCCAGGTGGGCTCCTCGGTCAGCTTGCGGCCAGTGGATGCGCCGGCGGTGCCCTCCTCGCCAATGTAAACATGCTCGGGAAAGCGTTGCCGTAGTCCCCTTATCAACAGCTCCTCAATTTCGCGATCCGTAGCCGTAACCAAATCCTTGCTGTTCAGCTTTGTTTCAAAGACGCGCATCTTCCCACTGGCCGCCCTCAGATGCTGTCCGTCAGACAGGGATTTCTTAATGGAGCACACCCTCTGCTTACCGCTCAACCCTTACCTCCGCAGCCCGGTCGACCAGGTGACAGACCTCCACAGCACATCGGTCGACATCTACTCGGCCTTTTGCAGTCGCATTCCTGCGAATGGATGTCTTTCCTCGTAGCAGCAGTCGCTGACACGCAAATCGAAACATATTTATATGGCAATCGGTAGTTTATTTTCCAAATTTGTTAAGAAATATATTTAAATAATATAAACTGCGCCTGCTTGAATCCAAATTCGAAACTGTGACCGTGTCCAATCCAGTCACTTTCGAGGCTAGCTTCTATCTAACATGGTTCTGGTTCGTGTGGGAATGGTCAGTGAGTCGTCTTTGATGGCTTTCGTTCCGACACACGATCTACATACTGTAGCCGGGCAGGCACGGGTCACCGGCTGGCGGGCCTTCTCGTTTAAAAGGTGTACCAGCAGGCTTTCTGGGTGGCCGTCTTGCGGGCTTCTTTCTCTGCTTACGAATTCTCGGCTTTTGTGGACAGATTTTATCTGGTGATTTCTTGGCTTTCCCTGCGTCCTTCGCTCTGGAAGTTGTCACATACGGCTCATCGATCTTATCAGAGTCCTGGTCCACTGGTTGAATAATTTTTGCATTGTCCCCTAGTCCTGACGGGGTCAGACAGCGGCTCATTGAATCGAAAGGTTTCACGGGGGGACCCATGACTATGCCGCCCGCCTGGGGCACAGTCGGCATGGCAGAGCCCATCTGCCACGCAACGGCAGCATTGGAGCACTCGGGGACACGCTTAACGGAGCCATCGATGGCATCCACAAGCCAGATGGACTCATCAGCCATGTTCTCGGCTATGAATCTGGGCCAGGACTGGATTAGCACTGCATCAGCTTCTGCTGGTTGGGTCTACCTACTCATTTCTGGTGTCCCGCACCAGCACATCCTCGTGCATCTGCTGTCGCACGCTTTTACGGCCCACCTCGAGGCATTTGTCCATGCCAAGAACTCGCCCCTGTGACCCTGCCTGCACAGATGGGCCAGCAGCAGTTGCAGGCGGAGCCTGGCACTGGCGACGACTTCTTGTCAAGAAACCCCTAAATATGCTTTGCATTTGGCTTTCTTTAAACACTTGAAAATTTCAATTGATTTATTTCCCCAGACACGCCACAGTTTTTCAGCTGATCGTAGTCAAGGCATGCTTAAGGCTTTTGTTTCCCTGTTTCCCTGGATTTGTTGGCTCGTCGTCACGGGGCTGGGGGAACAGCTGCTTCACCAGGGGCACCATTTGCTCGGCCAGCTCGGCCGTTGCCGTTGCCAGCATGCGACGCGCGTATATATCGAATGGCCCGCCACATGGATCGATGACCCCACCTCCTGCCTCCTCGACCATCAGAACGCCTGCAGCCCAATCCCAAACGTGTGAGCCGAACTGCAAATAGGCATCGCAGGCACCAATAGCCACCTGGGCCAGATTGAGTGCCGTTGAGCCGAGGGCGCGTACGCTGGAAAAGCACTTTGGAGTCGCACACAAACGAACATCTGAGGCTCCACTCACCCGTGCACCATGGGCAGCAGCTTGACGATATTTGGCGAGGCCGAATCCCTGCCATCTTCGCCCAGACCCACGCTCCAGTCGAGACAGACGAGCGACTGCTTGAGATCCCGCTGCCCGCTGACCCGCATCGGGTGTCCATTGAAGTAAAATCCACTTCCTCGCTGCGCGACATATCCAGCCGAGCACGGCCCTCCTCTCCACGTACAGGGCGATCGATGTGCAGAAGTGGGGGAAGCCGTGCACAAAGTTCATTGTGCCATCGACGGGATCAATGATCCAGGTGGGCGCATCGCTCAGAACCCAGCTCTTGGCGGTGCCTTCGGTGCCTTCTTCGGCAATGATCTGGTGATCGGGAAACTGTTCCCTTATGCCACCGACCAGCAGGCGCTCCACAGCCTTGTCCGTCTTTGTCACCAGATCGCGCTGATGTTCCTTTATTTGGAACTCAGTCTTCTGCTCCTGCCCCTTCAGCATCAGCTGCAAATATTTTCCAGTGGTTATCCATAATATGCTACGAACTCTAATGATACGACTTCCTCCCCGGCCTCCCGGGTCAGCTGCATGACAAGCTGACACGCCCGATCGCGATCCAACGTCGAGAATTGTCTGCCGGGACATAGGTAGGGTACGGCTCTTAAAAGCACTTGCATTTTGACAACTTTTGCACTTGGGTTTGAGTTAAACAAATAATGAAAATGTGTTGGCTTTGAAAACGTTTAAGTCAAGGGTTGCACGTGTTCGTTCCTAGCAATCGCTTTTCTATAATTTTTTTTAGAAAGGACTTTCAATGGATATGAAAACGCGTATATACAGTACTTTAAACACATTGAAACAATAAACTTTATTATACACATATATGATTCGATAAATATATATATATATTCATATATTCGTATGTACATATCTGGTACAATTCACATGTATTTATATCAAGGCTAAGTGTAGCTAATCTCCTTGCATCGACACTCTAAAAACCTAGACAACTTTTTACAATCAGACGGGGGCGTCACTTGCGACGCCCCCTTTAGGATCAAGAAGCACTTACGTTCCATTCAAAACTCTCTTCGATGCGTTCACCAACGTCGATAACTAACAATAACAATACTACTGTGGTCTGTTTAAGCCATGTTCAGTTGAGAGATACGATATTGTCTCGACTGAACATCGGGAAAACGAGTAACAATAATGATATGTATATAATATATTTTGTGTTTTTTTTTTAGCAGAGTTCCTTCAATGATATGTTCTCGTTGCGGGAAGTCTTTTTCGACTATATAGCGATATATATATATATATACATGTATATAGCTGATTAAATATGTATATCAAATTAGTATTTAGGAATGTTGATAAGCATTATGCCTCATTGATATGTATCTTTTCCAATCTTAAAAACTAAGAAACGCTCGGAACGTCTAGTAAATATCGCCCATACGAAACCACAAATATATAAATATATAGATAGATAGATATACATATAATCCGGACTTACGGGCTCCTTAGCTTAGGCTGGTGCTGTAAATGGCTGGAGAATATAGCAAAACGATATAAATAATTTGAAAAAGATACTACAAAAGATGTGCGCTATAGGATAAAATCAAAATTGAAAAAGTGTTAATGTGTTGTTAATGGGTATTACTGAAATCGTGTATATATTTTGTTTTATCAATTCTACTAAAAATACATACATAATCAATATAATTAAATTTGTATCACAACGAATTTAGCAAGAACTTAGGCTACGACTACAACAAACAAACAAAAGAACTGTGAAGAAAAAATGTGCGTGCTCAGCATATTAACTACATTCTATAAAGACATTTATGTATACGATTCAGAACCAATTCACACATTCAAAATATCAATATATGTATAAAGTATATATCGAAAATAACGGGTGCTTAAGTGCATATGATCCTTACTTACGCACACAGCTTAAGAACTAGGTGGAATCTGCAAGCCCCGAGCGGGGCCAACAGTTGGCGTTAAACATAGAATAGAAAGGATTGGGGGGAGATTTACAAGTTTCACGTAAATAGCATACGTGGATATTAACTGGTCGAATTGGCCAGCCTAAATGCGAACGCAGCAAACTATGGCTAAGTTGAGGTTTGCAGAGGAGTTAAGCTAGAAGCTAGAATCCAAAGAAGAGTAACTGGGGTCGGACATTGGGTCTCTGTCTGGGTCTAGGGCTGTCTACTTGGCCTCCACGGGTCGATTGGCGAACAGCTGCTCCACAATCTGCTCATCGGCCAGCGTGGAGGTGTCGCCCACATTTCGATCGTTGACGGCTATCTTGCGCAGCACTCGACGCATTATCTTGCCGGAGCGCGTCTTGGGCAGGCCGGGCGCATTTTGTATAACATCCGGCATGGCAAAGGGTCCAATGCGTTCGCGCACCATCTTCTTAAGGTCGGCGATCAGCTTCTGGTCGAATGCCTCGTTCTCGTTGGGCGTTATGAAGCAATAGAGGCACTCGCCCTTGACCGGATGCGGCCGGGATACCACAGCCGATTCGGCGACACGTGGATGCTCCGTGAGCACAGACTCCACCTCGGCGGTGGACATCAGATGGCCCGACACGTTCAACATATCATCCACGCGGCCAGTTATCCACAAATAGCCATCAGCATCGCGACGAGCTCCTGTATAGGACAGATTTGTCAAGTATAAAGATATGCAGGGATCTATATGCCAGTCAAACCTACCATCTCCAGTGCAATAGTAGCCGGGAAACTTGGAGAAGTATGTGTCCTCGAAGCGCTCATGATTGTTGTACAGCGTGCGCATCATGCCCGGCCAGGGCTGCGAGAATACCAGGTAGCCCTCGCCCTCGCCCTTGATCTCAATGCCGCACTCATCCAGCAGCAAGGGCTTGACGCCAAAGAAGGGAAACGTCTGCAAGAGAAGAGAATTATATAATGTACATTGATCCAAGTCAATTTATATCATTTTGCGTACAGCAGAGCCTGGTTTCATGGGCGTGGCGCCGGGCAGAGGCGTTATGACATGACCGCCAGTTTCCGTTTGCCAAAATGTGTCCACAATGGAGCACTGCTCCTTGCCAATGTTGCGATAATACCAGAGCCAAGCCTCCGGATTAATCGGCTCACCAACGCTGCCCAAAACCCTGTGGCAAAGTGGAAAGACGAGAACATCAGTTTTACAGTCTGCTTTGGCATTGTGTTGTGCACTTACTTGAGACCGCTGAGATTATGCTTGAGCACCGGCGCCTCGCCGAACTTCATGAGCGCACGTATGGCCGTGGGCGCCGTATAGAACTGGGTGACCTTATACTTGTCAATGACGCTCCAGTAGCGATCGTTGCCGGGATAGAAGGGCGTGCCCTCGAACTACAAGTAAAATGGATAAGAAGGTTAGTATTTGCTTCACCATGGCCAGCTGGCAGTATGACTTACGATAACCGAAGTGGCGCCATTGGCCAGTGGACCGTAGACCACATAGGTGTGTCCAGTGATCCAGCCGACATCGGCGGTGCACCAGTAGATGTCACCGGGATGGTAGTCAAACACAATCTTGAAGGTGGTGGCCGCATAGAGCAAGTAGCCGGCCGTGGTATGGAGCACGCCCTTGGGCTTGCCCGTGGAGCCGCTCGTGTAGAGCATAAACAATGGATCCTCGGCGTCCATCCATTCGGGATAGCAGGCCGGCTCCTTGTCCTCCATCTCCTCGTGCCACCAGTAGTCGCGATCATCGGTCCACGGTATATCCTGCTCCACATGATTCTCCTGGCAGGGCGTAACGCGCTTCAGATGCGACACCACGATGCATTTCTCAACGGAGTGACCCATCTCGTCGACCTTCTCCAGGGCCGTGTCGCACAGGGCCTTCAGGTAAAGCGGCTTCTCGCCACGCCAAGCGCCATCGGCCGTAATCAGCAGCTTGGCCTTGCAATCGAACATCCGCTCCGCCAGGGAATCCGGAGAGAAACCCGCGAAGACAATCGAGTGCACGGCGCCAATGCGTGAGCAGGCCAGCATGGCAATGGGCAGCTCCAGGATCATGGGCATATAAATCGAGACGCGATCACCCTTCTTGATGCCATGATCCTTCAGCACGTTGGCGAATCGGCAAACCTCCTCCAGCAGCTTGCGGTAGGTGAGACCGCGCGAATAGTCATCGGGGTGGTTGCCCTCCCTGCAATATGGACAATGAATGCGGAACTATATTATTAATCAGTTGGCAATGTGCCCAAAAATGAGCAGCCCATCAATAAGCTCCATCAGCTACAGGGTATACGGGGTATATGGGGAGAGATAGGCTACTTAGCCACTTCTGAACGCCCACGTTCCGTTCCGAATCAATTGGATCACTTACAGCAATTTGAGGCTTCCTAATTGTCGCTCGCAACTTAATTTGAATTTGCAACATAATTTGCTGATTTGATAAGCCGCCTGACAGTGGCTGTCATTTGGGTCTTGTTGCGTCCCGACTCACTATTCCCCTTTCCCCTTCCCCTTTCCCGCCCCGCTGCTAGCTAAGTGGCGCGCCTTTCCCTTTAATTCTCAACTTGGCAACCGAAGCCAATGGCCGGCACAATAGCCACAAAAGTCAACAGCTGCAATGCCGACAACGATATATACCGCATATATAAATATATATCATTTTTTACAGTGTTCAATAAAGTTGTGCGTGCACGGGTAAAACTAAGATGTAGCTTAAGACAAATCAGCAATTATATTCGATACAGCTACAATGTATATAGATAGAAATAATTGTATATAAGATGTTCTTATTTTGGATAGTTTTCTTCAGTATTCAAAGATTCAGAGATTCATGGGAATTCCCATTCACAAAAACTTGAAATTAATTAACCAAAAAAATAGAACGAATTGGAGCAGAGTTTTAGATAGAAGTTGTAAAATACATTATTTTAAACAATTATAACTTCGGTTAAGTCTAATATACACGTAATACTTGGAAGACATAAATGCCAAGGAACTTGAACAAATCCTGCTCAAATGAACCACAGTTCACAAAACCTGCTGGTTCGCATACTTTTAAGCAACAGTGTTATCCATTGAATTGCCTGGGTATAATTAATGGCACCCAAATACAAAATGCATAAAATTTAACAACAAATGTAATGCACAATCGAGCGCGCACAGAAACAAATAAAAAAATCGTGACGGGTCGGCACATAGAACGGATTTTGACGAGGCTGTCCAAGGACAGGTGCACAATAGAGAAAGCCACCTGCGCAGGTCTTGGTCTAGGTCAGCTGTCGCAGTTCTAGACAACGTGCCGTATGACACAAAACCCAAACAAAAAAATATGTTTTCTTTAAATGAGTCAAAATACCATAAATATCCGTAAATCATTGACTAAATTGGTTGGCTTTGTCATATGGATCGATAAGATTCAGTTGCCGCCATAAACGATTTGGTAAGTCTCAGAACACCAAAGAAAATCAGGTAGCGTATAGAACCAGGTCGCAATCATGACGTATTCGAAGTTAGTTTAGCGAAGCACACATCGAAAGGCGGGTGCGAAGTTCACTTTTTCTTGGATATGCTATGAGCTGGCGCGATAGCTGCTGTTGTTTCCTCGTGAAATAATATTCAGCCTATTCGAAATTGTATTTAATTAGTAAGATGTTAAAAATATAACAAAAACAAACAGCAACGGAAATTATTGATCAATTTTCAGTCAAACGCCGGCAAATCCACATTGCAGAGTCTGTTAAAGCTAACAGCGCTGTTAAGCGGTACGTTGCCTAATTCAAGGCCAAGGTAAAAGTATTGCTCTAGCACGCTCTCTCTCTCTCTCCCTCTCTCGCTGCGCGGTTTCACAGGCACTGATCGCAATTACTATTACGTTTTTGTGTACCTGTCAAACCTTTGTGAACATTCTCCGCGAATGACTAACTAGAAGGGAGCTTTAATCGTTTTGCCCGATGGCGCGATTTTTCCCCATGTTAACGTAATGCCGAAGTGCTTTTAATTCCCAATAAGAAATACTTGAGGCCGCGTTGTCGCCAGACAATCTTTGGGCTAATCAATTTGCCGCCATAAGCATTTTAATGCTGCCTGGAAACCAATCGAAAATGGAAACCTCCTGATCTTGACTGCCGTCGGCAGCAGATAGACGCGTGGCTGGCGCTTATCACAAATCAAAAGTATCGCGAAGTTCGCTTCCACTTTTTAGAGGCGTGTTGGGAAGAACGAGCCGAAATCATGTGAGGCAGAACAGCCGGCAAAAGCAACAACAACAACAATAATTATCTCAGCACAAGCAGCTGTTGATTCGCGTGTCTGAAAGCTACAAAATAAAACAACAACAACACTTAAACAAATCGCATCGAATGTTTTCATTTGTTGTTGTGTTAGCTTAAAGTAGATTGCGTGAAGAAGTAAAAGCGCTGCAGCTTTTTTAAGCGTCGTTATGTCTGGCTATGGCCCTACAGTTTGAGAGCAACATCGTATGATTTTCGACTAGACAAGCCGCAGACTCTAATTTATGCAACATTATACAAAATGTTTTGATTATGAATTTGTGTTTTGCATTCGACTGAGATAAAAGATACGCACAGTTGTATACTACCATAATGAGGGCAATTCAACACATGGATTCCAATTACTGTTACGAAAATGATAACAAAACGTAGACAAAATGCGACAAAGAGTTGAACCAGACAAACATATGACGATTGCACCCCCACCCCCTTTATGTTGCTGCTGTTGCCCTTTCGTTCGAACTTTAGGTGTGTCAGCATTAACCTTATCTTTGTTTCTTTTGCACACGCACACTCACCCACCCACACACACATACACAGACACGTTTTAGCCGCCTCAGCGCATGTGTGAATGCGTAGAAATTCTCGCTACGATTGGTTGTGAGTAATCGGACGATATGATCGCGTGATTTTTGCGCGACACTCAATGCAGCCAAAACTGTAAGTGTGGCTGCGCTTTGACCTGCAGAGCGGAAGCTGCGCTCGAGCTCATCTTCTTAACATTTGACACTGGCACTCTTTTCCGCGCACCTTGTCGCCGTTGTCCATTGCCAGACGCCAGACTGACACACATTGTGAGGCGCGAAATATTTAATTTGATTTTTGTGCGTTCGAAGCGAAATCAATTTGAATAAACAATTTGCGCGCTTTGTGCTAATCGTTCGCTTATATAAGCACTTTTCAGAGCTGCACGTGTGTGTGTGTGTGCGTGTCTGCTTGTGTGTGTGTACTTGCGCTTGTATCAAAAGAAACGACTCGTTTTATTATTATAGTCCAGTAAAAATTAAAAAAAAAACACAGATTTGCCTGTTTGCCTTGCTTTGCTTTGGGTTACCTTTATTGTTGTGCCTGAGTATTATCTATTTATTATTTTCTTTTTCCAGCGAGCTGTGTTAATTATTGCCCATTACGTGCAAATTGCTCAGGTACGCGCCTTTATCTTATCTAACTGATGGACGAATTGTGTTTGGGATTTGAGTTTAATAATTTTTAAATTTGAGACTCGGGAGAGCAGGGACTCAGACAACGGTTTGACCTTGCGTTTGCCTTTCATATACCTGACTTAATAATCTATTTGTATACCGATTCCGATTCGGAATCCTATTCCGTTTCCCCAATCATTTGCATTTCTTTTCGCACGCGTCCATAGTTGAACTGCGGTGATAACCCCCGAGATTAAAGAATTAACATTTTTGTTTTATTTTTTGGTGTGACGGCTCGACAGGCAGCAAGATGTCGAGATTGATTTGAACCTTGTGCCCGATAACCTACAAGAAGCAAAACATTCCACACACAAAAAGAAACAACAATCAACAACTATATTTATATAAACTGTAAGACGCATTTACTTTGCAATCTGAGGGCGTTTATGACTTTTGAAGAGCACTCGACTGAACTGCACACAGACATAGGCAGCACCTGTTTAATTATACTTTGATAAACACAAAAATAATTAATTCCGATTACAAATTTCATTTGTAAGCGCGTCAAACAAAGTCTGGGAAAGTTTTGTAATATATTCAAGCCCTAAGCAATATATTTGGAGTATTTGCATTCGTTTATCTAATATTTAAAATTCGCGCGTGCAGTAAACAAACAGATTAAAAACAACGCAAAACACAAATTTGCAATCCTAGAACTCGAATTCATATTTTATGTGGCCTGGTCAGGGCCCTGACATTGACCCTGCCAACAGTAGCTGTTAAAACTGACAGCAGAGCTGCCCAAACTAATAAATTAACAGTCAGCTGTCAGTTCGTATTTAAGCTCATTCTAGAGCAGAGGCTCTCTGTCCTTGAGAGAGCGAACCAAGACAAGTAACGGTAACGGTAACGGTAACAACCGAAGCTCGAGCTCAAGTAAATTGCGAACATCTGTTTTCTCGTGTGCCTGCGCAACGCAACCTGACCAAGGGTAGGCAGAGGAGGGGTGGCGCGCAAGGAAGGGCTGGCGACGTCACGACTGCGTTTCGTAATAGCAGAGCACAAAGAAGAAGAAGAAGAAGAGAAAAATCGATATCCTTGGCACGTTTACTTTTGTTTTCATGCGACCTACGCAACTGGCCAGAGGACTTGATTTGACTTACCAGTAGAACGCTATCTGATCGCCCAGGCCGTTGCGCACATTTCGATCGAGGAGGTTGTAGCAGATGTTGGTCGAGGCGCCCTCCATCCATTTGATCGAAACGGGTCCTTTGGAGATGTTGAAATTGTATTGCATGAATTTCGAGGGATCCGCTGGCGTTTCCCAGTGAAATTGTTTGGCAACGCGCGACCAAAACTCGGTCGGATTGTCCAAGGACTCCTGATAGAATTTCTTGTACTCATCGAAGCTGGATATGTAGGCATTTCGGCTGATTGCCGGATTTGGATTGAATATTGATTTTTCCGTTGGCATTTTGCGTCTGGCTGTCTATGGTTTGTTAATTATATGTAGGTTTTCCTTTTGTTCACTTGGCTTCGCAAATTTCTGACAATTATCCTTTTCACATAGAACTTTTCAATATGCCCGTGTGTTTTCTATCAATTTGTTCGCCTCTCGACTGTCAGCCTCTGTGTGTGTGTTTGTTTGTGTGTGAATGTGTTGAACAATGCTTTCGGGTTGGGGGTTCTTTTCTACTACCCGCAGCGCACGACTTCTTGTACCGCACGATTCGAGTTCAATTTGAGCACTGAGCGCAGCGCTCGTGCGATTTAAAGCTTTTGCCATTTCGGAGAGCTTTCGGCGAGAGCTTTCAGCGCGCGCGCGCACACACGCATGAAAACGCTTCTCGCGCCTTCAAGTTCAAGCTGTGCGGCGCTTATCAGCATCCGTGGTCAGACGCTGACAGTCGCCCGACATGCCCATCAATTTCTTATCCGTCTAACGGGTCCTATGTTTCCACGGTGCGTTTTCCACACGTAATCAGCTGATAATCACAGCCTCAGCAACAGACTTTGTTACATGCCGAGCTCAACGTACATTTCCGCTCTGAGCCAGAGCCGGAGCCACGCTGCTTGACGCTGATCTAACATTGAGCGGGTTTTTTGAGTGGTTTGATAAGAGCGCGCGCACACAGAGCGGACTCTCTTCGGCGTCTTATCAAATCCGCAGCGATTCCATGGGGGGCAGCCGCAGGTCAGTTGTGATTGCGATTGTGATTGTTTTAAGTGTAATTTTTGGCTTTTCAGTTTATTCTTAAAGCGTAATGAAATCCAAATGCAACAACAATGTGGACATAGTGTGTATGTGTGGGTGTGAAAATGAATGAGTCTGTTGAGTTTCGGCGCAGATTAACAGTTGACAGCGGGCGTGTTTTGGTTAGCAGCAATTTCCCGATAACCGTCTAGTGTTCGGTGCTGCTGCTAAGAAATGATTTGTACTGCTCCTCAGTCATGAGTTTCTCGAATTCAGAGGGATTCTTGAGATCGACCTTGAACAGCCAGCCTGTGTGTGAAGGGGTATTCTTTAGTGGATATGCATATAGATATAATCCAATTGTATGCTCACCCTTCTCGTAGCAGCTGCTGTTGACCAGCGCCGGCGAATCCTCGACCTCCGCATTCTTTTCCGTCACCTTGCCGCTCACCGGCGAGTAAACCTCGCTGGCAGCCTTCACGCTCTCCAGAGCGCCGCATTCGTCGTCCTGCTTGAGTTCCGTGCCCGGCTCGGGCAGCTGTGCGAAGACAACGTCGCCCAGTGCTTCCTGTGCATAGCTAGAAATCCCCACAACAGCTTTGTTGGCGTCTAGCAGCTCGACCCACTCGTGTTTGTCTGTGAAGCGCCGTTCTGTGAAGTGGTTAGAAAAAAACATGTGAGTAGCTGTTGCAGTTTTAGCTGCATTGTGTGCTCAGTGTCTCGGCAACTGTTGTTGTCGTTGCTGAGTGATTGCATAAATATATCTTTACCTTTGGCGAGCAAGCAGCTTACGTGAAAACTGCGGCACTGTGATGCTGCAAGAGGCGTGGCACGCAGCTGGCGAGCCGCCTGTACAGCCACACGAGTCAATTTTGTTATGAAAACCATTTTTCCGTTGCAAATAAGTTGCCTGTAATAGATTTTTGTTCAACGAATTTCCCCGGCGTGTGTTATGCTCGCGACCACGTCTCAAAATGAAATGAAATGAAATATTGAGCAAGCGTACTACGTTTTACGTTCGACAATACTGTCTAGTGTCAAAATCTGTCGTCAAAAACGACCGGCTTATCAATATTATCAATATTTTTGTGAACTTTTGATTGACCTGCGTTCAATGGATATGCTCAAACTGCGCAACGTAAGCGCGCAAATGAGCAACGTGAACGCAAAAGGCTCCAAATAAAATATAATTGTAGTATTATTTTCGTATTTTTGCAACCCTGCTAGAGTAATCGATTAATTTTATAAATGGCGCTCAACAGACAATTTCAAATTGAATAGTGAATATGTAGACTATCACAATTATCACATGCATATGACGTCTCACATTTGACAATGACTCCGATGTCAAGCAAAGCGTATCGTTGCTGGGGGCATGATTCAATCGGCATTAGTTTGTTGCTGTCTTATCAGCAACCGAATAAAAAACAAACACATCTAATTATACTGGGTGTGCAAATAAGTATTAATATGTATATGTATATTGTATTCACAGTTGCAATTGCAGGTTGTATATACTTGCTATTGTTATAAGAACGTAAATAAATAAGAAATAATACGCATAACACGACGGTCTGATAAAAAACTACAATTGGCGTCACTTTTCTTTTACTTAATTTTATCTGCTTTACTTGTTTGCTGGCTTTACTGGGGCGGGAATTATTTGAGAATTATATGGATTATTATGTAGAAATGCATTGGCGGCGCCCTCTTCCCTGCTTTAGTAGTGAGAACGCAAAATACCATTGGGACTGGGCTGTGGCGAGTAATCAGCCATCGGGAAACCCGATGTCGCCACAACAATCGTCTCCTGCACAGGACCCTGCGATGACTGACGAGCGGGTCGATTGTTCGGATTCGGCGCCGGATACTGCTGGAAGGCATCGATGCTGCGGAAACGGCGATCCATCAGATTCGCATCACGCGACATATGGGCGGCTCGCACAATCGCCTCCTCGTTCACCTCGATGGTCTCCGCAGTGGAGCGAGTGTCCGGCATGAAGGCTTCATTGTTATACGCCTGCACCTCCACTCTGCAAAGCATTTGGGTAAATTTTGGGTAATTTGTCTCGACATAAAAGGCAGCTACACTCACTTCTCCTGCTCGTAGGCGCGAATGGGCGGTCGGGTGGTGAGAATATCATTGGAATCCTTGCGCGGCATAAAGAGCGTGTCCTGAAAGTAAATTAAATAATTATTCGAAATATGAATAGATTGAAAGTTTTAGTTACTTTTAAGCTTCAATATCATAAGATGTTGAAATTATCAATAAAATAATTTGAAATTATCGGAACATTGACCGAAATTTTTGATGAATTAGGTTCACGAACCAAATAGAGGCATTCATTTCTCATGATAGTTAATATTTACAGGGTATTCTTTTGGCTGCACACCAAAGTGCGCCAGCTACACATATAAATTCCAATCGCTTATCAGCCGAGCATTAAGCCAATGTATCGACTGCTGGACGCTTCCAGCTTATCAGCTGGCTGCTCCTTGGCATTGAGTACATGTGCACACCGGGGCTAACTTTAGACATGTCATAGTCGCAGTCGGCGGCAATTTAATATCGCTTACGCACACGAGAGTCTCGAGTTTGTTGTCTACATATATTTTTGGAAACAGCTCATTGATCTTAGTTGGTTTCAGTCGGGGAGGGAGGGAGGGGGAGGGGGGTAGCTTAGCTGTTTGACATGGCAGTTTATGATACCCGCTGGCAATTACATGAGGCAATGCCAGATGATGTCACCCACTCACTCACTCACTCACCGAGCCATCCTTATCGTGTTCTATTCGCACGGCGCGCACCAGCAAATAGATCAGCAAATGCAGGTTTATGTACCACATGATGAAGCCCTTGAACGAGATCAGCATCATGGCAATGGCGGCGACGCCTCCGGCAATGAGCTGGGCCGCATTCGGATCGACAAAGCCGGAATTGATGTCGTTCGCATTGTACTCGTACGCCTTGTCATGGAAGCGGCCATAGTCGACGCCGAAGATGACGCCAGAGGCCAGGTCCATCGCACAGATGGCGGCCACAAAGAACGCCCAGCTGTAGATAGCTCCCAGGGTCTGCTTGACGTTGTCTTTGCGAACGCCTGCAAAAAGAGTTCAACAAGAAAAACAAACACATTAGGGAGAGGCAAGAGTCATATGTGTCACATCTATCAAGTCGACTTAAGGCCCTCAGCGCTGATCGATGGATAGAAAGTGCTCGACATTGAAATGGAATACTTAAAACTAAGTACGTTAGCATGTCGGTAGATCGTGGAGAAACCTCATCGTTTATTACACAACAGCAAAATATCATAAAAGCAAACAAACCAATCGTTTTTACCTTTGTTCAATTCTGTCCATGCGCAATATTAGTTCGTATACCCATTAAACTATCTATAATTCGGGTATATTGCAGCTAAGACTTTTGGGCTATTGGAATATAGACTATAATATGGGATCAGATGGGAGTGTATCTTAATTTGCTGAGTATCAATGAAAATAGTTATCGATAACTAACACTTACTCCTACATTGATAAATGTCGAATTGAAGTGCTTCGGCAGAAGTTATCGATATACAGCTCTTTCCTCTATATGGATAAATATCGATTTTAAGAACGTGGGACAATTGAAGTCCCCTGTATCGATAACTATCGATTTCTAATACTTTTGGCAATTGGATTGGTAAGTCAATCTTATCTATGTATATACCAAAGAGTTAGAAAGAGGAAAGACTTCATATTAATAAATATTGATTTTACGAAAGTGGGACAGTTGAAGTCAGTTTCCCCCATATCGATAACTATCGATTTTTAATACTTTGGGCACTTGGATTGGCAAGTCAATTCTTGTATATATCTTAGCTATAAACCAAAGGGGTAGAAAGAGGAAAGCCCACATATCAATAAATATAGAATTTAATGACTTTAAAATTGAATTGGTTAGTCAGTTCTCGAATGCGTCTAATGTAAATAAAATAATCCCAAGTTTGAATTTTAAAATGAACAAATTATAAGTTACTTCCTTGATTTTTGTAGAGTCATCTTTAAGCTGAAAGAGTATCAAAGCGATATGATGAAAAAAACTGAAGATATCTAAGAATAATGCATTTCGATTTTCTTGAATATACGGTAGCTCCTAGTCGGGCAGCCTTAACTAGTGCGTGTCATTTTTATTATTTTGATTTTATCTTTGGCTTCAGCTGCTTGATAATAAAAGTTACTATTGAAATGTCTTTATAATAGATAAAACCGCTTTATTTGTTTCTAGATCGCATGAATCATAAACGAATATCAAGTTCGTAATTTCCGTCCTACTTTTAGTCGCCGAAAAATTGGGTATTCTTGACATGAAAAAGTGCCCCACATAAAAAGGAATCCCTATCAAAGCCACTTAATACCCAGATTTACATGTCCAAGGAATTTTTAAAATATTTTCAAGAATTTTAGATAAGTTTCGTTCGTACTTACAAGTCAAGAGCACGATGGAGACGACGAGCCAGCAAACCGAGACGCCGAGGTAAACGCAATCCCAGACCAGAACCTGGGTGGGATCAAAGACCGTTGTGACCTGCTCCAGTATGGTCGAATTGAAGTTCTGATACCAATCTAACGACATCTTGCAGCTGCCATGGAAGTACACCGCGAAGAAGATCGTCTTCACGAACGAGCCATATGTCGTATCGCTGGCTATATAGACGTGGCAGGTGTACGCACAGATCGCCGTTATCGTCAGAGCTATCCAGATGCAGGCTTGTGCCTGTGCGAAAGGGGTTAAGGGTCAATATGGGCCAGTTGAATCTTTTGGCTGCACTGCAAAAGTGAATCAGCGCGTTTCGGGGCTTTGATAAGAGCTCTGATTGATTAGACGCAGCTGATCGGCAGGTGTGTGCGTGTGTGCGTGTGTGTGTGTGTGTGTGTGCAGTGCTTCCTGTTGATAACTATTCAATTTGAAGTGCAACCGACTGCGTAATACTCTTTGACACTCCAATAACAGCTTAACACATGCTAACCGCCCATATTTAGGTTGAGATATCGATTTTTTTTATCTTTAAAAGAGCTAATCTCTAATCTCTTTTCATTCCAAATGTTGTCACTCTAGCTTTGGATAATAGAGATTTTGGGTAGGCGTCGTTGGGCGTGGCCAAACAGTCAACATGCTATGCTTGGTAATTTGAGCTTTAAAACTGTTTTTTTCTAATGGGCAAGGCTCGAAAATTTGAATACTTTATTTATTCCAAAATACAAACGAACAGTTGGATAGGCAGACGAATTGTCGGATGGACAGACGGACGGCTGGGCAGACAATGGGACTGACGGATAGACAGACGAATGGATGAAGGAATGGACAGACAGATGAATAGAGTATGGACGGACAGGCAGACGAATATACAGACGAAATGGCAGACAAATGGACACACGGATGGACGGACAAATAGAAAGACGAATGGACGGACGGATAGACGGACGGATGGATAAACAGCTGGACGGACGAATGGACGGACGGATGGATAGACGAATAGGCAGATGAATCGACGAACAGACAGACGAATCGACGAAAAGACAGACGAATCGAGGAACAGATTAAAAGCTGCTTAGATGAACCGACATTTGACAGAGCAAATATACTCTGTTCGCTTTTCTGAACGAGTATGCACAGTTCACACTGTCGAAACTGTATCTGAAATCGAGAGATGGCCCACGGACAGCGCTCTTATCAATTGCGGGAATGAGGTCAATATCCAGCGACAGCTGCAGCTGCAGATAACAGCTTCGATTTACTCACCACGCCGAGTGCTCCGGCCCAGTTTGACCAGGTTTTCAGGGAGTCAAAGTTCCGGATGCCCGGCCTTTGATGTCCGTACATTTTGGCTTTTGGCTAGGCTTTTTGTCTAATTCAAATCAGTTAACACGCCCCTTGTTGCAACGTTCTGGTCGAGTGGGCGGCAGCTACGTATCGAATGCGCGACGTGCTTTAAGCAACTAAATCAACCGGACACGGTCGTGGGTACTGGGAATTGTTGCTCCGTAACATGGGCCAATTAATTTTGCGATACTTTGTCTTTTTTTTTACTTGCTATTTTCAATTAGATTATTTTTTTTTTTTTTTTTGATAACCGATAGTGGCCAACTTTGAATACCACAACACAGGGCAATAAGAACAACAATGATAAAAACAAACAGCGGGTAGCTGTATCAGAAATGGCCAGTAAAAATTATTGAGCACACTTTTATTTTCAATAGATTTTGGTTTCGTTTCGACTAAACGCTGAACTGCGTTCGCTTTTCGTATCGTTTGCCAACTGAAAAACGGCGGCCGAAATGCGTCTTTTTGGCCGTGAGCAACGTTACCAAATATGTGAGTGCGTTGGTAAATGCTATATTATATTATCGGTGAGCGGAGGTTGCTGATAAGCGAGCCTCAATATTGCCAACCGTTGTGGCCCCTGTCCCCTGCCCCCGACACACTTGCCTCCGCCTAGTAAAGTTTAACGCTGGCTAAAATCGAAGCGAACTAAAAAAAAACTAGCGACAGCAAAGCGCTGAGGAATCTTATCGTCATATTAGCCACATTATTGATGTATATAGTTGTAAAAATTCTTATCGGCCATAAAATAATTGTGTTTCCGAACATACCTCAAATATGTTAATTTTTGAATGGCGCGCGCGCCGTAAGCGCCATCCGACGGCAGTTGGCAGTACTAAGCACAGCAGTCTATACAACGACAAGTCGTACGATGCGAGCAACACTTGACTGGCAAATATAAATATATTTCAAAGACAGTATTTAGTAATTGTTGTTGCTTTCTATTTGTAAATAAATTATTTTTGTAATATTTTTAATGCTTGCAACACTTTCAAAGCACACGCCCGATTTTTATATACGTATTACAAGTTTGCATGATGCGCAGCACACGTCAATAGTTGCTTGATATGTGCGTCTGAACATGCATGCCCACCAGAACGGCCGCCATTTCCGCATCGTGTGAAAGAGACAGCCAACTATCGCATAGGCAAATATCAGCCCGCATGCGTGCGCTAGAACGAGACAAGCATACTGCCAGTTGCAGCATATAAGCATTTAACCCTAAATAATACAGCACTACAGCACTCTCGATAGACTTTAGTACAGTCGAAGTGACGCCGCGGCATACAAACGTGAAATAAACTTCAACAAATTGTTGTTGCTTACCGATTAGCTCGAAAAATAAAAAAATAAAAATAATACAACAAAGTGCCGATTGCTAAGTACTTCAGTTTGTGTTTGCCTCATAATAAATGTGGTCGTGAATGCAAGGGTTTTTGAAAGGGAATAAAAAAAAAGTTAAGAAACATACATATACTAGAATAATAGCCAACGAGATCTGCACGCACACGCACACACAGACACACAAACACACACACACATTGCACACACACTAACATGAACAATCAACTAACCCCGGCCACCTACCGCAAATTCAATAATTTGCTCAGCAGCGGCGCCGTCACCGTCACCGGTCCCGGCCAGCCGCGCATATTGAAAACAACGCGTCTGGCGACACCTGCAGGCGGCAGTTCGAACGTGAGCACCGCATCGCAGCAGCAGCAGCAGCAGAACATCATGGACTCGGAGGCGGCAGCACGTTGTTACATCTGCGATGAGCCGCTGCTGGTGAATCAGACGCAGACGTCGCTGACGGAGATGTGCACCACGCACACCTCCACCAAATTTCCGAACAAGCTGGCCCAGCTGGTGGGCGAGGGCTTCTTGGTGATTGTCTGCAACGAGGATTTCGTTTGCTCGCGCTGCACCAATCTGGTCAACTACTACGATCGTCTCGAGAACGATGTGGAGCGCGTCAAGACCAATTTGCTGAACTTGCTGAACAAAAAGTATGGCATCAACGAGGACAGCGGTGGTAGCAGCCATGCGGACGCAGCCAGTCCGCCGCTCAAGATGCAAAAGCTGTCCGGCGGCGCGGGTAATCGCTCCTTGGAGGAGGCCGCCGGCGGGGACTTGCTGCGCACACGCAAGCTGGTGCAGCAGACAACGCCAGGTGGGTAACTGTGTAAATATATAACTATTAGCCAGCGTTAAGTATCATAATTGTTCTGCTTGCCTCGGTTCGCAGTCTCGCAGCAGCTGAAGCTGGCCACGCCACAGGGCGGCGCCGTGGCTGGCACACAGACGCAGGTGCAGCGCAAGGCAACCAAGATTTACAAGTGCACCTCGTGCGATTACAAGACCTCGGACATGCGTCTGTTTAATACGCACTACGAGACATGCAAACAGCAGACGTTCCAGTGCAAGACCTGCCGCAAGATCTTCCCGCACTTTGGCGCCATGAAGCAGCATATGGTCAGGGATCACAACACCGCCATGGACAATACCTGCGCCATGTGCCACATCAATTTCGTGAACGAGGCCAGCCTGCGCAAGCACATGGAAACCAATCATGCGACAAATGTGCTGGTCACCAGCACCACAACAATTCCGGCTGCTGCTGCGCCGGTTACAGCGGCCGCTGCTGCTGCTGCTGCTGCTGCCGCTGCTGCAGCCGGTGTCACCGAGACGATCGGTGCCTCCGGCTCGGCTCTATATACATGCAATCACTGTCAGCTAAAGTCGACCGACAAGGCCGTCTTCGATGAGCACATGCGCAAACATGTCAGCGGCAAGCCGAAGCCGTTCAAATGTCGCCTCTGCTCGCAGCGCTTCGAGACCCGCGAGGCGGCCACTGTGCACGCCAAGCAGCATCAGACGAACTACTTCAAGTGCGGCCAGTGCTCGATGAGTTTCCCCAAACGCGAACTGCTGGTCAAGCATGCCGAGCTCCATCAGAGCGAGAAGCTGGCGGCCTCCAGCGGTGGCAGCCAGAACTTGAACACACAGAAGCTGCTCCAGGAGACCATTGACGAGGCGCTCAGCGATAGCGTGCCGGCCCAGGCAGGCGGCACTGTTGTGACCACCGCAGCTGAGGCTGAGAATAATATACGCTTCTTCTCGTGCAGCATCTGCTCGCTGACCTTCATCCAGGAGACGTACTACAATCACCACATGGAGACACACAGGCGCGATAAGAAGAGCGCAGCCGCTGGCGGCGGCGGCAACACAGCGCTCAATTCGGCAGCCACGGCGCTGCTCAGCGATGAGCCGGGCGAGTCGGGCGTCGGCGTCAAGGAGGAGTCCCACGAGCAGAGCGCCGAGGCGGACATCGAGAGTCTATTCGAGAAGTTGCATTCGGAGAAGTCAGATACGGAGAAGGGCGGCAAGAATGAAATGGTCATCACCTCACAGGAGGGCAGCGGTGGCATAACCTTCAACATAACCATACCACAAGTCGATGCCAGTGGCGAGCAGGCCGAGAAGCACTCGCCCAATTCGCAGGCGCCCGTTTCGGTTAGCATTGACATGCCTGTACTGGATCAGGCCGAAGAGGAGGAGTCTCAATCCCAAAGCAGCAACGACAACAAACACACCGAGTCCAGAGACGGCGGCAAGTCCAACGCGGCGCCGGTCTCCATGCCCAGCCTGGACGATGACAATGAGGCAGCTGCAGCCAACGCAGCGGACACAACAGATGGCAATGCAGCCAGCAGCAAGGCCAGCGAGAAAGCCAACACCAAGGCAGACCAAGCAGCAGCCAAGGAGAAGGCCAAAGAAGCTGCCGACGAAGCTGGCGAGGCGGAGGGCGAAGTTGAGAAACGTGAGGCCACAGACACGCCGACGGCTGAGCAAGCAGCCGAATCAGAGGCAGCCGCTAACGAAGCTGCCGAGGCCGAGGCAGCAGCAAGTGCTGAGGGTGAGGCAGCCGGCGGTGAACAACAGGTGGCCATGGAACTGGACGAAGCCATGCAGGCCCAAGTCGATGGCGGACAGATCAAGTTCATTGTCAATGAGAATGGGCATTTGTTGCAGCTGGACAACCACATACTGACCGATGCCGACGGCAATCAGATTATTGTGCAAGATCCGGAGCAAATACAGCAGCTGCTGCAAAGCGTCGGTGTGCTGCAGTCCGGCGAGGGACTCGAGGGCGAGACGCTGCAAATGATGACCGATGGCAGTGGCCAGATGGTGCTCGTCCATGGCGACAACAATGAGCAGCAGCTGATCGATGCCTCGCTGCTCAATTCCGAGGGTCAAATCATAATACAGCAGGGCCAGGATGGCGAGGAGGGGCCGCACGTCATTAGCGAGGATGGCACACGCATACCAGTCTCCGTATCCTACACCGAAGACGGCCAGCCCATTGTGCAAGTCCAGCAGCAAGTGCTGGAGGCAGCCCAGGCGGGTGCCGAGGAGAAGGAAGCGGCAGCGGCCGCCCAAGAGGAGGCCGCCGAAGAGGCGCAAACCAGCGAAACTGTCACAGTGACCACGGCAGCCGCTGCGGTGACCACCAGCACGGCCAGCAGTAGCACTGGCGGCACAGCCGGCTTCTTTGCGCTGGAAGAGTTTGCAGAGACGAAAACGGACTAGGACTGGCCCTAGGAGCGGGGCCGTGAACACAACACAATTCTGGCAATCGATGAGGACTGGTGAGTGTGTGGCTCACAATTCTAATTCCCAACTGAAAGTTGTTAATTAATTCGAATTTATTTTATGTAGGTTTTAACAGATTTATAGACCAAACAGTAGCTACACTGGGCTCTGGACAAACTCTCGGCACAACATCCGAAATACACAAGCACATCCGCATTTTATATACCCACAAAAGCACACATTCACCCTCACACACACACACATATTTAGCTTATGTATTAACACTCCAGTTGACAACAAAAACAACAGATTTGCAAACGTGATCGAAACACTTCACAATTGCTGCCAACGATCATATTTGGGCCCTGGCATCTGGATTGGCAATTGTTCTGGACTTGGCGGAACGTGTTAGGCTTAGTTTTAGCATAGGCAAACCACAAAAAGAATTAACTATACAATGTAAAAAAACAAAAACAAAAGAAAAGAAAACAACAGTTCATAGATGATTACAAGAGATGCTTGAATTATAATTAATAATATACAAAAACCATTATAAACATAAACACTAAATAAAAACGAAAAAAAAACAACCAACAACACGCAAAATTCAATATAAATTCGACCAGCTTCCCAAAGTATCCCAATTTGAAGACATACATGATTCAAACCGAACCCGACATCTGAGCTAAAGCCGAGCTAAGCTCGATGTTGCAGAAGCACACTCATTCACACACACATTGACTCCCACACACCCACCCCCTCACACACACACACTCTTGCCCTATATTGTATGGCAAATGTAAAGATATGCTATTGTGTGAAAAATGAGAACCACAAAAAGATGATAAAAAAAAATAACTTAAACAAAGCTTGTTTTATATTTTGTTGCGTTTGGTAGAGTGTTTGGAATTCAATTTGCATGTAGATGTAGATAAGGCAACAGCAGAGCCATATATAAATATAAATATATATATATATATATCTGTAGATAGATCGCAATAAGTTGTAGTTTGTAAACAATTCAAAGAAATACTCGTTACGTACATTGAACTCATTTTGGTGTGCAAATTAATTGAGGGGGAGAGGGGGAAAGGTATCGCATATACCTGAAATCGATATGGGAATTTGACTATGATAAGCGAATACTCTTTTTGTTTAGGCGAACATTCGCGTATTGCGCAACTAGTGGAATTTTTATATTTATTATTTTAGATGTCTGTGCTTACGTTTAATTCCTTTAATTTGCCTTTGTTTATAAATAATTTTGCAGTTGGCATTGGAGCTAAATTTGAGTAATCTTCCAACTCATTAGGGCATTTTTATTACCTTGTTCTGGACATTAAAAATGTGCTTGTTTTGGCAATTAAGTCTTAATCTCAAATAATGCACTTGGCTACTTGCATGCCAAAGCGAAGCGTCTTGATGGATACTCTAATACCCTGTAATTATTGAAAGTAGTTACAAGAAGGGAAGTGAGACTTGTGCATCTTTGATCAACTTAAGCATTTGTATATACCATATATATATTCCTGAGCAGAATAACCAGCTGTGCCGATCTTGCCTTATGTGAGCTAAGGAAGATATATCAAGTATTATACCTAGAATAACATTTAAATATATCTGAGCTAAGAGCTAGATACACCTAGATATACATATGTACATAAGTTCTAGTTCTTTTGAATACCTCTCTTTAGTTTCCAGGGTAACTCCTAGTCAGCCAAATAGACCGATGCAAATTGTGAAATAAATGTCTATTTAGACAGTTTAAGCTGTCGTTGAGTTACCTATTTTCAAGCGAAGATAACATTGTTTATATTTCATATATTTCAACAAGAAGCGTCATGAATAATTTATAAATATCTTATAAAATGTTTAAT
The DNA here is from genome assembly GCA_035045885.1 of Drosophila borealis. Classification (NCBI taxonomy): domain Eukaryota; kingdom Metazoa; phylum Arthropoda; class Insecta; order Diptera; family Drosophilidae; genus Drosophila; species Drosophila borealis. The sequence goes on along the minus strand of JAWNOR010000029.1, from coordinate 515,298 downwards.
TAATGCATTTAATGTGCAGCTGTCAACATTTGATTCCAAACAGAATCTCCACTTGGACCACGCCTTGGGTTCGGGCTAACTAAATAGACTCCAGCCAAGGACGCAGCTTAGTGGGATTACTCTTTGAGTTGCATCAACAACATTTTGTTGGCCTTTTGCTGATCGTTGGTCGGCTCGACTTGTCGGTCACATTAAAAGCAACATTTGACTATTTGGCTATTTGGTTTATTCGTCGGGCTACATAATCTCCAGCTCCAAGAGTCGGTCAATTTTATGCAACGGCCTCAATTAAACGATCACAATGCAAACGAATGCCATCCAATTTTGGTAAACGATTCGAAAGTCGTTCTAAACTAACCGCACTGAAGATGTAAATATTTCCACTTGCCCGAATGATAAATGATAGCCCATTATCAGTTTTTTTTGCGCACACTTCTTGTATACATAAATATAAATCAATCAATTAAGAGGTCTCTATAAAAGTGTTGCAAATGAAGAGCATTTTAAATGCATAAATTTTTGTTAAAAGAAAATTCTGATAAAACTCTGAATTTCCACAGTATTTGTTTAAAATATTGTTATGCTCTTTATAATTAAATGTACAAATTAAAAGTAATTGAAATCAAAGTCCCTTTAAAATGCATAAAATGAATGTAAAATAAATTTTAAAAAACGATTTAGAATAAATAACGAAACAGATTATGAGAAATTTGGATTAAATTTACGTGTTTATTTTTGGCATTTCGTTTATATTTGAACGCTTTTTTATATCGAAACAAAGCTTTTATTTCAATTGCCAAAAATTACAAATTTAATATATAATAATAAAATAATGAACTCTTCTAATTACTTTAGATACATATATCACTCGGTTATTTATTAACTTGTTCGTCATATCTTAATTTCAAAATGTTTTAAAATTTGGACACTTCTTAACTGTATAAAGTGTTGGACAACAGGTTTTCATACCCTTTTTAAACATGGTCAAAACGTGTACTCTGAATAATGCATAAAAGCCCGCCTCTATAAAGTATATATGTTCATGGGCAGACATGCCGTTAGATGCGCAAATCTTAATTTAAATTTAGATACGAATATTAAAATACAAAAACGATTTGCGTCGCTTATATAGAAAGCAGGGTGTCTGAGTGCCGAGCACACCCGACTCGAGCATACTTTGGGATAATAAAAGATTGAAAGAGTTACAGCTTATGCATTTTCTCGGGCTGGCCCAGGTTCAAATCTGGTTGCCATTGGCATTTAATATAATAATATATAGTAGATATTTAATTTTGTTTTCAGTTAGTATATTTATTAAATATTTTGGCATGGACAAACAAAACGGGCAACGAGCAGCTTTTGTTGTTGTTTTTTTTTTTTTTGAACATGGAATTCAATCGCATTTGCATTTAATAACAACAAGCGCTCAAATTTAAATTGTACTGTTACAAAAAGATCAATAAAATAATGACTGTTTATCCCAAATGACGACAATCATTTAATTGACAATTTAGCTAGACATATACACACAGATATACATATATAAATACATATTTAAGAGCCCAGATTGAGCTTTACCAACGTCTCGATTGCGTCTCATCCACCGCCGGATGCGTCCGGATGTACTCCAGCTGGCGGCCCAGATGCTTTGGGGCATGGTCACCGCTGGGCTGATAGCCATTGGCATCGGCCACATACGTGAAGGTAACGGGCAGACCCTCCAGCGATACATACTGGACCACGCCCACGGCGCCGTTCTCATTGCCCGCCGCCTTTGTGGTGATGCCATTCGAGGTCTGGAACTCAAAGTCATAGTGTCCGGCCGCATCGGGCGGCTGATTGCGATAGTAGACGGTGTGAGCCGGCGCAGCAGGACTCGCGGCTCCCATTGGCAGCAGCAGCAGCAGCAGCGAGAGTAGCAGCCGGAGCTGGAGCTGGAGCTGGATCAGACGCGGCTGGGCAGGATTCATAAGCAAGGGCAATCTGTATATGAAAACGAAGCACATACCTTGGAAGACATGCGACTCCGAGTCTTTATATACATCATACGCTCTAAATACCCTATATATATGCGATATATGTGGCTGTCTCTGACGATCTGTCAGTCTGTCTGTCTGTCTGGCTGGGGGAAGGGGCGTTGATCTCAATGCGTTCGCTTGAAGGCTGCGGCGAGTGCGACGCGATCCGTTGGGCTTGCAAGTTAATTTGGAACTGTCAAAATAGCATTTGGCAAATGCAAAAAGAAGCTTTCGATATTAAAATTAAGCGATTCTCTCTCGCCGAGCTCAGCGGAATTTGAAGACTCAGTTCTAACACATTGTTAGCGGGCGGTTCTAAGTATAAGCTCAACAAAATTAATAAAACTCTCCACAGAGGAAGAAAAAAGACTTATTTTTAGAAAATATACGAACTACTTGATATATAGCTGGTCAGAGCCAATACAATCCATTAGTATATATGTCTAGTATTTGATAAGGTTGAAATATTTGATAGCCAAATTCGGACCTGTCTGTTATGGCATTCGAGTGTGAAGCGCTTGCAGGTGTGGCGCACAGTGGTACAAGGCGCATGAAAAACGCATCAAATTCAGCAGCTGGATACTTCAATGAAAGCCGCCTTTAATATATGCATTAAAAGTGAATTTGAAAATGAATTTAATTTGGCCAACAATTCATGTAATTGCGCACAGTGCGATTAAAAAAAAGGGGAAGTATAATGTGATAATTTGGTCAGCAAATAAAACACAGCTGGTCTATCAGAGTTTCACGTATTACGAAATGTATCTGAAATTGAGATTTCAAATTAAGAACATGCAAGCGAAATGCTAAAGGTACGTATATATTTATTTAATTCGTCACGGCGATTTATTGGCACGTATTTGAGTATTCGATTTCGGCTCTCGGGCATTATAATTATGCCAAACACACAGAGATTGTGTCGCGGTCTAATGAAGTTCAATTATTGGCAAATTGATACGAATCGAATATATGGTCGAGTTTATTTAACAATTGTCAGCTAAGATGGATTAAACCGGTTTCGGCTAGAATAAATAAAACGATGCGCCAGATTAATGGGTATCTACACTCTTTGAACTGTCCGTCACGAGCGGGTGCTACTGTATTCGTGCAGCACTGTGCAGCCAAGCAGAGGAGAGGTATGCCGACCTAGACCTTGCACGACTTGAACCACACCCATTATCAATCTGTTCCATAGCCAGTTCCCACACGCAGCGCAGCGCAGCGCTCAAGGCGTTAAAAATCAATCAGCGCATCAATCAGCAAATGTATGAAAGAGCTGTGACATTTGCATTGTCTTGAAGGAAAATACAAAAACTGAAAAAAAGACAAGCCAAGAGATTGAAAGAAATCAGCTTGACTGTTGTAAACAAAAATGATGTCAAAGATTTTAGGCTTAATTAAACTGCAGTTGATTGCCTCAAGATCTAAGCACGAATTGCTTCACGGGCATTATTGTTAATACGATTGGCTTAATCGCATCTTAGCCTCAGAATTTGATGAACTACAAATGCGAAACACGAAAAACTCGAAATATAGTTGGACCGACAACTCGACTGTGTGTGTCGACACTTTTGCTGCTCGTCTCAAAGCTGACAGCACAAAAAATATATATTTATTTATTTATTAAATGTATGCATATATTTATGGGACAGCTTTCGGTTTCAGTTCTTTAATTGATTTGCATAACTCGCAGCTGCTGACGCCTCCCGTTTGGGCCAGGAAAAATTGAAAACCGAAAAAAACCAGCCAAAGCATCTTTCAATATATTTCACTAGAATCAGTCGTTGATTGGCTTTGAAGCGCTTTAGAACTCCGGCTAACAAGATAATTATCATGTCGATACGGAACTGAGAAACGGCCAGAAATTCGCTTTAAAGTTTTCTAATCAAATCTATTTAATGTTCTTTTTTTTCAAATATTTACGTGGCATATTTCTGTGTATGTGTTTTAGTTTTTTATCTGTTTTGATAATTTTAATGGTATTCATAAGTGGAATGTGACGTCTCTCAAAATATATGATTTTTATGGGCGATCTACAGCTTCCGTATTGGCGCTATATAAGCCCAAATTTATGTGTGCCAACAAATTAATAGACACTTGCTAATTGGACTCAATTCTAGACGCTGGACATGGCCTCAAGATGGAAAAATGTAACTAAGCACAGCATAAATTATAATATATAGCTGCAGCAGTTGCCTCAAACGGGGATCCAATAAAAGGAAATTGTCGAGCGTAAGTTACAAATCCGAAATTCTGACCTTTTGTACAAATACGAACCCTGCGAGTACCAAGCAAATCTGGCTTAACATTAATTTAAAGATAAGACTCATATAAATCAAGTTTGTGGGTCATAAACCAACTAAATATTCATGTTATGTTTTTGCAAATTGATTTTCCATTTAATTTGCAAAATTTACATATCAACGAAGTAGGAATTAAGTCAAAAGCTCCCAACTAAGGGATATTATGTTACCATAATTAATCGCTGTCAAGGCTGCAAACCGGAATTCCAATTTATATATATATTTTTTTTTACTATGCACCCATTAAAACCAGATGAAGCGAATCTTGAACCAAATATTATAATTCAAAATCAACAACTTTTAGGCCAGCCCCAGCCCCAAAATATAAACATAAATAAAAACCCATATATTGCATTTATCCAAACATATTCGATAGATGACAATTTTTGGGTACAGATCAAATTTAGCCCGCGTTTTGTATGTGAAAATATTTATGGCTTGACAATATTTTCAGTACAACGGGCGATTGAAAATAAGAAATTAGTTTATCTCTTGAAAATGTAATTTATTTAAATTTATTTATTAAATTGAAGCCCGAGCCCGGGTCAGGCAAAAGGCTCGAACTGTGAACCAAAGCGTCGGGAATTCTATTGTTAAAAACTAATATTGTTTATTACACAAACTGGTTGGCCAATAAAATTATTGTTTGGTTTATTGGCCTAAACAATAACACAGATAAAACAATTCCGAATTCCGTTTTATACTTATATTCATAAATTGGCCAAATTGGTTTCGGAACCAAGAACTCTGGAAATCGCATAAAATGCAGTCAGCGAGCAAAACATAAATATTGTGTTAACAAACAACATTATGGCTATTAGCGCGGCTTTAACGGAAATGGATGAATGGCCATCGTGGGCCAAGCGTTTCGGCCTGTTGTTATCAAGCGTGAAGCTGGCCGAGAGCCAAACTACGGCTAACTGAGAAACTATTGACATTTTGATTATGTTCGTTTATTGGTTTTTCATCGATTTCGCTTTGGGCCGCCGTTTTTCTCACACTGTTAGTATAAATATATAAAGTTGGCAACACGCGCTCGACCCGCAGTACGTTGGCTAACTTTGAACCTCGCGGAGCTCGCGGCGAGATCGGAACGAACATTAAATCGATTGATTAATAATTATATAAACAAGAGCTATTATTTATAGTTATTAAAATATCAATAGTGTTTTTTTTGGTGCTCTCGACAAATATGCGCAATTTTGTAAGCCCCACGACCTTGTGCTTTCCGCGACCCAAATCGAAACATGTTGCTGATCAAAATGTTCGTCTCTCGTCTCTCGTTTCAAATCTAGCTGATCACCTGGTTGTGCCTGGCGCTGCTTTGTGGCCAGCTGGACGGGCGACTGGTGCGCATTCGACGCATTCGTCGCCTGGTGGGGGAGGCCAGTGAACGGGATGCACAGATAACGGATTATCGCGTCTCGCCGCTGGACGAGGAGGGCGTCTTCAAGTTCGCCTTCAGGACGAGCAATGGCATCGATGTGCAGGCCGCGGGCAGCGCACTGGAAACGATTGGCATATTTAGCTATACCTCGCCGGAGGGTGTGCCCATCGAGACGCGCTACATAGCCGACGAGCTGGGCTTCCATGTGGTCGGCAGACATCTGCCACAGCCGCCGCCGACGCCCAGCTACATTCTGCGCTCCTTGGAATACATACGCACCCACAACGAGGATGGCAGCCTGAAGGCGCGCCACTTGTGAACTCGCGCTCACACTCATCCAGAAGAAGGCTGATATTATCATATAGCATGTATATACATATACATATATATATTTAGCATTTAACTTACTATTCTTAGTTTTTGTAACATACTTATATAACTCATGTCATCTATTCGAAATCATATTCCTGCTTAACTTGATTGTGCCGCAAAAGCTGTCATACATATATCTATCGACTGACAGCACATGGATATTATTTATGTTAACAACAGCAACTGCCAGTTACATCCAAATATAGCTAAAAATAATAATTATTAATATACAATAATGTGGCATTTGTTTAAATTTTGGTCTGATGACCCCAACAAATCAACTCTTGTTACTAGATTAACCATAAAATTTGATAATCAAATGACGTTTTCTCGCTTGACTAGACAACTCATTAATATTTATTAGTCAGCTGAATCGAATTGAGATTCTATTTGGAGTGCTCTTGTAGTTCTTTCCGGGTGGTTGTTGTAGTCACGTTGTCCGGCTATGAGTACAACAGAATGAGTTGTGTGTGTTTTTTCAAAAGTCAGTTGAGCATTCGATATCATGCTTATAAGATATTAATATTAAAAATTAAAAAATAAATATTGATTAAAAACGAAAATTATTAAAGTTCCTCAAAGTCTTTTAGAGCGTTCATCATACGGAATCCCATTAAAGATAAAGTTGTATCTTTCAGTTTGAATGGTCAAATACTTTTTATTTTCATTTCTGAGGAATACCATAAATATTTCGGCCTATCCTCTAGATAAACTTATTTTCGCTTGAATAAAATTTAATGTGTTCGATGTCTTTTATACGTTTATCATCAAGTTTAGCATCAAGATTTGAGTGTATCCTCTAGTTTAATTTGTCATCAACATTTTATTTTTATTTATGGGGAATACCATGAATATTACGACTTATAAACTTGACATCTACATTTCATTTTCATTTGAATAAAATTAAATGAATTCAAAGTTTTATAGGCATCTATCATAAGGAATACCATGAATAGTAATGTTTATCCTCAAGATTTCTATGGCATCTACATTTTATTTGGATTTAAATACAATTAAATGTTTCAAATGTTTCTCTAGATAAACTTGGCATCTACATGATCAATTCAAAGTTTTATAGGCATCTATCATAAGGAATACCATGAATAGTAATGTTTATCCTCAAGATTAATATGGCATCTACATTTTATATTGATTTGAATACAATTAAATGTTTCAACTGTTTCTCTAGATAAACTTGGCATCTAGATGATGAATTCAAAGTTTTATAGGCATCTATTATAAGGAATACCATAAATAGTAATGTTTATCCTCAAGATTAATATGGAATCTACATTTTATTTGGATTTAAATACAATTAAATGTTTCAACTGTTTCTCTAGATAAACTTGGCATCTACATGATCAATTCAAAGTTTTATAGGCATCTATCATAAGGAATACCATGAATAGTAATATTTATCCTCAAGATTAATATGGCATCTACATTTTATTTGGATTTAAATACAATTAAATGTTTCAAATGTTTCTCTAGATAAACTTGACATCTAGATGATGAATTCAAAGTTTTATAGGCATCTATCATAAGGAACACCATGAATAGTAATGTTTATCCTCAAGATTACTATGGCATCTACATTTAATTTGGATTTAAATACAATTAAATGTTTCAACTGTTTCTCTAGATAAACTTGGCATCTAGATGATGAATTCAAAGTTTTATAGGCATCTATCATAAGGAATACCATGAATAGTAATGTTTATCCTAAAGATTAATATGGCATCTACATTTTATTTGGATTTAAATACAATTAAATGTTTCCCATGTTCCTTAGGCGAATATCTCTTCAATACCTTTAAGTACCTTGACAGTCTGGCTGTCTTTTGGAGAGCATTACCTGTATAATTCAGAGTATTCATTGCATTCACTGAGCTGCATTGTCATCAAGTTCATTGCGAGCAACTTTGACACGCTCCTTGGCAGTGGGCCACAGCGAGAACTCATCAATTTCTCAAGCATTCGAAATGATCATTGTGAATGCTAATGAGCATACCTTCAGATGATCATAATGATGATGATGATGATGTTCATATAGGCATCTTAAAAATAGGCAGTTTTGTTGTGCTCCCAATCTCCCTGCGGGCGGCGACACTTGTGCGCGACTCTCGCGCTAATTTGCTTTATGATAGACATGAAAGATCAGCATAAATATATCTTTTTGGAGACAAATTTCTTGGTTCCCTTCCGATGAGCTGACGGGCGCTACTTGTCTGGCCTCAGTCTTGCCTTGGCGCTCGTCGGGAACGGTGCGTTTTCTTTTAACCAAATCCTTGCAGCTAGTTTTACAATTTGATATCCTACGCGTGACCTCAAGTGCAGGCTGCATATAAAGTCATATATATATATATATATATATATAAATTGATATATCTGTGATGTTCCAATCGGATTGCGTGGCTTTGATTTATAGTTTCCATAAAGTTTTGCATGCGGTTGATGTGAATGATGTGGAGTATTGCTTTCGCGTGGACAAATGTGAAAATAGTTTTTCCTATTATAATATATATACATATATATGCAGATGAAGTGCTGTGCGGCCTGTTGGGGCCTTTCGTGCTATTTATAAAGCCGCCTTAATCTTAATGGATTTTAATACCATCTACCTATACACATCTATATTTTCAGCCAGCTCTCGTCTTCACAAAATGTTCTGAAAACTGAAATTAATTAATGGCTTGTTATTTTTAAAAGAAGCAAAAAAAAAAAACAAAATAAGAAAAGAAATTCGAACGTGTAAAGGTGGATAAGAAATAGTTTCGATCCAATATAAAGATTATTATAAGGCATCAAAATGTTGCCAGCACATTTTGTTTTGTGTGTGCTGGGCTGCATTTCATTTTCCGGAGGTAAGTGGGCGGCACAAAGTTGGGAAATGGGAAATATATATCATAAAGATATAAAATATGACAGTCTCATAGTTTTCTACAGATTGAAGTGCTACGGTTCACACTTCTCTACGGGAACTAATAAATATATGTATATACATATATGTTTTTTGGGGTATTTTTAAATATTATGCCAACCAAAACTTGTAACCTTTTCTAATGGCCCATAAACATATCCAGATGTGCCATAAAAACCATTTGCTATAATATCTATGAGTAAGATACAGTTTTATATATGCACTTTTTATGACAACGTCCTATATATGTTATATGTGTAGAGTGTACGTCAGATCTAGATCAGCATATATTGATGAATCGCGGCCAGTTTGTCTCTGGCACATCTTTAGCATTATGACAGTCCCCCATGCCCCAGCGCAGCCCTATAAAGAGTCCACTTAATTACCGGCCAGAATTTACAAACTATAAACATAGATACTGCTCGTAAATTTCCGAAAAGATAAAAATAAACATCACGACAATAAATATTGTTTTAGCAACGATTTAACAGAGCTCTTCGTAATGCTCTATAAAAAAAAGACTATCAAACCATTTTGGAGATAGCCGTTTTATTAGTTCACTTGCAGAACCAGGGTGAGGGATCGTTCTTTGATAATTAATTAATGATATTCACCATAAGAGTGAACTAGTCGAGCATGCCCGATTAGAAGATACCCTGTACCCAGAGACTTGCAGATCTTTCCGAATTTTTGCACTGCCTAAATATATTATTCACAAATGTGTACATGCAAAAGATTAACTCTATATCTCCAAAAATGCGCTTGATCTTCTATTTCGGGGGAAACGGGAAGAAGAAACGGAAACTAAAAAAAAATTAAAGAGAAATTAAGGACAAAATTTGGATTCTCTAGCTTTAATTAGCACTAAAATATGGTCAAAAATCTTATTCTTAAAATCGATTCTTATCGATTTAGCATTATCGCTGATTTGAAATGAAATTGATTTGTGAGATCAACAAGAGAAACAAAGTTTCGAATTAAAAGTCTCTAGCTTTAATAGTCTGAGAGATTCTAACAAAGAGACGGACAGACAAACAGATGGACATGGCTACATCGATTCGGCTGTCTAAGAATATATACATATATATTTTGTTAAGTCAGGAGTAGCCTCTTTCTGCCAAAACCAATATGCCTTCTTTAACCCAGTTTCAAGTATATGGCATACAATTTATAATATTTAAGGCATTAACGAGCTTTCGTGTTGCAGTAACTCATGCCGTCTACGAGGACTGTAAGACACCGCCGCCCGTGGATCATGCTCGGGCCGTGCTGTTCGAGAGGGGCCAAGTCAACATTGCCGTCTACAAATGTGCGCCAGGGTATGCGCTGAAGGGTCCCAACGAGCTGCTCTGCAATGTGGACAGCGAGGAATGGCAGGGCGAGCCGCCCAGCTGCATCGAGACCAAGAGCAAGGGCAAGGGTAAGTGGAGCGAAGGTTAATTAGTTGCAGGATGAGCTCATGATATATGTACATGAATGCTTGGCACAGTGAGCACTCATCACAACGAACGCAAGAAGAAGATGCTGTCCATTCCCGAGGAGCCGAATGTGGCCGCCGAGCTGGCCCAGCAGCTGGACCTGAGCTGCATTCAGTCCAAGGTGCAGGCGCCCGAGATCAGCCATGGCATTGTCGCCAAATACGAGCGACGTCGTCGGGGCGACAAAATCTTCCTGGTGGCCTACTACGCCTGCAACGAGAACTACGACTTTGAGCGGATCCAGGTGCAGGCGCTCTACTGCAGCGCCAGCCAGTGGGTGGGTGAGCTGCCCGCCTGCTTGCCGCGCGTCGAATATCCAGAGGGGGACGACGACGAGGACAACGATGACGACTACGACGAGTACGAAACGATTGAGGGCGAGCCAGCCGAGGAACTGGAAAGCGATTCACAGCTAGGTGAGAGCGTGGAGCCCGTGGAGCCGGTGGAGCCTGTGGCGCCTCCACCACCGCCGCCACCAGTCGAGAAGGAGGAGCCGAGGTGGGAGGTGGAGTTGATGGAGCCACAAGTTGACACACAGCCCGAGCTGGCCATTAATCCCGAGCCCGAGGCAGCTGTGGAGCCGGCAGTGGAGCCCGAGGTGGTGCCAGAACTGAGTCCAGAGGATGCGGAACCAGAAATTGTGGTGCACGTGAATGAGTCCGAGTCACAACCGGAGCAGCAGCCAGAGCTGGAAGTCGCAACGGAGGGTGTGCCGGCAGCTGCTGTCACAGACATCAATATTGTTGTGGAGCCCACAAAGGATCCATATTCGCCACGTCTGCTGGACGAGAGCTGCGGTGAGGATCGCGGCGGCTGTGCCCACAAGTGCGAGCGTCTCCTGTTCCCCGGCGAGAATGAGCCGCGTCTCAAGTGCAGCTGCAATGAGGGCTACACCCTCGATCCGCAGGACTATGCCAGCTGTCTTGGTAAGCGCCCACAGCTAGCTCCAATAGAGGAGCTGAACTCATTATTGTTGCGTCCTTTGCAGACATTGATGAGTGCCAGGAGTCCAACGGCGGCTGCTCCCAGATCTGCAACAATCTGCCCGGCAGCCACGAGTGCGCCTGCGAGAAGGGCTACCAGATCGATGCCGCCACCGGCAACAGCTGCGTGGGTGAGTCCTGGCTGCATAAGCTGCTCCAAATGGAAGCTGGCTAATTGGATTTCTCTAATCCGCAGATATTGATGAGTGCGCCCAGCCGGAGCTGGCCGACGAGTGCGCCTACGGCTGTGAGAATACGCCCGGTTCCTATCGCTGTGTGATACCCTTGGATACCAAAGAGGATGCCGACGTCGTGTCCCAGGAAACGGCGCAGGGCAATGCAGCCGAACCCAAGTCTGAGGTCGAGTCGAGCGTGGAGCCGGCTGTGGAGCCTGCAGCCGTGCAGCCCAGCTGCAATCCGGGCTTTGCGCTCTCGCCGGATGCCAGCGAGTGCCAGGACATCAACGAGTGCGAAATCGTCGTGGAGGACAACGAGGATGCGGATCATGTGCCGCATCGCGTCTGCCAGCAACAGTGCGAGAATACGATCGGCTCCTATCGCTGCAGCTGCCGCGAGGGCTATCACCTGCACGCCGAGGATCAGAGCAGCTGTGTGCCCGACAGCTGCGAGGATCTGGACAATCCGCAATTGAATCGCCTGCGCTGCGCCCACCAGTGCGAGAATCTGGCCAACGGCGGCTATGCGTGCATCTGCCCCGCCGGCTACAAGCTGGACGAGGATCTGCACAGCTGCGTGGTGCTGGAGACGGTGTGCAGCCGGGAGCAGGGCCACGAGCGCTGTCGCCCGGGCAGCTGCCTGCCCAGCGAGGACAACAGCACCTTCAGCTGCCTCTGCCCGCCCGGCTATGCCAGCGAGGTGTTCAGCTGCCAGGATCTGGACGAGTGCGCCATGGGCACGCACAAGTGCAGTCACGATTGCTTCAATACCGCCGGCGGCTATCAGTGCCTGTGCCCGCGCGGCATGTCGCTCCAGGAGCCGGACGGACACACCTGCGTCGCGCCCGATCCCTGTGCGGCCAACAACAATGGCTGCGAGCAGCTCTGCCTGAGCGCCGAGGCCGGCGCCTGCAACTGCAGCAAGGGCTACCTGCTGAGCGGCGACAACAAGAGCTGCGACGACGTCGACGAGTGTCAGGTGAACAACGGCGGCTGCCAGCAGCTCTGCCGCAATCTGCCAGGTGCGTATGAGTGTGTGTGCGCCGCCGGCTACGAGCCGCTGCAGCTGGCGGGGCACAGCAACTATTGCTTCGACATAGACGAGTGCGCCACCAATAGCTACTCCTGCGAGCCGGGTCAGCGCTGCGAGAATCTCAATGGCTCTTACACCTGCCTCTGCGAGCCGGGCTACGCTTTGGGCATCTCATCAGCATCATCATCAGCATCATTATCATTGTCATCGCCATCATCCTCTGCTTCGCTCGCTTGCTTGGACATTGACGAGTGCTCCATGTCCAATGGCAACTGCTCGCATTACTGCATCAATCTGGCGGGCAGCTATCAGTGCGCCTGCCCGCTGGGCTTTGGCCTGGCTGCCGATGGGCGCCGCTGTCAGGATGAGGACGAGTGCCTGGTGGGCAATGGGCGGTGCGCGCAGCTCTGCCTGAATCAGCCGGGCGGCTTTGCTTGCGCCTGTGCCGAGGGCTATCGGCTGGCGGCCGATGGCTTTGGCTGCTTGGACATCGATGAGTGCGCTCTGGATTTTGGTAATTGCAGCAGCATTTGCATTAATCTTCTAGGTTCGCATGCCTGCGCCTGCGACAGGGGCTACGAGCTGGCCGCCGACGGGCACAGCTGCCAGGATGTGGACGAGTGCGCCGGCCTGCTCTCCGGCGGCTGCACCCACGAGTGCATCAACAAGCCGGGCAGCTACGAGTGCGGCTGTCCGCTCGGCTATCTGCTGCAGGAGGACGAGCGCAGCTGTCGCCCCGCCCTGGTCGGCTGTCCGCCGGGCGCCCGCCACACCGACCAGGGCTGCGAGCCCATCGAATGCGCCACGGGCCTGCTGCTCGGCGCCGACGGCACCTGCGTGGACATCGACGAGTGCCGTGTGAACAACGGCGGCTGCTCGCACGAGTGCCTGAATGCGCGCGGCTCCTACAAGTGCGGCTGCCCGGCTGGCTACCAGCTGGCCGCCAATTCGCGCGACTGCGAGGATGTGGACGAGTGCGCCGTGAACCAGGCCGGCTGCGAGGGCAGCTGCGTCAATGTGCCCGGCAGCTTCAAGTGCGAGTGCGCGGCGGGCAAGAGATTGTCCTTCGATGAGCGCAGCTGCTACGATGTGCCGGCCATTGAGCCCAGGGTGGCGCTGGCTTTGCCACCGCCAGTTCCCCTGGCGCCAGTTGCTCCGGCAGCGCCGCCCGTGATGCCCGTGCGCCCATTGCCCACACTGAGACCCTGGACGCCGCCAATTGTTGCGACGGGCTTCCAGGTGAGAGATCAGTGTGCGCGCTTCCAGGCGCCGGCCAATGGACAGGCGCACTGCAACAGGTATCGCCACAAGCGCAAGCTCTTCTACAATACGCGCTGCAAGGTGCGCTGCAATCCCGGCTACCAGCTGCTCGGCTCCGAAATCAGAAGCTGCGGTGCCTCCGGCAACTGGGAGGGACAGGAGAACAAGTGTGTGCGTGAGTATCCGCAGGATTAAACCCATGTCACCATGTTCCTTTAATCTGTCCATGTCTCTTTGCTGCCGCAGCCATTTCCCAGCCACGTCGCTGGATGACAGCGGGCAGCTCACGCTCTGCGCCCGCACAGGCCGGTTGTCCGGCGTTGCCGGCGCCGCGCAATGGCGTCATCTCGCCCGCCAGCTGCACCCGGGGCGCCTCCAGCTTTGGCTCCATCTGCCACCTGCAGTGCAACATGGGCTTTGTGCCCGTTGGCGGCATGCTGACCACCTGCATGAACGGCTGGTCCCTGGGCAGCGTGTTGGAGTGCAAGCCCTTTGCCTCAAACTTCCTGAGCAATCAGTTGCACACAGAGACCCGTGTCCAGGCACCCTGGCAGCAGCAGCAGCAGCAGCAGCAGCCGCCATTTAGACAACAGTCCTCCATTCAACAGGTGCGCCGGCAGCAGGTGCCCGTCCAGCGTCCAGTTAACCGGCCGTACATCAGGTGCCCGGAGAACGTGGTTATCCTGCTGAATCCGCATCAGAGCAAGGCCCATGTCATACTCCAGCGTCCGGCTACGAATCTGGACTATCGTCATGTGGTTGCCTTTCCGGCTTGGGCCAAGCAGCTGCAGGGTCATCTGCCCGCGGGCACGCATAAGATCGTCTACAGGGCCCACGATCCGGCGACATCGCAGACCGTTGGCTGCCAGACCATCATCACCATCAAGCAGGCATCCGCTCCCAGCTCTTATGCATCTTTTCCCGTTTTCAGACCAGCTGCAACGCCAGCATTCAGACCTGCGCCACTGCCAGACTTTCGATCCGCTTCCCTTCCACAGTTCGGAGCAGCTCCGAAACCTTTTGCCAGCCTCTTTGATGCATCGCCTACAGTGAGACGTTCCGAGAGCCTGATTGCTGAGCGACCCGCTGTCAACCCAATTGAGGAGGCACCGTCGCCAAGATCATCCGAAAACTCTCGCATAGATCTGGGCTCTTCCTTATCGCGCTACTGTCCGCCCTCCTTTGAGGTGCATTTGAAGGAGAATCAAAATCTGCGCTCCGTTGTCTGGGAAGAGCCGCGCTTCGAGGGCAAACTCTTGAAGATCTACAAATCATCTGTAAGTAGAGCAAATCGACTATCCGAACTCTCAGAGCCAGCTTATTTCTTGATTATATCCACAGTTCCCTGGCGCACTGTTCGGTCGGGGGGATCATGACATCAAATATGAAGCCACCACCACGGATGGCTTGACCCAGCAATGCAGCTTCCAAATACATGTCAAGGGTGAGCCCATACTTTTTCAATACCAATTCGTTTCCATGTATTTATACCTATATTTATACCTTATCTATAGTTGTGCCCATACGCAAGGCATTTACATTTTTATACCTACATTTAGACCTAAATTTATGCCTATAAATAACTCAATATTTTTACCTTTAATTAGACATAAAGCAATACCTATATAATTATATACAAATTCATACATACATTTATACCAATATCTAGCCCATTTTTATACCTATTTGTTAACCTAAACGCCATATTTACAACTGCATTTATGCCTATACCAATACCTATACCATTTTCATGCTTTATTTATATCAATATTTATACCTTTACCTATTTAGCCGCTGAACCCACACCCGCTCCCAGCCATGCCGAGCTTAGCTACCCGGACCCGTCCTCTGCCCCCGCTGCACTCACTCAGGCCACGCACAGCAGGCTCTTTGCTGGCCACGAGTCATATGTGGTTTGTCCCGGCAAGGAGCCGGTCAAAGTGACCGCCAGTCAATCCGTAAGTTCCCACAACCACGATTCAGAGCAGCTGCATCAAGCGGCGTCTCGCCAAGATCGCACCCAAAGCCAAAGCATCTACTAACTGTAATGCGAGAAATCCAGCGAAGGTTTGGCATACCACTAACGTCTGAATGCAAAATAAAGCTTAAACCCATTTGCATCTGTATCTGTATATATGTATCTGTAACTGCAACTAATTGTATCTCGTTCTGTATCTAGGTCAATCTGCCCGTGGGCTGCACTCTGAAGAACGTGCGCTCACAAACGTCGACGTCGGCGCACCCGAAACGCGGTCTCCTCACCTCGCTCTGGCGTCAATATAATAATTTCTAATTATTTATAATTTATGATAAATAATTTCTTAATTATGATTTATATTTTGTAAAGAACATTTGTAAAACTACATGAATTTTTGATACCTTTTTTTATGCGAATTATTTTTGGATATCTCTTATGCGTAATTTAAATAAATATTTTAATGAAATTTACTTGCGATGTTTTTATTGATTTTAATTAAAATTCCTAGAGATAAATATATACTTGTAATTGCGTACTCACCTGTAAGTTCACAAGCACGATTATTTAATCGTCATCTATCAGTAGCCGGAAGATGAAATTTTATATAAACACATCACTGAAAGAACAGAAAAGCAGAGATAATGTTTATTATTTACTTGAATTAGTGAGAATAGAAAAGTAGAGCAATATTTTTAAATATGCTTCCTGTCCATGTTCAGCTCAACTCAACAAAGACACATAATTAAATTCATGCATATAATCATGCACACATATGTTATGTTTATTGTACGTACCAGTTTTTTCGATGGCCACTGCCAAAGCCAAAGCCACTGCCCTCACCATAGTTGATTTCGCCTCATCCTTTGCTTAAGTTGCCGGGCCCTCCAATATTAAAGTCGACGTCTCCTCCTTTGCTTAAGCCTTCTCTTATATGAAAGCCGCCGCCGCCTCCGACAAACAAACAGACATACGCGCCTGCATATAGAATACATCCATACTAACATAATTACATGTATACACACATACATACATACAAACGCACACACACACACACATACATACATACATACATACATACATACATACATACATACATACATACATACATACATACATACATACATACATACATACATACATACATACATACATACATACAAACGCACACACACACACACATACATACATACATACATACATACATACATACATACATACATACATACATACATACATACATACATACATACATACATACATACATACATACATACATACATACATACATACATACATACATACATACATACATACATACATACATACATACATACATACATACATACATACATACATACATACATACATACATACATACATACATACATACATACATACATACATACATACATACATACATACATACATACATACATACATACATACATACATACATACATACATACATACATACAAACGCACACACACACACACATACATACATACATACATACATACATACATACATACATACATACATACATACATACATACATACATACATACATACATACATACATACATACATACATACATACATACATACATACATACATACATACATACATACATACATACATACAAACGCACACACACACACACACACATACATACATACATACATACATACATACATACATACATACATACATACATACATACATACATACATACATACATACATACATACATACATACATACATACATACATACATACATACATACATACATACATACATACATACATACATACATACATACATACATACATACATACATACATACATACATACATACATGCATACATACATACATACATACATACCTATAAACATGCAATCAAACACAAAGATAACTGGACTACCGACAACACACACACGCACACGCAGCACACTTTAAATTAAAGCATGAAATCTGCAAGGCTTACTTGAATTTATGAGAATCGAGTAGTAGGGCAGTAGACAAATATACGTTGCTTTTAAATTTTCACAGCAGCGCTAAGTTAAGTACGTAAGTACGCATTTGTAAGCATACATGCACACACGCATACATACAAGCATACATACATACATACACGCTTACATACATTCATACATACGTACACACATACATACATACACACATACATACATATGTATATGTTAAGTTTTAAGCTTTAAAATTCACTTTTTCAACCAGTTCCCGCCCGTTAAATCTAGCTGTACTAACATGAACTCCGCGTCTTAAGTTAAATTTTACAGATATTTGAAAATACGTAACAAACAACTGTTTACGCAGTCAGTCTGTCAGTCAGTCAGTCTGTCAGTCATTCAGTCAATCAGTCAGTCAGGACAAACACTTTGTATATTGAGATTATATTATGAAGCTGTGAACTTAAACAATAATTTTTACTATTTATTAAGATGTCTACAACTCACACTACATAACTTACAGATTTGATTACAAAAGAATTTGTTTGTCGTAATTTTCTCGGCTTATTGCATCAGTTTTATTTTTGGGAACAGAAGCAAGCGACTCGCACGCGAAAAAAAAACACAGGTATTGCAGTGCTGCATTATCACGACAAGAGAGTATGGGCGGGTACGGGGGGGTAGCCATAAAAAGCTAAAAAAGCATGTAAAAAATAATATAAAAGGTCTATAAAAATTAAAATTTTTGTTTGCGAGTACTGCGAATTAATTATTCAAACACATTTCAATATTTTAAATTAATTGTATGTTTGGCGAATTTAAAATAACTTCAATTTGAATACAGCAAACCGATTTTGAAACAGAAACTGGCCGAACTTTGAGCCAAATCTAATCAAAATAGTTCAAAAATAACAAATTTTAAGTATTAATAACTTTAGTCCCAACTATTGCATTTATCTAAGCACATTTGATAGATGCCAAGTTTGGGTACAAATCAAATTTAGCCCGCGTTTTGTATAGGAAAATATGTAAAGAATGCAATATTTTCAGTGCAAGGGGCAATTGTTTAATTATAATGATGCTCAATAATAATGATAACAAATAAATAATAATAATTAATTAGTATAGTTCAATTCTAAGATGTGCGCAATTTGCAATTTCGCGTCAATAATATAGTATAATAAAATATAATAAAAAATTATTGAAATCGCTGACGAGGCAAGATTTTAACCAGAATATGGAGAAAACGAAGGTAGAGGCAGGGAGCTGGTTCGAAGCGTAAATAAATATATATATAAATATTTTTCTCCTAGCATCAGATATATGCTTAAAAATAAGATTTGATTCGGAGACAAGCATCGGAATAAAATATTCGCCTCAAAAAAATTCCAACATGAGGCAAACATGTGGGGCAGCTCCAAGCGGAGTGTTGCAGAAGCGTTCCACAGCTCACGATCCACACTCAGAGATTCGCTTAAAAGGGGTCTCATTGTTTGAATGGAAGCTGATTTTGCACATTTGTCCGTTGGTGGGGCAAATGGACGGGTCAGCATTTGTACTATTAGCAGTTGTTGTTGTTGTCGACTACTTGATAAGCAACTGCGTGCCACTTGCTGAAAACTCAAGACAGGTTGCCGACTTAATCAAAACAATATTTTGATAGTCGTTTAGCTGTGTTTTAGAAGGCTTTGCACTGCTTTAAATGCCGCCTATAAAACTTTATTTACCTCCAATAATTGCCCTGAAATGCCGTTGAACCCGTTTGGCTAGAACCTGTCATTCGAATTTTGATTATTTCGTAGCTATTTTCAATATGTTTTTTTTTTTTTGCACACAATTTAAACTATTTAACATAAAGAAAGACCACAAGCGGCGCATGTTATTGATAAGAATTATGCTCTTTATGCCCATATAGACTTTTTTATGTTCGACTCTGGTACACGGCCCAATCGAAGCTATATAGAGACGCCAGCTGATAACCCCCGAGCTCGGTGTGGATGCCGTTCTCTGATCGCCCCACTCACGTAGGCTCTGTGCTCGGTTTTGGTTGTGTTGTGATGTGTTGTTATTATTATTATTGATATTATTGTCTCAGAGATTAACTTAGCTCTAGCTGGGCCCCTGGCTAAAGTCTATAAAAGCATCTGAATGGCACAGAAACCAAATCAGTTTTAAATCGTGTGTTCTGCGTTGCGTTCGCATTGATTTCGTTTTTGTTTATTTGAAGAAAAGTTTTTTATTCGAAGAGCATCCGTGAGACAGTCGAGACATAGAGGCAAAAATGTATCAGCGTCAAGTTTCCTTCGATAAGGTTGGTTCACGACGCAGTTCCTGCTAATGAAAGTGAAAAACTAAATATGAAACACAACTAATTAACCCAAAGTGCAAAAACTATATAAATGAGTCAATATAAGTAAAGTTCTATACAAATTTTATAGATAATATAAGATGTTAAACCTGGATATACTATTCGAGAAGCTCTTAAAACCCAAGAAATATGCTATAAAAACAGGATCTCGATATCGAGTTTTATCGATTAATCGGAAACGATTATCGATGATTGGGAACAAACTCGTACAGCGCGGACACTAATTGGATCTACGTACAAAGTTTCAAGTCTCAAGCTCTTATAGATCCTGAAATACTTGCAGACGGACGGACGGATGGAAATTTCTAGATCGACTCGGCTAT
Source organism: Drosophila borealis (assembly GCA_035045885.1). Lineage (NCBI taxonomy): Eukaryota > Metazoa > Arthropoda > Insecta > Diptera > Drosophilidae > Drosophila > Drosophila borealis. Next base: position 494,728 of record JAWNOR010000029.1, on the reverse strand, counting down.
CGATGCTGTTCAGGAATATATATACTTTATGGGGTCGGACATGCTTCCTTCTGCCTGTTACATACATTATTCCCTTTTATACCCGTTTTCAATAATTTCGAGGTATATGTAATATTTTAACAGATGAAACTTAATCATACGAAATGCTTAAATTAAGAAAACCTACGACCCAATATTTAAGCACAAGCGAATCTCGTTGAGGAGGGTTGGGTTTAAGAACCAAGTTCTAGGTAATATTCATGGCTTTGGCCCTGCAATCGAGCATTGCGGTTAGACGAAGACCTTCGATATGAGTTAAGTCTTGGCCCGTTGGCGGCGACCTTTGTAATCTGAGCAAAACAGAAAAATCCCATGACGTTAATATCGGTTCGCAATGCCAGAGAGGGGCATTGGCAATAACAAGCCTATTATATAGAACATTAACCGATTGATTGATGGCCCGTTTGGCGCAGCCGATGCCTATCTGATAGCCATGTCTGGCTATTATGCAAACAGATTGGCATACAAATTGATAAGCACATGTAGTCATTATTTCTATTGTTGTTGTTGTTGTTGTTGTTGTTGTAGCCAACACGCATGGAGGACTCTGCGTATATAGCGGAGGGCGTGGATGTGCGGGAGGCGCGCAACACGTGCCTGCTGTTCTCGCCGAAGGACTCGTCGCTGGCCAGCGGCGCCTTGGCCAACACGTTGACCATCTTCAAGAAGCACGACATCAATCTGGTGCACATCGAGTCGCGCTCCTCGCTGCGCGTGCCCGGCTACGAGTTCTTCGTGGAGTGCGACGGCAAGTCCGGCGCCCTGGGCAAGGCCATTGAGGATCTGAAGGAGCAGTGCAGCTACTTCAACATCATCTCGCGCGATTACAAGGACAATGCGACGGCTGTGCCCTGGTTTCCGCGTCGTATACGCGATCTGGATCGCTTCGCCAATCAGATTTTGAGCTATGGCGCCGAGCTGGACTCGGACCATCCGGGCTTCACAGATCCCGAGTATCGCAAGCGTCGCAAGTACTTTGCGGACATTGCCTACAATTACAAGCACGGGGAGCAGCTGCCGCATGTGGAGTACACGAAGGAGGAGACCGAAACGTGGGGCATCATCTTTCGCAATCTGACCAAGCTCTACAAGACGCACGCTTGCCGGGAATATAACCACGTCTTTCCCCTGCTGGTGGACAACTGCGGCTTCCGCGAGGATAACATACCACAGCTGGAGGATGTCTCCAACTTCTTGAGGGGTAAGTCTCTCTTGGATTTCTATATAGTATATATCTTTATGTCTTCTTGGCCAGATTGCACGGGCTTCACCCTACGCCCGGTGGCCGGCCTGCTCAGCTCTCGCGATTTCCTGGCTGGCCTGGCGTTCCGCGTCTTCCATTCCACCCAGTACATCAGGCATCCCAGCAAGCCCATGTATACGCCGGAGCCGGATGTGTGCCACGAGCTGATGGGTCATGTGCCCCTCTTCGCCGATCCGGCCTTTGCCCAGTTCAGTCAGGAGATTGGCTTGGCCTCGCTGGGCGCACCGGACGACTACATTGAGAAGCTGTCCACGGTAAGCTAAGCCAACCTGGCTGCGATCATCTAATCCTTGTGCTCGGTCGCGCTCTTGCAGATCTTCTGGTTCACCGTGGAGTACGGCCTGTGTCGGCAGGAGGGCGAGCTGAAGGCCTTCGGCGCCGGCCTGCTCTCATCCTACGGCGAGCTGGAGTACTGTCTGACGGACAAGCCGCAGCTCAAGGACTTCGAGCCGGAGGAAACTGGCATCACCAAGTATCCCATAACGCAGTTCCAGCCGCTTTACTATGTCGCCGACAGCTTCGAGAGCGCCAAGGAGAAGACCATGTGAGTAACAGTCAAATGCAGTTCCATCGATTGGTTCCTCCAATTCGCATCCTTGCAGCAAATTCGCCAACTCCATACCGCGTCCCTTCGGCGTGCGCTACAATGCCTACACGCAGAGCATCGAGGTGCTGGACTCCAAGCCGCAGATCTCCAATCTGATGAACAACATCAACTCCGAGTTCCAGATACTTCAGAATGCGATTGTCAAGCTGCGCGTTTAATCCAATTTATATAATCCTAACTATAAGGCACTTTCTATATATATATATATAAAGCGACTGCAAGCCGATTTTCAAACGAATCGGGTTCAGTCCACAATTTCAATTTATCTCTAACCATTAACCGAACCTTAAACCCAAACAGTTGTTCAATAAACAGCTAAACCAAACCAGGTCTTTTTTTAAATGGGGAGTTAAAGGTAATTTAAATAACTTTGGCAACAATTATTGCATTTATCGAAACATATTTTGGGTTGGAGCTCAAATTTAGCCCGCATTTTGTGTAGGAAAATATTTATGGCCTGCAATATTTTCAGGTACAAAGGGCAATTGTTATTAAGAAATTGCTTACGAAAAGCGAGAGGAAACCCCAGCTTCACGAGCCGAACTTAAGGGCAGGGTGCTGGTTCGAACTGCGCCCTCGTTTGGCTTTACATTTCATATTTAATGAAAGCAATAATATAATATTTTGTAACTTGTATCTTTTAAAGCTTTTGTTTAGTATAACGTGTCGCGGCCTTAAAGTGGATTGATTTATGCTTAAGCGAAAATTATTCTATATATGTATATAACTAACTATATCTATAGTTATTTACAGAACAACAACAACACAATGTACAATATATACAATATCTGTTATAATAGGTATGCACAGGGTTTGCCTTAGAGCTAAGTACTTACTTAAACTAGTTTGAGTTGAAAGCCATTTGGAATATATATAGAATAATATGTACACTGCAGTTGGCTCTTCTATCAGTTTGAATGAAGTGAATGTGAATGTGAATGCGAGTGTGACTCGTTTAAGAGGAACATACTAGTCTGATAATACAACTGAAATCTAATTTAATCACATATACATATTAGAGATGTTCTAGTGAGTTTTACAGGAATGAGAAAGAAAATTGGAAAACAGTTCGGCTTAAAAGAATGAAAAACAACAGTCGAATTTTATAATATTTGAATATGTTCACAGCAAATAATTCAGTTGCAATCTCAACCTGAGTCTGGACTTAAATACTACAATAACAACAAACTATTTATATGACTCCAAAAGCGAAGCGCAGTCTTTAAATAATATATCGTATATATAAAAATATAAATATAAATATAAATATATTTGTGTTATATCTAAAATATAGTATAAATTTACTTAGTTGTATTTTTGTTTTAGTTGCTTTTAGGTATTTGTCTGAGACACATACAAAACTATATCTAACTATATACACACTGCAATCGGTCGGGTTTATCTACGTTCTACAATTAGGTTTCTTTCTATATATGTACATATCAGAGATCCCTGGATCCTTACTGGATAATTGTAACTAATGGAAAACGTTGGGCTGGTCGAAGCTTTTAATAAACTAAAACTAAATCGAACCTAATTTTGAGAACATGCGAGCTGCCTAATGGAAAACATGAATAGTTAATAGCTTACATAGTTAGTTACTTAGATAAGGAGTTAAGTTTAAGATTATAGCAATACTCAGTCTGTTGAGATCTACAACTAGTTTCTTTGTTGGAATTGTGTATGTTCGATTAAGAGAGAGCCATGTGCCGAAACTTAGGATTGGGCCTTGCTACTAATAATACACAGTGTGGCATGTTTTAGGCATGTCTGGGGACAGCAGCTCATTTCAAGGATTTCTGTTCGTATGCCACGCCCCCAGGCTGGCCGTATATTATTGACTTTTGCCAGCCGCGTGCGGCGAATCGAACAGATTCTGCGATTGCTCCTGCGACATTTGATATGGCAATATCTCCAGATCGTTGGGCAGCTGACTTTGGTTCTCATTGCCGCTGATCGATTGAAAAGGATTCGAGGCGAAAAAGCTGCTCGCCTGCTGCGGCTGCAACAGTTGCTGCTGTTGCTGCTGCTGCTGCTGCTGTTGCAGTAGATGTTGCTGCTGCGTGCTGGTGTGCAGCATCTGGTTGTCCTCGCTGTGCGTCTCGGAGCCATCGTCGCTCATGCCCATGGGAATGTTGAGTGAGGGACTCGATTCGGTGGCCAGTTGCATGTACGAGAGCAGCGAGTCCTCATTCGTATTCTGCGGCGCATTCGAGCTGTTGTTGTTGATGTTGTTGTTGTTGTTGCTGTTGCTGTTGCTGCAGTTGAGCTGCGAGTCGAGCGTTTGCAGCGGCGACAGATTGAGAAAGGCATCGATATCCTCCATATCCTCGCGCGACAACATGCTGCTCTGATGCTGCTGCTGCAACTGTTGCTGCTGCTGCTGATGCTGCTGCTGTTGCAGGTGCTGCTGCTGCTGCTGTTGCAGGCTGTGTTGCAGCTGCAGCTGCTGCCTGTGCTGCTGCTGCTGCTGCTGGTGGGTCTGCTGCAACTGCAGCTGTTGCTGCAGCTGCAGCTGCTGCTGCTGCTGCAGATTGTGATTGTGCTGCTGCTGGCTGTGCAGATTATGTTGCTGGCGCATCAGCATCTGCTGGTCCTGCTGGTTCAGCATCTGCTCCGTGTTGAGCGCAAAGCCGTACTGATTGAACTGCGGCTCCACGGTATTGCTGCCCCTGAAATTAAGACTGCGCTGCACATTGGCGCCGCCAGCAGCTGTCATATTGGTGGTGGCAAAGCTGACGGGCATCATTGGCTGCAGGTACGTGTAGCGCGCCAGCAACAGTTGCTCGGAGACGATGCGCAGCTCGTCCTGCTGCTGCATGATCAGCTTCTGCAGCTCGTCATGCTTGCGCTGCAGCTGATCCTGCAGCTGGCTCTGCGTGGTCGTCATCACCACCGCGCCCGGCAGCAGTTCCGGCTGCTGCCCCTGCACCGACACCGGCACCGAAACCGGCACCGGCAATGGCGACAGCAAGGGCGCCACCGGAAACGGGCCCATCACCGGCTGCACGGGTATGGCGGCCAGATATTGTGGCGGTTCCAGAAAACTGGGCGCCATCAGCTGCGGTGTGGTCAGCGAATAGCTGGGCTGTGTTAGCTGGCAGGCGCTGCCGGCAACGATCTGGGCGGGCGCCAGCGGCAACATCGGCAATATCTTGGGCTGATGCAGCTGCAACTGTTGCTGCTGCTGCTGCTGCTGTTGATGTTGATGTTGATGTTGCTGCTGCTGGTGGTTTGAATATTGCTGCTGCTGCGCATGATGCCGCTGGCTGTGCTCCCGTGCATGAAGATGCGAGCGCTGACGATGACTTTGCTGTGAGCACAAAGAAGTGCGATTAGAGATTAGATAAATCTGGCCAAATATTGACTTACCGAGCTGCAGTGCGTCATGAGGGATTGCCGGCTGGTAACCGAGTCCGTGGACATGGACGTGGAGTCCGATTCGTTGCCGCGACTGTTGTAGTTAAAGTAACATTTGCGCTTGGCCTTCGGCGAGATGCCCGTGGAGCTGATGTTGCCATAGCTGGAGGCGGGTCTGGAGGTCTTTAGCGGATTCAAGGAGGAGGCGCTCGCGTCTGGCGCTGCACCCGTCGGCCACATGGGCGAGGAGTCCATCGTGGGTGAGGCGGCTGCAGCTGTCTGTTCATTGCTCAGATTGGCCAGCATATTGTCCAGCAGATGGCTGTCCAAATGCTGGCTGCTCAGCTCCAAGTCACGCAGCGTTGTCGTCGCCGAGGCGCACTTGCTGCTGCTCGAGCTGGACTTGGGCGCCTGGAGGGGCGTCTGTGGGTCCCTGCTCGCCCCATTCAGCACCTCCGTATAGCTGATCACCTTGTGCGTGCAGACCACATAGTCCGGCTTCGAGCTGTACTGATGGTAGCTGACGTAGTAGTCCGTCTGCAGCCAAATGTATTGCTGGCCCTTGGTCAGAAAGCGATAATAGCAGGACTTGCCCTCGCCCGTCTGGCGCACTGCACGAACGATCGGAAAGCAAAGATTAGATTGCACTGGCGCCAGCTGGAGCTGCTCATACATACATTCCTCATGGCAGGCCACAATATTGTCCAGATCATCGAAGTGATAGTAATCGTACCCGGAGGTGCCCAGCACCTCGAACGGCATGTAGCCAATAATGGGCGGCGCTCGATGGTCGAGGAACAGGAACTTCCACTCCATGCTGTGCTTCGAGGTGAACTCGGTGCCGTTGGGCTCGACGATGCTCATCTCGCGTATCAGCTGCGGCGTCTGTATGCGGCCCGTGCCCACAAACACCAGCTGCCTGTCCAGCTCCACGCCGGAATGCTGCTGGAGGATGCGCGGCAAGGTCTGCTGATCGCTGTCCGGGCTGTCGTTCGCATTGGTGTTGGCATCGATTCCTATTGTTTTAATGGGACTTCGAGTTAAAAAAGAAACTGTGCTGCTGGTCAGCTGCGCGACTACCTACGAAAGTAACCCACGAATTTCACCAGCTCGTACGAACTCGAATCCCTATTCTCATTCCAGCCGCGTTTCATATGGATATAGAAGGTTATCTGATTGCTGGCACCGATGTCCGTCTGGTTGGGCTCGACGACCGGCGCTGGATTCACAAAGACGTTCATTAGGGCCTCCTGATCCAGCTCATACGTAACATCGTAAAAGTTCTTACTGTAGAGCTCACACTGACGGAGCGGAGGCAGAGAAAGTGTCATTAAAAAAGTCGAATCGAGTTTAGCTGGCGCCACCTACCGGCATGTAGCCGAGCTGCGAGGCCACACTTTCCGATGCATAGAATATGGAGCCCACGCTGTTGAAGACCACCATAAAAGCATCCAAGGACTCGAGCATCAAGTGCGAAAACTCATCGTTGGTCAGATATGTGGGCTTCCATTCCTGCTCAATCTCGAACACCTTGGAGCGATCCGTTGCCTCTGCGCATGCCACATAAATATATATATAAGATCTAGATATATTATTATTATTTTTATATGGCACTCACCATTGTGATGCCTTAGGAATGATATCGTGGACTTCAGCACCGTCGACTTGTCCATTTTGCGATTCGATGTGGTTATCAGTCCACTCAAATCGTTAACCAGCGAATTGAATTGATCCCGACGCTTCTTTTCGCTCAGATTTCGGGATCTTCTGCAAAGAAGACTTTGAGTTACCAAAAAATAAAATCACTCTCCAAATAAAATGTTAAAGGCCAAGCCTCAAGATTAGCTCACGGGTTAGCAAATTTCGATGACTGCGCAAACCAGGCACACACCCAATCCCACACCCACACACATCCCCCCTCTCCCCCCTCACATACACACCCCCCCACTGGCACATCGAACAGCTGCTCACCTTTGGCCCACGTGTGTTCTGCGATTGATGCTTTGTCTGGCGTTTATTAGACAAATCCGCCCACATGCTCACACACCCCACACAGCTCGCCGGAACATGTTCGTGGGCGGGAGGGGGAAGGTTATAGAGGGGGGGTGTGTGCGGATTGCTGTTGTCGCTTTACATTTGTTGCGCTAGGACAAACAATTTTGGGCACAGATTTTTGCAATTGACGTTTACGTGTCAACAAAACGAGTCGCATAGAAGAATAGAAAGTTAGAGATAGAGAGAGAGACAGAGAGTGAGAGAGAGAGGGAGAGGGAGAGGGAGAGGGAGAGACATATGCTGGGCGCATAACGAAGGTTATCTTTTTGTTTATCTCAGTTCGTGGAATGTAAAGTCTAAAAAAAAGAACAGAAAAACCCCTCCTTAAGCACATAATCCAGTTCCTTCAGTTTGCTAAGACCTCCTCCTTTGGCTCTATTAAATGGCTTTCTAAATGGGCTTTGAATGGGGCAGAGCATGTTTTTTTTTTGGCCAATCAGAAATAGGCGTACTTTCGGCTCATAACTGAATCACAGGTTTATTTTGGACTTCATTTATTTGGCTATATTAACTTTCTTGAGCCCATGTAATAGAGAAGAAAATTAATTGGCATAAAATGTTTTTAATTTGTTTATCTGACTATATCACCTCAATCTGTCTGCTCTATCAGCATCCCATCAGGTCAGATATCGCCCATCAATATCTTTCTGATCTATCTATTCTATGTTCTATTACAATTTTCTTTACTGTTCCTATTACATTTTTTCCCTTTTTTCCTCATTTTCGCTGAATTTACTAGACATTTTTGTGTTCTGACTACGCGATTAGCTTTTGATTTTTGTTATCCTTTTGTATTAAATACTCGCTTTTTCGAGCATTATTAAATAAATAAATAATATTTTTTTAATACTGACAAATATGTACTATAGGGCTTTAAGCCAGGTTGCAATTTATTTTTTAATATGAAGCAAAACTGGAACCAAATCAGTTGATAAAAAAAAAGGCAATGAAAAAGCGAAGCGAGCTCTGAAAATTTTTGAAAATGGTCGACCCAGCCTCAAAATATAAACTACTTAAGTCCCAATCATCAGTTATCTAACTATATTTGATAGATGACAATTTAGGGAAGAGTTCAAATTTAGCCCGCGTTTTGTATATGAAAATATATAAGGCTTTCAATATTTTCAGTACAACGGGCAATTATATATAAACAGTTGAATTATTTGATTGAGATTTTAAATAAATAAAAAATATTGAAACAAAAGCTAAAGGCAGGCAGTTGCATCGATTTGTAAACCCGCACATGAACCATTTTTCTTTTGGCGGCTTCAAGCCTTGATGTATGCAATAAAATATGTTTATAAGCTAAACATTCTCACTTGCTTAACTTAATTAAAAGACTTTCCTAGAATACTAATCACAAATGTCACTGCAATTAATTATGGGCATTTTTCTCGCTCTGTTTCTCTTTGTCTCTCTTTCTGTCTCTGCATTTTCTGGCTATTGAATTACCAATTTGATATATTTATTGAAACACAAACTCGGCGCGTTGACATATTATGGAATAGAAACAGGAAAACAACAAGAACAACACAGAAGTTCGAATACTCTAACATTAATATGATTTTTATACAAAAGCTTTCTTTTCAGACGATTGTTCCTATCGGAGTAATATGATATAGTAGTTCGATTTGTTAAGAATTTACAGACAAATGAAGCTCGTAACTGCTGAGCTTGGATGAAATATCTTGTAAATCTAGAAAGTTATGCACACAAAAAATTTTTTGCCTACATAAACTTTTGCTACAGAGTTCCAGAAGATATATCCTTAAGTCAATAAGATATTGCTTATATTTATGGGGGCTTTGTAATACTCGTGAATGCCAACATAACTTCAAGGTAACTCGAAAAACAAAACATAAATAGAATTTTCAAGAGACCTTTCCTATGGCAGCTACATACACAAACGATATTATAGTCCGATTCGAAGTCCACTTCCAGGCGTTACACGTTTCGAGACAATCTTGTAATACCCGCTGCAAGAGCATAAAAACAATTGTAATTACTTGTGAGCACATAAGATTTGTTTGTTCGCAAAAAAATCAAATCATGCTCAAATTACAGTTAATTAAAGTTCTTATGCAAAAAATATGCCAACTATAGCAGATGTTTTAGTTGTGGTTGGGTGGCTGGGCAGAGGGGCAGAGGGGTTGATTATGATTTGGGAAACTTTAACCAAATTGGAAAGCGAAAAACTGAATTAACACAATTATTTGTCGCTTGGCTCATTGTTTTATATATATATATTTATCTATATTTAATACTTGTCTACAAGTTGAGAGGAGTTTATAGGCGTTGTGTAGAGTTTCAGTCCGAGCTCTAGTTTAAATAAACTTAAAAACTGTCTGCACAGCTTCTCCGAAGATCGACCGCCCACTGGGGGGCATGACAAATCGAAAAAGTATCGATACCTCAGACAAAATTTTGGCGGGCAAAATGTTTTGAACTGTGGGCGAGCATTAGACAGTCGGCTGCACACGAATAAAATATACCTGTTTACCTGTGTGTTTTATTTTATTTTTAATTTATTGTCTACGTATTTCATATCATAACTGTCAATTGCAGCGGGCGCCAGTTTGTGTGTGTTTTTCTATGCATACAAAAATATAAATATATAAATATATATATATTTATATTTATATTTGACTATGCAAATGCGGGTCTATGAATAATTCTTTGTTGTGCTCACCTTTTTGTATCATCCTTATCGTCGCTCTCCTCGTCCATCTTTGCATTCGATAGATAATCGTCTTCCAGATTGTTGGTTTTTTTCAAATTTGTTTGAAAAAACAAGAAAAAAACACACACACACACACAGCTTTGCACTCAACTTTGTTCAGTTCACAATTTGAATTTTACATATTTCTATTTTGATCATTTCTTTTATTATTATTTATTTTATTTTTTAAGTTTTGTTTTTAGGTAACATTCACGCAGCAGCTAATTTCAATACGTTTAAATGTGTGCCACATTTTGTTTTTTATTTTGTTAGTTGCTGGCAAAAGCGAAAGAAATTGAAATTAAATTTGCGTTTATTTTATTTATATATTTTATTTATTGCTTCACAACGTTTCGCGTACCGTCAGCAACAAGTGCAGTTAAGCATCTGACCTGGCCTTTGGCCCATGTAGTTGCCTGTCCATAACACACGCACACTCTTACACACACACACACACAGGCAATTGTTCATGGCATTGTGCTGCTGGCAGCAGCATCCTTCGTCGAGCAGTCGCTGCTGCGGCCTCTGCTGCGGCCTCTGCTGCTGCTGCTGCTGCTGGTGGTGCTGCTGCTGCAGTTACGTAACACAAAGGCCAGTCGCTGTGCTGCGCCTGCGCATGTGCCACAGCGGTCGCCCAGTGGCCAATTTACGGCGGCCGAGCGCCAATCATTGCAGCCGACGCGGATGTTGCAACTAGACGATTGCATCCCCTAAAAAGTATGCTATGTTATTTTGCTCCGGTTACTAGATGCGACGGCGAATGCCATAACAACCTTTTGCAAGTCGTGTGCGTAGACGGGAAGGTTGCGTGCATGTGTCCGTGTGTGTGTGTTCGTGTGTGTGTTCGTGTGTGTGTGTCCGTGTGTGTATTAAGCAGCTGCTAACCAATTGCCAGGCTGCGCGTTGCTTTTGCCGCACGTTTGACTCATAATACTCACACATATTGCATAATGCGTGTATCTGTGTGTGTGTGTGTCTGTGTTTGTGTGTGTGTGCGTGTGTGTGACACTATATGTACGTGCAGTTGATTTTGAGTTTTATTTATTTGTTAATTGAATGCTAATGGCTTAAATGAAAACGAATACAAGCGCTTGTTTAATTGCAAATTGATGGGGCTTCAGGTGAATTTGAACTTGCCACGAAACTTTCACTGCTGCCACACAAGTTGTTGCCAAAGAAAATGTCAAAGAAATTGTCGTCGTTGTTGTTGTTGTTGTTGTTTTCGTGGAAAGCCTGGCAAATGCAAAGGCTTGCAACAAACTGGCAAAATTGCGTTTACCCTTAATTAAAAGCGTTGCCAGCAACGGGCTTTAAATATGCAGCTCAAAAGCAGAAAACAAGCGGCTTAAAACGCACACACACACACTCACACACACGCACACACACACACACTCACGTGCACACATATGTGTTGCTGTTTAATTAATCCGTTTAGCCATTTGTCCGGCGAAGCATTTAACGAATCATAATTTCCCACATGTATTCAACAGTTGCAGCATTTTAAATACACATCAAAGCCAAAATGCCGACAGCTTTTCCTTGCCCCAAAACTCGCCTGCTCCACCAACCCCCCTCCACCCTCCTAGTTGCTGCTCCTGGCCTTTGCTTTTGGCAAGTGTTGCTGGTTAACCCTAAGTAGCTGCTGCTGTTGTTGTTGTTGTTGTTGCTTTTCTATCAACTGGTTGGGTTCGGCTTACGTACTGTGGTTTTGCCAGCTTTAAAAAGGTAGCCGCTAATAATTGCCAACGTGTTGTTTAATGGCTCGTATTGCAATTAGTGCGGTTTGCTGCGCGCCAATTGCCAATGGCCAAGACTAGGGAACACTAGACACACAGTGCGAGAGAGAAAGAGAGAGAGCGAGAGAGTGGGGGAGAGGGGGAGAGGAAGTGAGATGGAGAAAGAGTGAAGATGTGAGAAGCTATGTCTCAAATTATACAAAAATAAGTTACTGATCTACTTTTTTGGATTCTTTTAGTCACTAGAACATAAGTTATTAATCGCAGAAAGTGATAAGGAGAGAGAGAGAGAGAGAGACAGAGAGAAAGAGAGAAAGAGAGATACAGCTCTGAGAAGAAGACTAATAAAGATTTCTTAAATTATAATTTATAGAAACTAATCCAAGTCTAAAGGCTTAAAAAATATTAAATTAATATTATTAATAACAAATAAAAAAAAAATAATATTCGTTGCTAAGAAGTAATTAAACAAATTTAATACAGAAAATAAGTTAAAAGGCACTCCAATTAAGCAAGCCAACTACTTAAAATCCATAAAAAGCCATCATGAATATTCTTATAATTCCCAACTGGTACAAGCTGATCTACGAATAGATATAATAAATCCAATACACAAATGCGGCAGCTATTCACGTATCATTTGCCTGCACTTCAACGAGTCAATTGCATAATAAACCATTCCAAATGTAGCTTAATGTAAACAAAACAAATAGTTAGAAAAGCTTGCGACAATTACTTGCAGCAACCCCGCGCCTCCTATTCCCCCCCACCAGCACACACACACACAGCCAATGCGACAACATTTTTTCTATGCTCATTTGGCATTGATAAACGTTTTGTTATTGTATCTCTTTTATTTTCGCAATGCGGAAGCAGAAAGCTCGTAAAGCCGGTTGCCAACTGCAGCCGCAAGATCGTTGACTGACCTAGTCATGTAAAAGCTCTCTTCGCTGCTCTCTCTCTCTCTCGCTCTGCCGCTCTCACACACTCGCTCTCTGGCGCGCTTGCAGCCAACGTCATTTGATTGCATTTCTAAAGCTTCGCTCAGTCCGCAAATTATCGCATAGTTGCTCTGCCTGTGTGTGTGCATGTGTGTGTGTGTCGTGTGCGCACTTGTGACAGTGTTTGATTTCTTTGTCAGTGAACTTGAGCTTTTGCTGGCTCTGCTAATTGCATTGCGATTACAGCATAGCGCAACTGTGTGCGTGCGTGTCTAAGTTGATGTGTGCTGTGTGTGATAATACCGCGACGTCTGCGCCCGCACAGCCCCTTTCGCCGTGTTTTGTTTTGCTGCGGTCCGCCTTTTTTTAAAGCTTTGCGACACTTGTAATATTTTTTGTTTCACTCGCACTGCACGGCACATTTGACAAGCTTGCTCTGCACAAACACAAACACACACACACACACGCACACATAACTGTTACTCTTTCATTCGCTCTCTTCGCCTGAGCCTGTTGTTGTTGTTGTTGTTCTTTTAAACTTGACTTAATTAAATTGATCCCTATTTTGCTGCTGCTTTATTTTTATTTTTATCATTAGCCAATTGTCTGCCATTCATTGATTTATTTAGGTTCCCGTTTTGTTCAGTTTCACTTGTTTTAAATACACAACCAGGTGTAGACACTTTAGCGCATAATTAAGGTAGCTACTTAAGGGCTTCCATTTAGTTTCTATTTAATTTCCATTTCATGCACGCGCCGATCTCAGCTCGCAAGATAATTTCCATTTCCAGCCCAAGTCCCATGGCCAGCCCTTAAGTTAGTCGCTTGCTAAAATATATGCATTTTATGCACTATTCTAATGATGGGAAGCAATCGATCTATGGAGCAGCTACTCCATCTTTGGAGTGCTCATCTGTGCCTTTTCTTGCCACTCACTTTTTTTTTTTAATTGATTAGTTTTTGATCTGAGCTTAACAATATTTAAACGCTTATTTTCAAGTATTACTTAGAAGTTGTTTAGTCTGAAGTTGCGCTAATGAAAGAAAGGAATAATTAATTTAAACTAATGAATTATTCCATAAATGCTTTTTCCTTGTAGTTAATGTTTTATTAAGTTTTCGACATATTAAACACAATATCTTTGCTCACACTAAAAGCACTTGGCTGCACCTAATTCTTTTCTAACTATGAGACACAATTCGCTTATCTATTCTTTGTCACAACCTTTCGAGTATCTTGTTACTAATATATATGTATACTTATTTTGTTGTAATTGCTGCAATTAAAGAGCTATAGAAAATCCAGTTGGGCTGCGGACGTATAAGATAAATATAGATTTTAAACGTTTTATCTTCAGTAATATTTTTCAATTCATATTTTGCTTTTATCGAAGATTGTTAATGTCATATTTAAGAATTGATTGGCGCATATTTTGAGTCGAGATTCATCAATCTCTCTCCCACTCCCTCTCTCTTTCTCCCTCTCTCTCTGTCTCACTAAAAGTTGTAACATATTAGTTTAAAATTTAAAAGTTGTCAATTGAAATGATTTTACGCTGGCATTTTAGCTGCCTGGCGCATGATCACACACACACACACACACACACACATTGCCCAAGAAGCATGCACACCAGTGCAGAATGCACACGCGCACTCACACAGTGAAACACACAGGGTAAGACACACACAGACACACACACACACCTGTGTAGACAGTCGACACGACACGACGCTCAAACGCTGACGATGACGTTTCAAAAAGACGCTACTCAAACCTGACACAGAACCCCACCTCCCCCACCGCTCAAACGGCAAACGAGCCCCAAGCCCCCAAACTCTGAGCTCAACTAAACCGAGCAGCCCGGGACCCGCTGCCCGCCCCGCTGCCCCGCAGCGACTTTGACAACAACAAATACAATTAAAAATTATATGAAAAATGCTTGAAAGAAGCTCAATATTATTCCTTTAAGTCTATCAATTGACCAGTGTTGCATTATTTTCGGTCTCTTTTTACTTTATAATATGTATTATATATATTTAAATATAAATATATATATTTCCAAATTTTTCGTTTCTTTTAAGTGTTACTTGTACTTTTATACATAAACATATATATATAATTCTTATTTTGATTATTAATTTTTCCAGTGTTGCATTATTTTCATTGTTTTTTAATTTTTGCATGTTCATTAGTTTAGTACAATATATTTCATTATTTACATTCGTTTTTAATTTGCGTTTTCAATTCGTTTTAAATTTGCGTATATATATAATAAATATATAATAAATATATATATGTTTATATTCAGTGCTGTATAATAGTTTTTTGTTGAATTTCTATTATATATTGTTAATTGAATTAATTATTTGTCCACAGTTGAATTATTTTCCATTCTTTTAACAATTGCTCGTTCTTACTTTTTTATATATATTCTTATTTTATTCTATTTGTTTTCCAGTGCTGCATTGTTTTTTTTTTATTATTTGTATCTATTTTTAGTCGCTTATCTTTCCAGTGTTGCATAATATATTTATTTTGTAACTGTTATTTGGCCGTTATTTATTTCGCTGGCATCTTTGAGCTGCCGTTTAGCGCTCTCTCGCTTTTGTAGAACATTTTTGGTTGAATGCACTTTTTATTAGCTTTTGTTTTTCTTTCCTGTTTCTTTGCTTTTCTTTGCCTCCCACCCTTCGCGTTCATATCTGCCTATTTATTTACTTTTTAATATGATTTTTATTATGCTTAAGCACTTGCATTTAAATTCTTAAATTTTCGTTATTCATTTGCGCTTTTCTTTACACACTTCGGGCATACACTAGTTTTTTAATTTAATTATCAAATCTTTAATTCATTTATTTTATATATTTGTTTATTTAACTACAGCTTGAAAATTATTTATTTATTTATTCAATAAACAAAAATAGGATTTTTTTAAAATGTTTAATTTAAAAATTTTTCAAAATCAACAAATATTTTTTTAAGCACTCAAAAACGTCACAAGTTTGTTTGTGTTTTTTTTTTGTTTTTATTGATTGAGCACTTTTATAAATGTTTAAAAATTAAATAATATTATTAACGCTGGCTTTTTGCGTTTTTTGTTTACTTTGCTTTTCGCTTTCAAAATAAAAGAAAGAAACCGAAGAAGAAGAAGAGCATTAAGTATTATTTTTGTTTTTTCATTTATATTTCTTACATTATTTTCAATTATTTACTTTTTTGAATACGTTTTCAAATTATTCAATTTTTCAGGTAGTTTTAAATATTTTGTGCAGCTCAGCAAATCCGCGCAGGAAGAAAACAAAAACAGAGTCGTCGCAGCACACACACACACAGACACAGCAAACACACACACACACACTGGGCCACTCGTAAGCCAAGCACAACGAGCGCGTGTAATTAACGATCGAGTTACAACTGTAAGTCAGTTAGACAGAATACGAATCGCATCTTAGACTAAAGCAAATCCGGCGATAAACGAGTTTAGAAGCAATATCTGATCTATCATACATATATATATATATATATATATATATATGTATAGATAATACGTTTGGGCGAAGAAACCGCTTGAATTGGCGCCTCGAGCTTGGCGCCCGACGCCTCGCCGACTCGCTGCAGTAAACGCCGCTGTGCAACTGAATATGCTGGGTATGCTGGGGAGAGACGCGCGTTTGACGCTCGTTGTCGCTGCGCGTGTCAAAATCTAACTGAAAGAAAAAGGCCCCAAATTCTCGCCAACGCCACGAGAAACGAGAATTGCAATTTCTAAGCTGCGACGCGCTCCCAACAACAACAACAGCAACAAATATAATAAAAAATATATACAAAAAATGCATTTTCTGTGTGTGTGGATAAACGTCGAGCGAGCGCAAAATGCTGCGAAAAGCAACCAAATGCGAGCGCGCGCAATACAAATAAATACATGTTCTCATCACTCACACACACACACACACACACACACAACCACACTCGCTCACTCACACACACAGACACGCGCGCTTTTGTCGTATTGCTTTGGTATTCGCTTCGGTAGCCGGCACTCGCTGCCGTACGGGGCGTATACGCGATATGCGCGCCTTCTCCGCATTAGCTGGCATTTGCGAGCGTCGCGTCGCGTCGCGTCGCGTCGACCCGGCTATTATTTAATATTACGCCAACAACAGCGGGCAGCTCGCTCGTCAAAAGCCCCACTCAGCGATCGTCGGCAGCGACGCCAACAGCGACGCCGACAGCGACGCCGACAGCGACGCAAGCAGCAACCTGCTTGCCTTTGGCTTTATCTGTCGCAGTTACAGCTGCTTTTCGGTTATCAGCAGGGCGCAGGGTCTCGCATACAGTGGCATACAGGAGACGTTGCTCTGTTTGTGGCATGCCACTCGGGACTCGTCGTGTGACGATGCCCCCCGCTGAACGCAGCTCTGCACGTGCTGCGGGACTTACCACTTCCGGTTTGTCTTGCGTTTTGTCTGTCGCGTTTATTGACGCGTTCAGTTGGGGGTAGGGTGGTTCAAGGTCTGCCAGGCTTTGTTGCTTGTCTTGCTGTACATTAAGGCAAGTTCGAGCTTATAATTATATGCACTGCGTTCGGCATTGACGGACTAATCATACCCTTTGACTTTGACCCTATAATTAGATGCAGTGAGAGTTCATCTGTTGTCAGCGGGACTGGAATTACTTTTAGGCAACGTGTCTCGTATTGATATATAATTATGATCTATTTTAGCTTATCTGTGGTCTTGGACAACAATAAGAACAAGAAAAGGCGAGAGAAATAAGTGAGAGTGAAAAAGAGAGAAAGACGACAAAAGAGGGATAGATTACAAGAGAAAAATTTAGAGTGAGAGTATAAAATCTTTTGAGTATATTAGATTACCAGCACCAAAACTTGTAAGCATGATAATCGCATAGGAAGGCAGGGATTAAAGATGCCCTTCCTTTGCTATTTATAGCACCGCCGCGGATAATAACATTGATCTGCATTTTGTATACATACTACATATGAAGCTACATACCTATATTCATACATACATATCTGCATACAAAAATACATAGGTACACACAGGCAAACATATATTCATTCACATATACGAGCCAAAGTACCTTCAGACAAACACAAAGCTAACTAGCCTACCAACGGCACTCACACACACGCAGCACACTTTGAATCAAAGCATGAAAACCTGCAAGGCTTACTTGAATTTATGAGAATCGAGTAGAAGGGCAGTAGTCAAAAATACGTTTCTTTTAAATAAGAATAAGGTACATGTTTACGTACAAAAAAAGTGCATTCATACATACATTCATACATACTGTTAAATACATACATAAATACATACATAAATACACACATACATGCATTCATACACACATACATACATACATACATACATACACACACAAACATACATACACACATACATACACACATACATACACATGCATACATACATACACACACACATACATACATACATACATACACACACACACATACATACATACATACATACATACATACATACATACATACATACATACATACATACATACATACATACATACATACATACATACATACATACATACATATATACATATATACATACATACATACATACATACATACATACATACATACATACATACCTATAAACATGCAAACTAACAGAAAGCTAACTAGACTACCAACACCACACACACACACGCGGCACACTTTAAGTTGAAGCATGAAATCTGCAGGGCTTGAATTTATGAGAATCGAGTAGTAGGGCAGTAGACAAAAATACGTTTGCATTGCAAGGAAAAGTAATCTTGGTGTGCGTTTGGAGCCATATAAAGACAGATGAATGTACATATGTGCGCATGTATGTCATGCATACACACACACACATACTCACGTACATACACACTCACACATACTTACATATCACTTTTCCAGCCGTTTCCTGTCTATGAACGAATTTAAATCGGCTACGACTGCTTTCAATCCCATTTGCATATATTGTAATAGGCTTTCGCTATTAGCGAAACGAGTTTTAAATAACTTTTTACAAAGATGTTAAGAAATAAGTTAAATAACGAGCGGACGAAGTTTCTTAAGTTTCCACACAGTGGGGTGGTATGTAGAGCTCTGATTATTATTTATTATCAGTTTGCGTACGCAAATCTGCGCTATGAAGATTTAATATGCAGAGCTGAGATCTTAAGAAGTGTTTACAAGCTCTGGAGATTCACGGGCTTGTGGGAGGGATATCAATTAATCGATTCAAATTCACGAGTTGCTCGATTTCCATTTGCCAGATTGGGCTCTATAAATTTCGTATTTATAATATGCTGACGTAATTCCAAGAATTTGCATAGAGTGCACTGAGAGAGTAGTTTTGTGTTTTGAGGTCTTATGCATTTTATGCAGGACAGGATATATTGAAATTGCATATGGTACGCTGGCCACAGATCGGAGCAAGTGTTAAATATTTATAGAGCTTTGCCAGTAAATCGTATGCCTGAGCTCAGATCTATTGAAGTTTTGGTATCGTTGAACTCAAAGTGCAGCCGAAGGCTAGTTGAGAATGGAATTGCAATATCATTAAGCGAAATAGAAAAACAAGATGGAACTGTAAAGCTAGATTTTAATTGGAGTGTTTCCGTTTTGTTTTGTAAATTTCATTTTATTGGACATTCGAATAAAAAGAAAAGAAATACGATTAAAAAAATTGTTGCACACACATAGAACTGAGTTATCGTTTATCATAGATCGTATCATATTTATATATTCAGATATTCATTTATTTTTAATATTTTTTTCTTCTGTTTTTTACTCTTTTCGTTATAAATTAGACACAAAAAACGTTTACAAATTATGTTGAATATTTCAAAACTTAGCTGACAAATATGATTAATTATATTGTGTATAAAATTACATAGCTAGTTGCTAAATGTGTCTGTGTGTGTGTGTTTGTGTGTGTGCTAAAAATTAAATTCGTGATCATATAAGAAATATGCTTGTTTATGCTTTATAAGGCGTGGTTCAACAAAGTCCTAACTATATACAAGTTCACATATATATCTATATATATATATATATGTTTATGTATCGGTTGATGTGAGCTGACTGGCAAAGCAAATTGTTGTTTTTAAAATTCATTTGCTTTACAATACAAAAATTAAATGAGGTTGATGAGGCTTAAGGCTAATTAAATTAATTTAATAACTATTTAAAGTTTGTGTGTGTATGTGTGTGTGTGTGTGTGTATGTGTTTCGTTTATAGGAATGCGGACTTTAGATACAGATACAGATACAGTTTAAATATATATATATAATAAGTTCGTTACAGATACAAATACAGAAAAAGAGCATTAGCATTAGCCGGTCAATCCCTTTTCATTGGCATACACATACATATACATATATATATATATATATATATATATATACATATATATATATATATATATATATATATATATATATATATATATATATATATATATATAGGTATATAGGTGAGCATACATATGATATATATATATATAACTTGGATAGTACGCATATCATAGCTTAATTAAAACATGTACTGAGAGACAGAGAGAGAGAGAGAGAGAGAGAGTGCTTGTGTTTATATAGACAGAGAGTAGCGGGAAAATTTGACATATAAATTGAAAGCTAACAGAAGAAAATGAAATTGCATTTTCCACATGAATTCTAACTACACGCTAAGTATGAGCTGCTCCTAGTTCATCATTTATTTATACTCTTTTATTTATAGTTATATTTCGTTTAGTTATACAAAATAAGAAAAAAATGTTGCAGATTGTCTTATAGTTCCAGCCGCTTATACTAAAATAAATCAAGAAATACTCCCAAAAGAGTTTTCTCTGCTCTTCTTCTTATATTCAATTTAATCTGTTGTTGAAAATTGCTCCAGAAAAGTTGCAATTTTTTCATTCAAGTCGAGTTTTCTTCAACTACTTCTCTTCTTTTTTTTCTATTTAATTATTTTCTTGCAGTGTATGTCGTTGGCCTTTACAAAGTTTTGGTATTGTTTGTTGTTTAATTTATTTTTAAAATTTGTGTGTTTTGTTGTTGAAACCATGAGTTGTTGTTTCTGTTGTCGAAGATACTTTATGCTGTAGAGAAGTATTTGCTGTACAAAGATTAATGTTCTTTTTCATTTTGTGGAATGTGGTTCGTTTTTTTTCGTTTTTTTTTTGGTTTCAACAAGAAATTAGGGGGCTCTCTAGATTGTTAGGGGCGACTTTTGATTGTATGTGTATTACATTACATACTTATATATAGATATATATATATTGTAAATCTCTCTCATAAGCTACACATCGAAGTTCAACTTTTACACACATTCAGTTTACAGTTTAAAGTTTTCAGTTTACACTTTTAAAGTTTACAGTTTTCAGTTTACATTTTACAGCTACAGTTTACAGTTCTAAGTTACATTACAGTTACAGTTAAAGTTACAGTTAAAGTTACAGTTACAGTTACAGTTATACAGTTTTATCTACTGATAATTTGGTTCTGCTAAGTTATTATATCTTTCGTTTTGGCCCCTAGGATAACAGTAACGTGTAATACGAATGGCTTAGACACAGAATTTACGCTTGCTTTAACCATACTGAGAAACGCTTTTCACACTCACTACAACTACTACAACTACAGCTACTGCTACAGCTACTGCTACAGCTACAGTTACAGCTACAGCTACTGCTGGAGGTACAGCTAAACGGGCTGCACTACAGCAGCAGCTCCTCGTCGGTGTGCGAGTCGCCGTACAGGCAGCACTCGTCTACACCGACACCGGCTGCGGGCTCGTCGGCGACCTGCTCCTCGCAGTCCAGGCTGAGATCGTGCGGCTGCTGCGGCGACTGCTGCGGCGCCTGCTGCTGCGGCTGCGGTTCGCGCAGATAGTCGAGCGTTTTGTCAATGGCACGCAGACGCTTCTTTAGCGACGTGGTGCCCAGTATGTCCACCTGGAAAATGACAAGAAATATTAGCTGACGCTCAGATAGGGATCTAGGGATAGGCTGCCTACCTTCAGCTGCTGGGAGAGCGGCAGCAGGGCAATGATCCACCAGGCCCAGGCGGGCCCGTCGGCGATCAGCTGCCAGCTGTGCTCCAGCGGCGGCATCTGGCCATAGCTTTGGAGTATTTCGTGCTTTTGCTCGGTGCTGAGGCTCTCGAACCAGCCGGTCGCCTTGGCCAGCACCAGGGACTGCATCGCGGCGACGGATTGAACCTGATCGATGGCAATGGGCTCATCGCATATATACTCCACCTTGGCCGTCTCGTAGCCATCCTTTTCGCTGCGCGCAAGTATCTTGAAGCGCTTGCAGCCAATGGTGCTCAGTATGGAGCAACCGTCGCCGAGCAGGACACAATCCCTTATATCCAATATGGTGCCCACATCATAGTATCGGGATTTGCCGCTGTGCGGCTGGACAATGCCGAACGTCTTGTCGCCGGACTCGAGGGCACGCCGCACCATCAACCGGTAGCGGGGATCACAGACGAACAGCGGACAGGGTACCGATGGGAAGGCCGCGGTGCAGATGAATACCGGCACCGAGGGCTCCTGATCGATTTCCTGGCGGAAGCGCGCCTCGTAGTGGTCTGGAATGAATCGTTTCATTGCGGCTTCTAGGAATTTCGTAATTGGCCGCTTGGCCAGCGCAAAGGGTACTGGCGAGGATGAGCCCTGATACAGATTATTATTGACATTTAGTTCCACAAGTGGTGACATGCACAATGGACACGAGGAGTTGTAATCCATGCAACGATCCAAGCATACCAGACAGTAGGTGTGTCCACACGGCGTCACCACCGGCTTCCACAGCGTCCGGCAGCACAGCACGCAATCAAAATCGCTCGCATCGATCAGCTGGCCCCCAACGGCGGTCAGCTGCCGCTGCTCCGAGCCCTCGAGCTCTAATACAGAGAGAGAGAGAGAGAGAGAGAGAGAGAGAGAGAGAGAATTTAATAGAGATTCCTTTAGCATAACAATAAACACAAACTCACTTCTCAGTCGCTGCATCTCCAGCTCCGTGCGCTCGAGCACGCCGCTCAGCAGGCGGCTGCAGCGTCGCGTCTCGCAGCTGGCTGCCACATGTGGCAGCTGCCCCGCCGCCTGGGCCGCTGCCCATTTTCTGCGGCAATGCTTGCGATTGGCATGCCGACGCGCCTGCAGCTCGAACTGCTTGGCGCTCAGCTGCTCGTAGACATCGCGCTGATCGATATAGTCGAGGGCGCTGGGAAACAGAAAGTCGCCGTCCATTTGCAGCTGGGCAGCAGCCTCTTCCGCCGCCGCCTCCTCCACCTCGACCTCGTCCTCCTCCTCGTCGGCCATGATGTAGTTGTCGTAGTGCTTCTCGCAGCTGAGACCGAACTCATCCTCCACATCGTCCAGGTGCACATGATGATGCTGTTTCCTGCGCCGGCGCATCTGCTCCCAGAGCAGCGCGTACGGCGGCTTGGCGGCGACGGCATAGCTGCGCTGCTGCTGCGCAGCCAACGGCGGCAGCGACTCAATCGCTGCGCGACTTTTGGGCGTTTGGGCCAGGAGACGTTGCAGTATCTGAAATGCCAAAGAGTTGAGCAAAAGATAGCAAAAAGGCATTTGTATATAGGCACACACTCACCTTGGCGAGATCATGTTGAAAGATTTCCGAGTTGCTGAGATTTGTGTTTTTGTCCAGGCAAATGGCCAGAAAGCCATTGTACAGGGCATCCTCCAGTCGGCCCAAGCCGCTCAGCGCCAAGGCGCGCAAATAGTGTGCCTGTAAAATACACACATAGAGAAATCATTATAGCGGCTATTCACTGTGGTCACTGTGGTCGTATCGTACCTTGGGCGATGTGCAGCGCGTTCGCAGCGCATTCTCAATATCCGCCAAGGAGCTTTGATAGTGGCTCAGCTTCAGCAGCACCTCGGCGCGCAGACAGAGACTCTTGAAGTTGCTCGGCGCTGCAAAGGCAAAAGCGTAGAAAAATATTAGAAAATACGAAGAGGAAAATCAGAACCATTTGCTAATTGACGCTTAATTGCTGCGCTGTAAAACACATGAAAATCACGAAAATCATGAAAATTGTGAAAATTGTGAAAATTACACACTTAATGTCAGCTACTCTAAATGAAAATGTCAAAAAGACGCCGCTCGTCAACATCTTATGGAGGCGCGATCGCTTGGCAAGCACTTGTTAGCCAATTATACATATATGTATGCATATATATACATATATATATATGTTTACCTCAGCAGCCAAAACAAACCAACCAACCAACCAACTAGCCGGCCAGCCACCCACCCATCCGCCCACCACTGAGGCGACGCGCACAAATTCTACAATTAGTTCGCTGTCGACGCTGACGTTGACGTCGCTGCAGGCGCTAATGCAAAGAGCGCTGCAGACTGCAGCTTAACATTAACAGCGCCAGCCAACAGACGCTGTTAATGCACGGCACGCGCCTGCATGCACATTGGTTAGCGCAAATCTGCTAAGAGCACAACAAAATGCCCAAAACACACTGTTAAGCTCTTTATCACAAGAACAACATTAGCATAGCTCAAAGATACAACACTGTAACAGCTATGCATGCTGAAAATGTTGCTAGAGCCGTTAACATGCCATGTTGCTAGCAACATTTAAGCAGCACTTAACAGCGCACTGCTCGCAGCGTTAACATTTTAAGAGCGGGCGCATTTAAAATTTACACTGTATACTCTTTAGGCTGCGCGCGCTCTTGAGCTGTTAACTGTTAAGAGCGGCGAGCGGCGGCTGCTGACGCGTCTGTTAAAAAACGCGATTATGTAGCCTAACATTACGCAACATAAAAACAAGCGCAACAATAAACAGCGCTACGTAGTTGTCAATAAATGTGTGTGCGCGTGTGTGTGTGTGTATGTTGGCCCTCTTGTTTTTTGTTGCTGCATTTGCTAAACAAATTGTCGCAAAAATGATTACATATCAGCCAATAGCAAAATGCAGCCGCTGCTCATCGGCAGCTTCGGATGCAAGATTTGCATTTTGTTGCCGCATACGTTTGAGGCGACGCAACATGCAACATTCAATGAGCTACATAATGATGTCTACAAAGTTGATGTTGTTGTTGTTGTTGCTGTTGTTCGAGTGTTATCCATGTTTATGCCTATGTTTTGGTTATGTAAAACGCTCACACGAAATGTTTGTCAATATTTTTGCTGCCCCAAATTGATGTCAAGTGTGTGCGAGTGTGTTTGTGTGTGTAAGTGTGTCTGTGTGTGCCTGTGTGTGTGGCAAAGTGATAATAGCGAGCTAGATAAGGCAGGTTAATTGGGGATGTGAGTTAAGTAAGTGCGTGTGCCATAGGAATTATGCAAGTTTTACAGCTATAAGTTGGGCCCCTTTAATTATATAGATTCTGTTGAGGAATAACCAGAGATTAGGGTTCTATATACATATATATATAATATTATTTAAATATTATGAAAAAAAAAGCCTCGAAATGTGAGGCGTTATAAAACGAGACAATAAAAAACTTAAATTAATAGCTAAATAATACAAAATATATATGTACGCACAATAAAAATGGAAAAATCTTAACTAAAACAGCTGGCTTAAAATCTGTTCCACTTTATATATTAATAAAATAAAAAAGTATATATTAAAATTGAATATTCACAAAACTCGTTTTATTTAAATTTATTTTTCAGAATTTATTTCTTTTCCTTGCGCTTCGCTTGTTGTCATTTCCTGGAACTCAATTCTTTTCAGCCAAGTCAATTTGTTTTATGGCAAAACTGCGCTACTATCTTAACCGTTATGCCATCAGGCAATCGAGAACATATAAAACACAAAAAAATAATAATAATACTAGATAATTGAAAACAAAGCTCAGTTGCCTATCAAGCAACACAGCTGGCAACGTGCTCAGCTGCTGGGCAACAGTTGCTGCACATACACATATATTTATATAGAATATATATAGATGTATATTTGTACTATATATACCATATATATATATATATATATATATATATATATATATATGTATATCATTGCTAAAGCCGCCACGTTCGGCATTTGACTTCCCGTTCGATAGGGGCTAGAATACTTTATAGACGCAATTGCTTACAAGCTATCGAGCAAAAATTCAATTAAAATGCAAAAGGCCGCAAGCAACATTGTTGTTGTTGTTGTTGTTGTCGTTGTCAATTTGCACTTATTAGAGAATTTAACGCTAGAGCTAACAACACAACACACACAGAGAGAGAGACTCCCTCGCATCCTTCGCTTGATCATTTTTCCGTAACGCTGCAGACAATTTAAGCCCAACTGTTGATAAATTGCATTTGGCTGCAGCTACTTGTGCTATATAGCTTATATATCTATATATATATATATATACATATATATACATATATGTATATATATCAATCTGTATCCGCGTGTGGTTGTATTTTTCTTGGCCACATGCGCCGCTTGCATTGAAATCAGATTTCGTCACGTACATTAAAAATGATTTCGCGAATTTCGCGCTCTTCTCGCGTTGACAAGTGGCCGCCACTTGCAGATTGCATAATTGCCGCAAAAAGCAACAAGAGGCAACAAAAACTATATAAAATTATCAATTATCGAAATTATAGAATCAAAATCAAGAACATTTTCGGAGTTTTCCGCTTCATTATCCAACATTATCCAACAACTTCTTGTTTCTAAGCAAACGCTTGCTTCTCGCATAAATCAGCGTGTTTTATGCTGTTCTTCAATGCGAAACTTAATTGTGCCTAAACTGAGAGCACAAAAATAATAAAAACAAAAAAAAAAACGAGCAAAAAAAATTAAATGAATAAATAAAAAACGTCGTTAAACAATTTGCTAAAAATAAACGTTGCGTATACGCCGCATGCTCCGGCGCTGGGCACCAGCTTTGATTATGCTGTGCAAATTGTTTGGCACAATGCAAACACACACACACACTAGAGACACACACACACACACACACAGCTGAAGGCAACAGAGCGCAAGCTGGAGCTAAACTGACCCAAATACCAAAATGAATGCCCATAAAATTGCGCCGCAATACAAGTGTACGCTAAAGGAGGCGTGGCAAAGGGGAGGCTTGTCAAAGGGGAGGGGGCGGGGTCAGGGACTGTTTGAGGGGGGGGGGCTTGTTAAGGGAGCCATTGGGCCAAACAAATAAAACAAGCAAAAGTGCATCAAGTCGATAAATCCCGACAAGGAGATACCCTGAACCCAGCGGCCGTCCAGCTAAATCCTCCACACACACACACACAAACACACAGCAGCTGTGCTTCTTCTTGCCAATGCACCACACTATGCAAAATGCGTTCTTCATTAACCTCAGTCTTTATAGTCCGATCATGATGAAAGTGTCACAACTTAAATATTACACATTGAAGAGTTTACCAAGAATATATTTAAACTCTGTATAATTATTGTTTCTAAATCTTCGAGATCTGCTTAAAAAACCTATGTCTCAAATTCGATAAATATCGAGTTTGGGAGAAGATATTCAAAAAATATATATAAACTGTGCATACTTAATAAGTTTAGGCTAAACGAGACAGATTTGCCGAAACTTGTGTATCTAGCTTTTATAATCTGCGAATTATGCTTAAAAACAAATGCAACAAAATCGATAAATATCGATAGTTTGGAAGGAGATATTCAAAAAAATATATTAAAACACCGCCAGCATAGGAACATTTAAAATATTCTTTAGCTGAGTACGATATATGAGAATTTACATGTTAAGATTGGTGTATCTAGCATTTATAATCTTCGAACTATAAAATAATGTCTCAAAGTCGATATTTATCGGTATTTTGAAATTGGCAGGAGTTATCAAAGAAAGATTAGAGCTCAGTCTGCGTAAAGGAATATAGAATTTAAATTACAATTCCCAATCTCTTGTAGTCTTTGGGATGGACTCATTCAGACCGAATGCCTCCGTCTGCCTGTCGCATCATTTGCACAAAAACAATATACCCGTTTTAGCCATTTTCAATCATAAAAAGGGCATAAAAAGACAAGAGCAGCCCTGCTAAAGGCGCCGAAAAGCTGAAACTGAAGCTGCTGGCCGCAGGGCAACCAATTTTATGCGTTTCAAATTACGCTCTTTGTTTTAGCTGTTTTTGTTGTTGCTGTTGTTGCATTGGAGTTTCCTGCGGTGGGTCTGCACTGCATTGGTTTTTCGTCTCGATTTGCTGTGGTTCAAGCGAGCGTTTTAATAAAATATTATGCTAGATATGCGGCTAAAGTTAATTTGGGTTTGCTTTATGGCACAAGCAGACTTTAGTTTGAGGCAACAAAATTGAATTTCAAATGGATTTCTGTTTAACAAGAATTGGGTGTGTGACTTGAAAAGCCTAACGCTTGGAATATATATTTAGCAAGATTTATCGCTGCACATTGCATAAAATAGTTTTAGCATTTTCTAAATCATTTTTTTGTCATTAATTTAACTGTGAATATCAATAAAAAATATGAATACAATGTTAATATTCTCTAAATAATTCAAAATTTTAATAAACAGCCTTTTTATCCATTTTTCATATTATAAAATTCTAGAAAGTGGGAAGAAAGAGATAAAGAGTGAGAGGAAGAGAGTGGAAGAAAGAGACAGAGTGAATAAAAGAAAGATAGAGAGTGAAAGAGTAAATGAGAGAGAGCGAGAGAGAGAGAGAGAAGATAAAAAAATTATATTTAGAATAAATTGCAAAGTTCGGCAATTCTTGCTAAAATAAATAAATATCAAATAGATTTCTATCTTAAATAGTTGCTTGCCGTTGCTTGCCCACCTAATTACAGGGTATATTAAATATAATAAATAGTAATTTATGCATTGGCATTGCTAAGCAGGAAATGGGACGCTTTGTTTGCTTGGCTCGAGCATTGCCGGCTATTAAACGTTTCATTTGCGGCAGAATCTAAAGAGACCATTAATTATGTTTTGTCGCTAGTGAGAAATCTCGTGAAACTGCGAATGTTGAAATTTTGAAACAACAACAACAGCAAAAACAACAGCATTGCTTTGATTATTGCAGCGACAGGCAACGGGGGACGAAATTTGCATCCGCGGCACACGCTGCGTATGCGTAGTATTTTATGCACACAACAATTTCAACCTGTGCATCAAAATATTTGTGCACATTGCACGGCATTCAAACTGACAAATGGGAAATAAAATAAATAAGCTACAAATGCCGAGCGTGGAAAATCAAGTTCGCAATTCGCCACTCGCAATTCTCTTTAAATGGCATTTTTAAAGTCGTGTGCGCCATAATTTGATTGGCGTCATTTCTGCTCGTGTTGCTGAAATGTGTTGCACTCCATTTGCGTCATATGTGTCACCTTGCCACCTGGCCACGCCCACCACCAAGCGACAAACGCAACAAATACTACATTTCCGTTTTAGCTCTGTTTAAATAGCCCAGAGAGAAAGAGAGGGTAGCTGCGGTTCTTAACTCAGCTCAATGCCTCGGGCATATAAAGAAGAAAACAAATATATACAAAATAAATAGGTAAATATTTAAATAAATAAATATGGAAATGATTAAATATATTATAAAATAAATAAACCAATAGATATATAAATAATTAAATTAATATTTAACATAAATAAAGAAATAAACATAAATATATTTAATATCAAGCCTCTTATATATAACATTCTTATCAAGGCTGCAAACGGCTTTTGCTCGGCCTTTCCCTCTATTTTTGTATTAATTAATTTTAATTAATTTTATATTAATTAATAGTTCCAGCCCCACAATATATGAATTGGGCCCCAATCATTGCATTTATCCAACAATATTTGCTAGATGCAAATTTTAGGAGCCAAACAAATTTAGCCCGCGTTTTGTATATGAAAATATTTACGGCTTGCAATATTTTCAGTACAACGGGCAATTGTATATTTGTTAACTAAAATGTTTCATTTAAATTGAAAAATTATAAGATATATATATATATATATACCTATGTATATCTAAAACAAATTAAGGTTTCAGACAAAATCTGATATCGAGTAGGTGGAAAACTTAACAGAAACTACGAACCAATTGTTTTACATTTTGCAGACATGATTCTTATCAATAATATTACTTACAAATACATTATTATTATTAACAATTGCATTATTATTGTTAACAATACAAGGACTCCGCTAAAGCTGTTTCCTAGCGTATCCGAACTTCGTCTTGGTTACATTTTTTCCAGCTTTGACGTTCTTGTTTGGCTTTAGCGAAGCGTAAAGATTGTGGCAGCTGGCACAAGGCGCGGGGTGTGCTGCTGTGCGGGCCAGGGGCAATTGGGTCACGTGCCAAGTTAACGTTTTGTGGGTTCAGGATTCAACGTCAACGTCAACGAGGCAGCTGCGTAGTTGCGGCTGTGGGCGTGGGTTAAGCGCGCTGCTTATAAAGTTGTCGATTGACGCACAAAGCGCAAAATAGACGCAAGCTGCTTCGGCTCCAGTGAGCGGAAGAGTGGGAGGGGCAGGGCCAGGGGCAGGGGGAGGGAGGCAGCTGCATATGACTTGCGTCTGAGTTTATGCCTCTGGTCTGGGTGATTGACCCACACACACACGCCCAACTGCCGCTCGCTGTCAGCTGCTTTTCTGTGTGTGCTTTTTTTTAGCTCGTTTTGCGACGCAGTTTTATTTGCCAGCCAAAGAAAAAAACAGAGTTGAGCAGCGCGTACAACGCGGCGTATGCGTCATTTGGCAAGTGTGCGGGGTCTTATCTGTGTCAGGCAACTCACACACACACACGCACGCACACACACACACACGCACACACACACACACGCACACACACACACACACTCACACAGTCGCATTTAAACTACGCTTCAAGCGGAGGCCCCCAGCAAAACGAATTCAAGGTAAGCCAAACAAACAAGCCGAAAAAAGAAACATACATTTATACAAAATAAAAACAATCTCCAAATAGTTGTTATATAAGCGAGCCTCGATCGTTTCGCGTTGGCTGCGCAGCCAGCCGCAACCTTCAAGCAACATGGAGCGTTAACAGCAACAACAACAACAACAACAGTAACAACAGCAACAATTTGCAGCACACGTTAAAACAACATTTGTTTCGTAGCGTTAACAAATGCAATCAAAAAATTTGTTTTTAAATATTTTGTTGCCAATGTTAAATTTGCAACTGGCCGCAAAAATGAATTTTATGAAGCGCACAAATTTCCAGCTGGAAAATGAGCGTGAAACAAACAACAATAATCACACAACAATAACACCAAATCGCTTCAATGAGCAGCAAAAGCAGCGCAGCCGACAGCGACGCCAGCTGCGACGCCTGGACTGTGTTCAAGGTTAACCGGGCCAAGGCGCGCGGATTGTGGCAGCTGCGGCTGACTGCGGGGCAAGTCCGCCGCACGGTTGCACATTTTTCTGCTGTTGCCTTTGCTTCCGTTTCATGTAAATTACATTTTATTTTATTTTATTTTTTTTTAAGTTATGCGGGGCGTAAGTTAGAGGCAAGTTGTTTTTTATGGCCATTTTTAATGTGCGCTGCTGTTGTAATTGTTGTTTTTATTGTTGTTATTGTTGTTGTTGCTGCTTGTTGCAGGCAGCTTTACTTTGTGCACAGTCGTGTGTGTGTGTGTGTGTGTGTGTAGCTGTTGCTAAGCCAAGCAGCTTATGCACTTGAGACAACGCCAACCAAAGACCCGCAAAGCCGACAACTTCAAAGCCCACACGGACAACATCAACAACAACAAAAGACAACAACAACAAAAGACAACAACACATGTGAACATTCCGCTGATTAGCAGCGCCTGCTCGGCATGCCACGCCTACATATATGAACTACATTTGTGATATTTATAGACATATTCTGTTTAAAATAACTTAAATAATAATAAACATCTTGTCTTATATGATTTCTAAACCAAGCACAAATAAACATCTTGTTTTACATGATTTATAAAGAGTATTATCTAGCATTTCTATTATTTTGCTTGTACAACAAGAAGGGTATTCACAGTTCGTCTTATCGCATTCAGTTTGGATATCTGCACTGGGAGACGGCGCCTTTGTTGTGGACAACCCAACTGTCAGCGCATTAGTCTGGCTTGCGGAGATAGGGGCGAAGGGCGTCGTGCAGTCGAGAGTAGGTTCTGCTCAGCAGCAGAGAGCCAGCGCAGGCCACAGCACAATCCATGCCACAACCCACACCACACGCGCTCGTTGTTGTGCCATATGCTGTGTATTGGCTTTGCCCAGGCATTTGCCATATGTTCACGTTGACAGTTGATAAATGTTCTGTGTGCGCGTGTGTGCGTGTGTGTGTGCATGGTGTGACTCTTTTAAGCGCACACACTTCCACTTCCGGCTTGTGGTCAGGCATTTTGGACGCGCAGTTAATTGATTTCTGAGACCCCCAGCGAAAAAAAAAGTGAACAGACGCCCAATAATCCACTTAAAAATGAATGTGAACTACAAATGGAATCAGTTCGGGCCAAAGAGCGAAGCGGGGGCGTGGGGCTGTCTGATTCTTTCTCAGCCGCGTCTATTTTTAATGTTGAACTATTTTTGGGCAGCTGCAGAGACTCGAACAGCGACTCAGAAAGAGAGGGGAAAGAGGGGGAAGAGAGCTTATATAACACAACAGAGGCGCGAACAGCCCCTAATGTTAGCAAAGAGACGCAACGAAAATCGAAAAGCTGACACCGAAACCGGCTTTTTATGCAAAGCTGCCAAAAATGAGGCGCGGCGGG
The DNA here is from genome assembly GCA_035045885.1 of Drosophila borealis. Lineage (NCBI taxonomy): Eukaryota > Metazoa > Arthropoda > Insecta > Diptera > Drosophilidae > Drosophila > Drosophila borealis. The sequence continues at coordinate 462,257 of JAWNOR010000029.1, read as the reverse complement.
GCGCGTGCGGCTGCGGGCGGGTGTTGAGCTGATAGCATTGCGTGAGCGTCAGCTTGTGCAATAGGGGACCGTGCGGGGGGCGCAGAAGTCAAATGAAGAGCGCAGCTGACGAAATGTGTAGCAGAATTGCCCAAGCGACGGTCACAGCAACAGGGCCGAAGAGCACGGAGCGCCCGACATTTTAAGAGAGAGCCAGAGCGAGAGAGCGCAAGCTTGGCTTGTGTCAAAATTTGACAGTTGCCTGCTGGCGCTCTTGTTACTGCGACCAAAAAAGTATGTCAAAGTCAAACGTTGCTGCCGCGGTCGCAGTCGCTGTCGACGCCGACGTCGCATTACTAAACATTGCTGTTGCTGCCGCTGCCCGACGTCATTTTTATTATGTTTGTTTGGTAAGTGGAGCTCTGGTTATGTAAGCCCAGCAGCAGGCAGCAGACAGCAGCCAACTGTTGGCCATCGTCGTCATCGTATTTATATACATATATTTTTTTTGTTTTTTGTTGAATTCGTTACGTTAAGCCCAAGCCCAAAGCTCGCCAGCGTCGCCGTCGCCCCCCTCTAAGCCAGCATTCGTTCAGCGCGCGTCTTAGCCTTTTGTCTTTTTCACGCCGTTTTCCCCCTCAGTCCGCCGCGCTGCAGCTCATTTGTTTGTTGCCAATTTCAACGCTTGACTTTTTGCGTCGGCGGCGACTGAAAATTAAATCGTGATTTGTAAATGCGCTCAATTTTTCGTCTCGCTTGCCTTTTAGGCGCACTGGGCAGAGGGAATGGATGGGGTGGGGGGAGCTGGAGCAGTTGGAGCAGCAGTGAATTTGGCAATTTTGTAATAAGTTTTTTGTTGCGATTAAATAATCAACAACAATGTGGCAACAACTGGCAGCTGCTGGCAACAAGCGAACGGCTGAAAGTGATTGTTGATATCTTGTGTCATTCTGCAGTGTTGTATAATTGCCGTTTATAACGCTGCTCTGCTGCTGTTGCTGCTGCTGCTGCTGCGGCTGTTGCTGCTTCTTCCTCTTCTTCTCCCATTCGTTCTTTTTAATTTGCGCTGACGTGTGGAGCACTTTCTCGGCGCAGAACTAATTAAGTTTTTAGCCACAGTCAGCGGCTTTTACAGTGCTGTGATGTAATTAATTTACATATGTTATGTAAGCATATATAATGCAAAATTTAACGCAGCATGTTCTCAATGAATACGTAATGCCCTTTGTCAGACCCCTTTCAGGGTAAAAGTTTTATGACCTTTTCTTTTGAAAATTTAATTTGCCAAATGAGCTGCTGCTGCTGCTTCTTCTTCCAACCACCTGCAATTCTAGCTACTTTTTCAGTGGGCGGCGGCAACTGTTGCATAACTTACGGCTCGCAGCCTGTAAGTGTGTGCGCGCGCGTGTGTGTGTGTGTGTGTGTGGTGGATGTAGACCATTTGATGGCTCATTTGTGAGGCAAATTGAAATGTTTCGTTTTGCCAGCCTGATAACGCCCACTCCCCTTTTTTATGGCACTTGGCTGAAGTTTAACTGTCTGTGTGTGTGTGTGTGTGTTTGTGTGTCGCCTGCGGCTTGTACACAATGAAGTTTGCACTTTGAACTCGCATTGGCTGTTTTTACCCAGTTGTTTGTACAGATGAAAATGCAAATGCCAGCGTTTGTTGGGATTGTGGTTTTTTTGGATTGCCCAACACTGTGCTAGGGCAGCGAACTTGGCTAATGTTTTATTTTTTTTGGACAGATCTCACAGTTCAGCTCTATTTGGCCCCTTGGCTGGCTCGTGTCTATTACTCAATATAGAGCCAACTGATTGTTGTTGTTGTTGCAATTGCAATCGTCGCTGATTGCCGTCAAATCGTTTACAGTTGCAGCAGCGATAAAGCGAACAACAGCAGAAACAAAAGCAATAACAACAACAACAAAAACAGCTGCATGTGGCCCGCCATTGCTTACGAGCTACGTTCTATGACATAACTGTAATTCAAACGCTCTCGCGAGAGCCGCACAGTGAATGGCAAAGAGAGCGCTATTGCAGTAGGAGATGGAGTGAGCGAGTGAGAGAGAGCGAGAGCGCGCGCTCTACGCTAGCGACTTACTTTTGATTTTTTGCTGCTGCTGTTGCTTTTGCTGCGCCGCTGCTGCTGCAGTCAATTGAGTAATCCACATGTTGTTTTTGCTGTTGCTGCTGTCGTGTTTTGTTTACAAATGTTGAAAGTGAATTTTCAATTGCAATTCACAGTTCACAATAGAATATTACTTAATAGGCAATAGGCGCAAATCTGACAGCAAGTGACTCACTCGCAATGCGCCAGAGTTGCCACACTGTCGTTGTTGTTGGCATTTTGTGTTGTTGTTGTTGTGTTGTTTTTTGGCAAATGAGGACAACAATTGCCGTTGCCGTCGCTGCAACTTCAGCTTCAATCGCGTCCAGACGCCATTTGCTTTCTGTTTCGCAGCGCTATTTGCGCCCGTCGGGCCTCATTATGCAATTACAACAAAGCGAACAGCAACAACAACGAATAAACAAACAAATATTTTTACAGAGCGACTCGCTCAGTTGATACACCCCCGCGCGAGCTGTGGGGTTGCCAGCAGTTCCATAATGTGCTGCCATTTAGTTTTAATTAAGACAAGGCGCACGAGCTGCAACAACAAGCAAGTGCCGCAATATGTGGCAACTGTGTGTGTGTGTGTGTGTAAGAACTGGATATCCGTGTCGCAATTGATATGCATGTGGCACACACACACACACACACAGACTCGAGCCAAGCGCTTATTACATCATTCCGCTTGGCCAAACAGAATTTTGCATTCGGCCCATCTCAGCTGGAAGGCACGTTATGTTGTGGGCGTGGCCAATTATTAACATGCTGCTGCCAGCAGCATTTTATGGCAAAAATTTGGCATCGTCGAGTTATGGCTCATTATTTATGCTGTACTTTTTATACCCTTGCAGAGGGTATTAAAATTTTGTCGTGAAATGTGTAACGCATAGAAGGAGACATCTCCGACCCCATAAAGTATATATATTCTTGATCAGTATCAACAGCCGAGTTTATATAGCCATGTCCGTCTGTCTGTTTCTATGCGAACTAGTCTCTCAGTTTTATAGCTATCTTTATGAAACTTTGCAGAATTCCCTCTTTCTGTTGCACGCAGTTCATATGTCAAAACCAGCTGGATCGGACCACTATATCATATAGCTGCCAAAGGAACGATTGGTCGAAAAGTAGGTTCTTGTTTGAAAAACATTTTTGTTTATAAAGATATCTTGACTAAACTCGGTATTTATTAGTTTTACTACGCTCCTCATATATATGCAAAATCCTATTAAGATCGGACCACTATGTCATATAGCTGCCATAGGATCGATCAGTCGAAAATTAAGTTGCATGGAAAACTTTTTTGTTTTTCAAGACATCTTAACCATACTCGGAATTAACTTTTTTCCCTGTGCTTTTTAGATATGAACATTATTAAAAGGTTGGGTCTGCAAGGGTATTTAATCTTCGGCTAGCCAAAGATAGCCCTTCTCGTTTTTTATTGCTAATATTTTTATTATTATTGTGCATAAAAACTGCGCCCATCGACTAACCAAAGGGACTTCTGTGGGATTATAAGATCCTTCATTATGCAACAAATGAGCTGCGTGGCTGTCGTGGGTCTATAAATTTTTAAGAGTCACTGTTGAGAGGCGGCAATTGGATATTTTGGGAATAGCTTTAAGCTAGAGAAAACTGGAGTTTGACTTAAGTAAATAATTTAAATTTAATCTAAATTAGTTAACATTCTAGAGTTTATATTTCCTGCAAATCCAACTTAGACTCGTTCGTGTCGCATAAATATTTATGCTCAACTATTTCTGGGCCAAGAGTCTCATTTCAATTGTATTAAAGAAATTCTGCGATGCTTTTTGCATAGCTCGCTGCTGTGAAAGTACAAAAAAATGCGCGCTGGCATTTGAAAAATGTGCCCAATGTGGCAACTGGCAAATAAATAGCAATGGGACACATACTGAGAGCCAAAAGGCGCCGCATGCCACAGCAAAAGTATCTACAAGTTGCACGCCGGGAATGCCGGCAATGCACCGTCTGCCTAGAAGTTAAATCCAATGTGGCGTCTACACGAGCCCCAACAAATAAATCAATGCAAATCGCAAAAGCAGCAGCAAGTAAAAAAAATTAACACAATTTTATACTCAATGCGATGAGAGATATAGATATAGATACAGATACAGATATATATATATATATTCATATATAGATATAGATACAGATGCAGATAAAGACATATATATACATATATATGTATATATAGATACAGATGCAGATAAGGATATATATATATACATATATATATATATATAAAGATATATGTAGATATGGATTTATATATAGGTATATATACAGATATATAGATATAGATATATATACATATATAAAGATATAGATATACATATATATATGTATCTATATAGATAAAGATATATATACAGATATATATATAAATAGATATAGATATATTTACAGTACGGTCTTTTGTGCTTGGTTCAAAGAGGCTGGCAACTGGCTTTGTCTCAAGGCCATGTCAAGTTGTTGGTCGTTAAACTTTCGCCGAGTCTCTGCACTCCGCCTCTCGCTCTCTCTCTCTCTTTCTCGCTCGGCCTCTCTTTCTCGCTCGGCCTTTGTTCACTTTCACAAAGAACTTTTTTATTTATTTTCTTTTTGCTGGGGGGGTAGCTCAACTGCGCATTAAAAAACACAAGACCAGAACAAAATTTGCAAAGTTGGTTAATATAAATAACGCAACGAGCAAATACAAAGCAAAGACCTCTGCCAACCCTCACCCCTCCCCCCCTCCCCCCGACCAACCCCTCTAGCAGTCTAATTAAAAAGCCCAAAAAAAAAACAACAACAACAAACTGAATGCCAAAAACAAATGTTAATTAGTGCACTCACTTTGAATGATTGCAGCACGAGGGGAGGGGCGGGGCGGGGCGGGGTACTGCGATTTCTGTGTTGGCCATAAAAAAACAAACATATTGCCACAGAGTTGAGAGACCTCTAAACCAAATACGCACACAGCCCCGGCCATAAATGTGAGCCCATTTACGTATATGCCTAATATGAATTTGATAGTCGCGTTTATCAGCTGTTGGTTTTTTTTCTTCTTCCAGCTGACAGTCAGCGACGAGGCAGAACGAGGGGAGGGTGAGGTGTGCTTCACATTTGTATTGGTGCGCACCACGATAATCGGGCATATCAGACATGTATTTGGGTTATGGCCAGCGCACGAGTTCAGGGTACGCCCTTGAGAAGTTCGCACATTGGTTGCGCAATTAACTGTCAGACAGCTTTGCTAATGGAAAGTGCAATGATATTTGTTGCTTATCAAGTTTGAGAAGCGCAAAGAGAGGCGGTCAAGTTCAGGGCTAAGAGCGCTAATCAGCTATGTTCGTATGAAACAATATTTTGTGAACATTCTGACTTTTCTATGATTATATCAATATGCCTTTTGATATTTTAATAAGTGTTGCTTATCAAAGTTGAGAAGCGCAAAGAGAGGCGGTGAAGTTCAGGGCTTTGCGCGCTAATCAGCTTGGTTCGATCTCGTGATCTTTTGTATAATTATATCAATATTTCTTCGATATTTCAATTGATATTTCTATATTTGTTGCTTATCAAAGTTGAGAAGCGCAAAGAGAGGCGGTGAAGTTCAGGACTTTGCGCGCTTATCAGCGTGAAAAACATTTTATGAACACTCACACAGTTTGCTTTGTTTAATTATATCAATATTTCTTTTAATATTTCTTGGCGACACAATTCAATTTAGTTAGTTGCCCGTATTAACTCACTTTGCGTCCAATCAAACGTGCAATTACGAGACATTTGGCCTAATGAATGCGTCGTCATGAGTTTTTCCTTTGAATTTGTGTGACCTCATTAGCAAAATGAATGCCACGCAAGTACAAATATCATTTCAGTTAGCCGCTAATTAAACGCGCCCCACATTTAAGCCACATAAAACAAAATAAGCTGCGGCCCACATGGGAGTGTGTGGGAGGCCGGGTTTGGTCAACAGTTCCTGGCAGAGAAATGATTGCATGGCACGTGCTAAATTCTTTTAGCCATTTTCACATTTAATGCACATTTCGGTCAGTCCCAGCACAAGCTATCAAATTATACGATCTGCGATATATACACTTAAATATATATATATATCTACATAAATTACAATGGCTCTGCGTGCAGAGGCCACTAAAAGGCCAAACATGGCACAACATTGCATGATATGTGGGCATTTTACAACACTGCAACACAGCAACCACTATGAATTTATTTATGCATATTGAAGCGAACAGCACCTGCCTCCTGTCTCCTGCTACAGCTCATATTCTCGCGGCACTTTAACAACTCTTTCTACTTTTAGTCAAGTCTAGTATACCCTGTGGCTATAAAAGTGCCTTCTTATATATTTTATTAACACAGTAAAAACTGAAGCGAAAAACTCTGTTTATAGAGCATATTTATAGCTTAGATCTCAGCAATTATATGAACTTTAACTCTAGGAGAATTTAGTTATTAAGTTTGTCTTAACTTGGTAAATATAGAAGTTGGAATAAGCTGCGAACTAACTCCAGAGCATAGCTTCTAGCCTCTCTGCTTTCAGCAGCTGGGAGGGCGTCTTAGTTATATTAATACTCTACTCCATTCAAATTAATTGAAAGTGTTAATTTGGTGTCTAAAATACATATATTAAGACAAACTACCCTTCTTTTCTTTTTAAAGAACATCTGCTAGTCGAGCTAAGGCACTCGGACTTTTTTGTGGTATATTTGTGTTGTGTACTGAGTCGCTGTAATTGCAAATTCGCCGTGCCACATGTGGCAGCGTTGCATGAGGTCGACGACTACATTAGCAGCTCCGTGTGGTGGGCGACTCATCTAGTATATCTTTTGTGGCATTTGTGTGTTTTTGGTGTGTGTAAGTGTGTGTGCTGATTATCTTCATGTCTGGCACGTGTTGTGGCTCATTTAGTGCCTGGCTGTTAAGTGCCTCACCCAAGCCCAAGCCCAAGCAAACACTTCTGACTGATGGGCGTGTGTTTGTGTGTGGCAACTGGAGCTGCTCTGCTGTTGCACTCATGTCTGGGCTGCTTTAAAGCCTGCCACACAGTTGCCACACAGCGCTTGATCTTGGCCAGTGTCAACGTCAAGTGGCCATCAAATTAGCAGCGGATATGGCAACGCTGCGTATTTGACAGCTGTCAACAGCTAAATTTGAAATATATTTAATTTATTTATGCTCCACAATTGACTTTGTCTAAACGCAATGACTACGCACTTTGCTTATCAACAAACGGCCATAAATGCTTATGTCCAGCTTATTTTGTACAACTTTTTTTTTTTTTTTTGGTATTTTCTATTCTTTTCTGCCCTGATTTCGATACATTTCTTTTATCAGCACAAAAGTCAATAACTGATTGCGAGAACAAAAAAAAAATAAAATAAAGAGGAAAGAAAAGAAATGAAGAAAAACAAACAATGCTTAAAAATAGCTTAGCTCCAATTGGATTCTTTTGGGTGTGTATGTGTGTGTGTGTTTGAAGGTGTGTGTGTGTTTGAAGGTGTGTGTGTGGGTGCGTGTGTGCGTGTGATTACGTGTTTTTAGCAACGTTTTGTGCGCAGCTCTATAGAGTGCTTTTAATTGGCAATTCTCATCGCACAAGTCGCATTTTAAAAATACTTCTTTTTTTTTTGGCCAGGTAAACAAAATTCGTAAAGCTCGTGTGATGATGCGTCAGCTTTGACTGGGCTAATCAGCACATTGAATCACAATTGTTTACTATATAAACAATAACAATAACAGCAATAAAAAGAGAGAGCGAGAGAGGCGAAAGGGGAAAACAATGTGCTCTGATAAGAACAATTATGAAAGCAACACGGGCCGATTCTCGGTTTTGTGCGGGCGACACAAGCCGCAAGAGTCACGCAACAGTTTGGCATAAGCCATAAAACCCACCTGGCCCCCCTCCCGCCCACTTGGCAGCCAAATTTCATTTTGCAAATCCTGCGCTGTGACCAGTCCAGAGACACCCACCAAATAGTTAGACGTTGTAATTAGGAATTAGCCAAAGAAAAATAATGGGAAAAGCAACTAAACAAATATTATTAAGGTGTTATATTTAGATTAGACTTTAATTGGAGCAGACGGCATAGTTGGGTTAAGTTTATAGAATGTATTTAAGTATACTAGCTAAACAGATATAGATGAGACAAATAAAGCTTAGGCAGTCCGTTTAATTGGCTACAAATGAGGTTAAGTTAGGAGAGAAAAACTCTCAAAAGCTGAACTTCTTTTAGGCTGATTTATTTTAACTTCTCTCTATAAACATAAAGAGCCGTTTGCAGTTCTTAGCCAAGTTCAATGCAAAATAAACAAACTTAAAGTTTTCTCAGCGTGGCCAAAAAAAAAAGAGAAAAAATCAAATATTAAATATTTAGGCCACAATTTCGTTTAAAGCCATTCGCAAATATTTTCTTAACTTTAACTTTTGCTTATTTGCATTTAAAGCATTTAAGGAACTCAACAATTGTCAAAATTTAACACACATCCATCTATTTAACGTCTAGTTTAAAACTCAACTGACTATCTCTATCTCTCTCTCTCTCTCTCTTTCTCTATATATACATATGTATATACATATATGTCTCCCTCAGTCTATCTCTCTCCCTCTCTCTCTCTCTCCATTTTTCTATGTGTATCTCTCTCTCTATATATATATAAATATCTCCCTCTCTCTCTCTCGCTATATATACATATCTCTCTCTGTCTATCTCTTCCTCTCTCTCTCTCTCTCTCTCTCTCTGTCTATCTTTTCCTCTCGGTCTATCTATCTCTCTTCCCTCTCTCTCTCTCTGTCTTTATCTCTTTCCATCACTCTCCCCTCTTTCCCCCTCCCTTCACACCCATCAGCAACTTCATATACGCCTGCTTAAATTGATCTGCTTAATTTTAGTTCTTGTTTAATGTGTTCGCAAATTACCCATCAGCTGTTGGCTGCCAATTGCCTTGTCCCCACCCCGCCCCAACCCGCCCCGACCACGCCCCTCAGCAGCTGCCATTTGGCTGCGCTAAACGTTTCGGCTGGCATCTGGCGTCCAGTCAAGTGTCTGCGACCTGGTATTTCGCAGCTTGTTTGATGGATTTCTAAGTGCGTGTATTGCGCTGATTTTTCAAAGGAAAAATAAAAAACGAAAAACAGACAACGAAAGAAAAATAGAAAGAAAATGAGTCAAACAAAAACACATTTGGGGAACTATTTGCGGAGCTGCTTCGGGCGCAAAAGTGTCGCGTTTAATGATTAATTAGCTGATTATTCGGTGCTTTTTGGAAGTAGTTGTTGTTGTTTCCGTTGTTGTTATTGTTGTTCCGTTGTCTACGTGCGACTGGGAAAAGCCTCCAATGCGTTGACTCAGCGCCTCAATTATTCATGCACAGTGGCCCCTGAAAGTATCTGTCTGCAATTTGGCGTGGAGTGTGGCCAACTTATTCAAAGTTCAAGATGTTTTCATTGTTGTTGTTGTTGTTGTTGTTGTAGCTGTGGCCCTTAAGTAGACATTTTAATTTGGTTTGTCGTTTTTGCTCTGCTTGGCAGCTGTCCCAAGTGCCTGCCTGCCCCCCCCCCCCCCCCCTGTGCCACACCATAACGATGTCACACCCCTTTGACAGCGCAGCATTTGTGGCATGCTTTATTTACTTTGAATTTGCGACGTAAATATTTAATAATTGAGTCCTTGGCACACAGAGCAACAGAGAGAGAGAGAGAGAAATAGGGGGAGGAGGGGGTCAATCAACAACAACACAATTAGAGCAACAACAGCTGACAAATGATGCTAAGGCTGAACGGCTCTTCGTCCGTCCCACAGTTGCCTACATCGCGCATACGACCTGTGGCCCAGGCCAGGCCAGGGCCTCGCTGCATTTGTGTGTGTGTTTGTGTGTGTGTTTGTGTGTGTGTGCGTGTGGCTTTTCCATTGAAAACCTGTTGCACAGTTCAGCGCCTGCTGACGTCAGCAGCGAGCTGTGTTTATCCTCTTTATTGATTTTTCGAGCACCCATCAAATATAAACCCAAACACTTTCAAGCTACACTGAGCGAAAAGGCGTGACCTAGGAGGAAGTTATTATGCGCCTGAATGTGAGTTCATTAAGATTTACGAGTGTTTTTGTCAGGTTAGACATATGGGAACAATAATATTTTGACAAAGTTCTCTTCGTGTTTCTCTATGTTTTTTTCTCTCTCTCTCTCTCTCTCTCTCTATTCGCTACACTGAACGAAAAGTTTGGTATTGTGCCAGAGCTTAATTGACTAATGATTAATGTGCCTAAGCTAGATAATTGATTTTGTCTTCTATTTTTGACTTTACTTGTAGGCATAAAAATTAATATTAATTAATATTTTGTATGCTTAATATGAACATTGGGAATATAATTTTAGAAAGGTTCAAAATGTAAAAAGCTGGTTCAAACCCTTGTATGCTAAACCGCTCCTTAAACCAAACAAGTTTTTTTAAATATAAATCATATTCTTGTCAAAATCGATTTGTTTCAAACTAAAACAAATTAGATCCAAAGTATAAATAACTTTGGCTCCAATTTCGGCATTTATCTGACCATATTTGACAGATGTCAATTTTGGCTACAGATCGAATATAGCCCATATCTTGCATATGAAAATATGAGGGTATTGCAATATTTTCAGCACAACGGGCAAATGTAAGCTAAAATATAATTGTTTAATTGAAATCTTGACAAGTTAAAAGACAAACCAAGTTCTGAATCAAAAGATGTGTTCAAGAATGGGAAAAACGAAAATCACGAACCGAATTTCAAGGCCGGAAATCTGGACATATATCTTCTATAAAGATTTAAACTCGCCGAAGGCATCAAAAAAATTTTTTTTAATGAAGATTATAATTCGTATCAAAATTTGCCACAGTGCATTTGCTACACTGTGCAAAAAAATCACATCATATTCAAAACAGTTGAATATCAGTTTGAAGAGAGTTTAGTTTAGTTTCCCAAAGTATGTCCCATAAATTCGAATAGACATATTCTTGGTGATTCCCCCAACTTAACCCAAAGTAATCCGATATTAGGACTCACCTTTCTCGAGGCTGGCGTTGCAGAACTTGAGCGCATCGTCGAGCCGATTGAGATGCATGCAGCTGGTTGCCTTCTCGATGATCTTCTTGGCCTGCAGCTCGGCGCCCCACCACTTCTCCACCAGACGCCTGACGAGCACGTCCGGCATGAACTTGGTGGCCGTGGCGCCGCCCAGCGCATAGCCGCCCATGCCGGCCACCAGGGCGGACGCGGAGCTGCCGGAGGCCATGGTCGTTGTGGCCGTTGCCGTGGTCGAAGCCACCGTTGTGGTGGTCACCGTGGTGGGCGCGGGCACAGCCAGACGCAGGCCGAGGCCATGGGGAAAGCTGCTGCTGATGGGCGCGGGCGGCAGGCCCGGCATGAAGCGCGTCGATGAGCTGGCAAGTCCCAGGCCGAGGCCAAGGCTGCTGCTGTTGCTGTTGTAGGCGGAGATGGAGGAGGAGGAGGTGGTGCTGGTCAAGGCCATGGCCTGCGGCAGACGCTCGGCGCTGCGGGGAAACTTGACATGGCAGATGTTGCACTGCGTGATCGTCTCGCAGCACTGGCCACAGAACGTGTGCCCGCAATTGGTCGTCACCGGAGCGCGCAGCATGTCCGCACAGAGCGGGCACAGCAGCGGATCGTAATCCTCGCTCAGCGCCGGACTCGGCACGCCTAGTTCTCGCGTCGGCGCATGCAAATCCAGATCCGTCTCCGGCAACAGCCCCAAAGCCAGCGTCTGCGCCCTCCAATTGTCCACTTGCTGCAGCATCCGCTGGTAGCTCGACTTGCGACTCGACTCCAGCGCCTGGCTGGCCGACGGCACGCCCCCCACGCCGCCCAGCTGGCGTATGTGCGCGGTCAGAGCGCTGGCCAGGACCGCCAGCTTGTCCAGCGGCACGTGTCCGTCCGGCTGCAGGCTGGCAATCAGCTCGTACACATTGAAAGCCTGCGCCAGGCTGCCCAAGCGGGCAAAGGACTCGCCCAGCAGAAAGGACAGCTGCTGCGAGCTGTTGTTGTTGCTGCTGTTGTTGTTGTTGTTGTTGTTGAGCAGCAGCGCATGCAGCGTGTGCGTTGAGCTGGACAGCGGCCGTGCAGCAGCGCCCAGTTGCAGTTGCTGCTGCTGCTGCTGCAGTTGCAGTTGTTGCTGTTGATTCTCCTTGCGCAGCGCTTTCAGGGCGCGTTTGGTGGCCAGCGAGGGCTTCATGTAGTAGCCCTGGGAGAGCGGCATCCTGACAGCTGTTGCTGCTGCAGTTGTTGTTGTTGTTGTTGTTGTTGTGCTGTGTAGCTGGCCGTTGTCACGTATGCGACTGCGACGACGACGACGTCGACGCGACGTCTGCTAATTAACTGTTTTCTTTTTGCTTTTTCTCTTCCTTTTTCTTTTTATATTTATTAAGTTGAGTTTTGTTGCCTTGAATGTGTTTTATTGTTATTATTGTTACACTTATTGTTGTTGCCTTTTTGTCATGCTAATTTTTTGTATTTTATGCACTTCACTTGAGCTCATCATATCAGCATCTGGCACCAAAAATATTAAATTAATTTGCTTATATGCATGGATTTATATGTACGTATATATATTTTATATATTTTATTTGATTTTTATTTTTGAGAGCGACGACGCGTGCGTTGCCCTTCGCAGTTTGACAGCGACTGGAGTTGGTTATTTGTTGCTGGCGCTGCTCGTGTTGGATGTTGGGCGTTTGGTGTTGGGTCAGCGGAAGCGACGACGCGCTCGGTTTGGCATCTGAAAGCAGAAGACGAGACGAGACGAGAAATGAAATCGACTGTGTGTGTAGAAATTTTACGTAACGTACAAAATGCCGTTTTGCGTTTCTGCCTGATTCTGTCTGCCGCCATCGCAGCTTTTGATTCTGTTTTATAATTCACACGCACGCAAACACACACACACACACGCGCACACGAAGAGCGGCAATGCGAGCGCGCGCAGCTGAAGAGCGCCCGCGCCACTCTCTCGCTCTCCCGCTGTTTCTCTTTGATTTAATTTTCGTTTTATTGCCTGCGCTGCGCTGCCTGCTTTATGACAGCTGCAGCGACAACAGAAAAATAAGAATTACCGTATCTATTACTGAACTCGTGTGCACAGGTCTGCTATCTCTTGTTACTTGCATCTCTCTGCCAGTTCCTCTCTCTCGCTCTCTCTCTCTCCGTCTGTTTCTCGTGCAGTGACGTGACATTTGTCGCGTATGCTGTTAATTGACTGGCCTAAAATTCTGAGCTTTGCAGCTGCCGAGCGGTCCCACCATTTGAGACTTTGGCGCGTTACATAAACGGTCAACGAACTTGCCGCAAAGAGCAGCGACTGGCATTAAAACTGTGTGAGTGCTTGACACAGCGCCTGTAAATGATTTGGGGCTGTGTAGTCTAGCCCAATCAACGCATTGACACTCAATTTTTCAATTACCAGCGGGGCCGCACATGTTATTACATAATATTATGAAAATTAACACTGAATCACGAAGCAACTGACGCGGACGCTGGCGCAAGTAACGAAATCAAAATCAAAATCGTCGACACACACGCACACACACACACACACACGCTCGCACTCACGTAGGCACAAAAACAAAGCAGAACGTTTGCCCGCACTCGGGCAATAACAACACGAAGAGCAACAGCTAAAACTCAAACAACGCCACATTTACAGCAGCAGTCGCTCTCTTCACACACACACACACAGACACAGCTGCTGCTGCTCTCGCGCGCTGTTAGCGCTCTTCAGAACTGTTCTCGTGGCCTAAGAGCAACTTATGTGCGCGTGTGTGTGTGTTTCTGTGGTGTTACGAGTGTTTTGCTGCTGTCGTTAATATGCGCACGTTTTTCTTTGACGTTCAGTTTTTGTATCTAGAAGATAAACAATGCCGGCACAACACACCAACACATACACACAGACACGCACACACACACTCGCATAAAGAGCGTCGTGGCCATTGGCAACGCTCGAATGTTTTTGCTTTTGTTATGTAAACAATATTTTTTTCGCTTCATGTTCGCTTCTATTTTTTTTCGGTTATAATTTGTTTACATCTCGCATCACACACACACACACACACACGCAAACAGATAAACAGCTACAGATACGTTTTCAATGTAAAACGAAAATCAAAGTGTGCCAAAAAGAAAATTGCGTGCAAATAAAAATGTTGATTTCTTATTGTTGTGTTTTGTTTGCTTTTGTTTTTTGGTTTTTCATTTTCACTTGGCCATCTCGCAAGCATGTGAATCGTATGATTATGCGAACATGGCCCAGTTGCTTTGGCCGACTAAATATTTAGCATAAAATATCATGTTAAGTAATGCCGAAATATTGTCTATGTCTATGTCTGGTAGTTGGCCAAGAATATAGAAATACGAAATCTGAATATATGCTCGCCCGAAGGTTCTTATACATCTTGTTATTTATATCAATTTGATTGCTCTGCGCCAACAACAAAGGCAACAAAACAATCAGATTGAATGATTTTAAATAAACAGCTAGTTACAGAACATTTTCAAAATCGTTTCAAATTGAATGTGTCATGGGTATATAATATACGCCTCTGCCAAGGAAGCACTTCATTTAGATTCCGAAGCGTTTATGCAATGTTTGCGCTTGTAATTCTCAAGTGGTTCAAGCACCGAGTGGCTTAAGACTCTGTTAAGATCGGCAAAGCTTTTTAGAGTTCACTTCTCAATATTCTCTGTTTACTCTAGCGAAAAAGTTACGAATAGCATCAATATACGATTCTAATGAAGTATTCTTTTTTATATGAGTATTAACTAACAATGTTTACGGGTTCTTAACCACTGTTAAGATCAGCAAAGCTTTTAAGAGTTCACAAATATTCTCAGTCTACTCTAGAGCAAGAATTCCCAACTAACTTACATTTATATAAGATTCTAATGAAGTATCGCTTTTGTATGTGTGTTAGCTAACACTGTTTATGTGTACTGTTCGCTTGTAATTCTCAAGTGGTTTAAGCACTGACTAGCTTAAGCCACTGTTAAGATCAGCGGAGCTTTTTAGAGCTAATTTCTAAATATTCTGTCCACTCTAGACCAACAAATCCTAAATAATTTACATCTATACAAGAATCTCATAAAGTATCGTTTTGATATGTACGTTAACTAACACTGTTTATGCGCACTGTCTGCTTACAATTCCAGACCCTGCTATAGACCTGAGTCACTGCGTAAGCGTGTTAAAAAGCAACAGCTGTTTCGTATGATTTATTCTGCAGACAGTTCTTGCATAAACAGAACTGGCGACCCGCCTCCTTGCTGTTATTGAGTAACATGTGGCAACTTATCAATACACAATGCATCTATGTAGACATATTTATATAGCCCTAGCTCTTTATTTGCACCACTTACGAAATCAACCTTGAAATACTTCAGACTGTGGGTCTAGCCTTCCAGGAACCACTTAAAATCACGTTATATTTCATAACCGTGCCGATATCGCTTCGTAACCCCTGTGTTACTCTCCAGCGACTCGGATGTGGGCGTGTGAGTGCCACAGACATTCAGTCAATATGTGTGACGCATTTGATGCGGTAAAAGTTGTTGAGCAACTTTCAGTCGCTCGATTCTAACAGGTCTCGCTTTTAGATAATAGACCCGGCCTTTGCGTAAGTAGAAATTATGTATACGACTCATGTAACAAGGCGCACATGTGTGTATCTAGATGCAATCGCCTGTGCCTGTGTGTGTGTGAGGTCTTATATGACCTGGTAATTGCGTAATACTTATAACATCGCTGATAAACGTTCCTAAATGAACTGTAAATATATTGCTATCTCTGTCGCGCCTGCTGCTGACTTTATTGTTGTGTAAGAATATGCGCTGATATATGCAAACATACAAAGCACGCTTACACACATATATATATATATGTATATACTTTGCCAGCTTTTCAACTTTTTTCTGTTCTTTTTTTGTTTTTAGCTTGTATTATGCAATGTCAATCATATTCCGCGATTGCATTTATCGTTGCCTCAGCCAACAGACGACTTGGCAGCAAATGGCGACAACATTCTGAGTCGGAGACTGGGGCTGCTACTTGGCCGAGGGAGGGAGGGGAGGGTGTTACTTGGACTGGAGCTGACGGAAACCGAGACAAAAACCAATTACAACGACAACGTCAACTGTTTGTTGTTTTCAAATACTCTACACATATGTATGTATGTATATACTGGGCCATGTCTGAAAGGGGCATAAACATGGCCGGTTGCATAATCTCTTATTACCAATCCAACTAGTTAGAGACTAAGCTCTTAACTGCTTCCGGTCTCTTCTAAGCAAACACGACCATGTTAAAGCATTGGCTTCTATATCAAATATACAATTTATGTATAAATATAGAAGCAAGTTGAACCGCGCTGGTTCAAACCCGAACTGAATCTTGATTTGATCAAATTGTTCAAACTGAGCAAATGATTTGGTTGCACATAAAAAACTGTTGCGATAGCTGCAAAGTATGAAAGCCTTTGACTTTGGAAACATTAACCAGATTGTTCCAATAGGCACTATATAATACAACTATATTGAGTAGAGGGGAAGGAGTGGGCAGAGGAGAGAAGAGCTTAGTCTATGCTAGAAATTGCGCGGATAGACGAATGCGAGAATACGGAATCGGCTTTTGATATTAATAAGGCATATATATATATGTATATTCTATATTCTATATATGTACCTCTTAGATCCCGATCTGTAAACAGTTTGAGTCGCTTTAAAGCTAGGGTATCTGTGAGTCGTGTTTGCCAAGTAATAACAACAATCGCACATTGCTTGTACTTGTTGTTACTTAAGTCAATTGTTGTGGGTGGCGACAAGAAATTGCCATGAAATGCAATGTCAAATGCAAATGGGCGAAAGGTTCCACCAATTGACGGGCTCCACAAGTGTGCGTGTGTGCATGTGTGTGTGTGTGTGTGTGTGTGAAAGGCATGAATTTTGGGCCTAATGAAATTACATAATTGCTGTGATTGCCATTCAATAAAGGGGCAGCAAAAGGCGAGAAGCGAGTGTTATGAAATCGCCGCAAACTTATGATACACAATTTTTCATTTTCATAAGCAATTTTCTTGCCGTTTGTTGTTGCTATCTGATTTGTGCTTTGATATTTGTTTTATTGGCTTTTCATTTGTTTTTTTTTTACGGCGCGTTTTATGGCCACGATAAACGCCACAATAAAACAACAGCAACAAGAAGAAGATATCAAAATAAAAAAAAAACAGCTGGCCAGAATTATTGACTCAAGAGAATTCTATTAGCTAGTTTTTTATGGTTTTTCTTTTGGTTCGCCTTTGATTTGTCGCCCGTTTCCGTTTGCTGCTGTGTTGCATAATGCCAAATTACTTGAGAATCTGACTAATTGCTGCCACTCGCTTATGTAAGATCCAATTGCTGGCTACGTCCGTGACTCATGCGCTGACGAGTTGGCTTTTTGGCCAAAGGAAATATGAGCAAAATTTGCCGTTAAAGGTTTTATAGCTTAACAGTTTTTAGCTGTTAGAGCCGAGTTGTTGTTGTTGTTGTTAACGGTCGCATAATGCGTCGCGTGTCGTAACGTCAACGTCAACGTCGACGTCAAAGGGGCGACGACGCTGCCCACGTCACGTAAACTGCTGCACGCCGGCAAATGTTGCCCCCGCTTGCAGCATGACGAGAGAGGGGAGATGTGGGGGGAGGGGGGGGGGGCGTTGGCCTTTTCCAATGGGCCTGTTCAATTTGACAAGCGCTTCGGTTGTTGTTGTCGCAATTTGTTGCATTTCAATAAGGTCCAGAGTGTAAAAAACAAACTATAAAAAAAGCTGTCTACTTAAATAAGCTATAAATTTGAATATGCGATTAAAACTGTTCGCGCTATTTCTATATTTAACTTATTAATCACATTTGTTGTTTAACACAAATGTTGTCTGAGTTTGTTGATTGTTATGCATTTTTTATTTAAATATCAAATCACTTTTTTTTAGAGTTCAATATTTTTTGATACGATCAAATTATTTGAAATAAAACTATCAAAATAAAGAAATGAATAAAATAATAAATAAAATAACTTAATAATATTATATATTTATTTTTGTCTGCGAATATATTTATTTATTTATTACTCACACATTAATCCCGTAATTAACTGTATACTAATTGTGTTTACCAACATATTTTAATTGTAATTTGTTGTTTGTCAACTTTGTGTGAAATTACATCATTTGATTTAAATTAAATTCAATTGAAATATATTTATCATGCATATTATTCGGAGGGCCGCATGCTTTTATCACAAATTAAATATAAATTATTATCAAGTACTGCCAATTTGATTTGCCAGAACGTCAACAACAACACGTTCGCCACAAAGCGAACAACAACAACAACAATTGGCGCAAACACAAACAAAAAACCGCTTAGTAATGCCTTTAAAAATATGGCAACACGTAAGCGGCGCAAAATGAACCCCAGCCAACGGCACCCCCCTTCGCCGACAAGCTGCTGGCAGCGCGCTGCAGCGCAGTTTGTTTTCACAATCAATTCGCAGAAACAACAAAAGCAACACAAATGAAAAACAGTTTTTCCGCCGCTGTCGCTGCTGCTGCGCTGCGCTGCTCAGCTGCTGCTGTTCAAAGAGCAATGCAACTAAGTTGAGCGCGCGCGTTCATTCACATTGCACACGCACACCAACGCACTCACACAGACGCGCACACACACACACACACATATAGCAGGCGGCGTGTGGCCTGATGTCGTAACGTAACACAAGAGAGCACCCAATTGGCTGCTGTGCGCGCTCTCTTAGCGCCACTCTCTTTTTTTTTACCTGTCGCATTGACAACTGCTGATTCTGGTGCTGCTTCTTCCTCTTCTTGTTTTAATTGTACTGCACGACCGCGCCTCCTGTCTAAGCAGCCACTCACACACACACACTCGCACACAATAAATTCTTTTGTGTCAAAATTTATTGCCACACGCGAGACAACAACAAAACAGTGCAAAAATTCTTTGCTCAATTTTTTTCTTCTAAATTTTTTATTTTGTTGTGCCGTTTTTATTCATTTTTTTTTTCTCGAGGCGTGCGCGTAACTTTTGCCTTTGCTTTTTGCTTTTTTGTTTTGTAAGAACCCAACGGCTCGGCTTTACGTAACCCACAGACGGGTTTTACACATATCGCGCGGGCCAAACAAATATGTTTTTTTTTTATGCTATACGGCACTTCACTTTTGGGCTTAGCTGATTTGAAATTTATGCTTAGCAAATTAAACATGCACACACACACAGAAGCACACACTTGCAAAAACGATAAACGCGCTGGTTACGTTGACAAAATAGCGACGCGATGACGCTGCTGTCGTTGTTTTGTAATGCGCTTACGTTACGGTTACGCGACGAGCGGGGCCGTTGCTGTGTGGGGCAACGTGTTCGAATGCTGCTCGAAAGCGCGCGAGCGCTGCCTCTTCTTGCTGTACTTGACACGGCCGCTGTTCGACAGCAAATGAAGGCAGCCAGCAGTGTACAGTGAGCGCACACCTCAAGCATTGGGCAGCCCCACACACACGAAACGAGCAGCAGCGACTTTTGCGCGCTCTCTCTCTCGCTCACATATACTGTCATGCTATTATGTCACAGCGCTCTTAGGCAGCTAGCAGCGCTGTTGCGTCATCAATTTGGCGCTCTCTTTGAGTGAGCATAACTGCTGCTGCTGCTGCTGCTGCTGCTATTGTTGTTGTTGTTGTGGCTGCTTTTGTTGCTGCTCGAATTTGCCGGCAAAACGTCAACTGTCAAATGGGGCGACGCCAAACTGAGCTAGCTGCTGTGTATGGAGTGTGGGCGGGGGCGGGCCAGGGGTGTGGGGTGTTATGTTAACGCCCACGCTAGCTCATCATTTATCGCATGTTGTTTGTGCTTCCGGCGCCACTCAACAATCAAGAGAGAAATGACAAAAATGTTGCTGCTCCTGTTTGGTTTCATAAGTCTGTCATTTAACGCACATTACGTATGCGACGCTTTGACCTCATTTGGCGATCAAAAGAGAGCCAACAGCAGCTACAACAAATATGCTAAGCTGCAGGCAGCAGCATATGCTGCACAGCGCTGGCTCAGCCAAGCAGAGACTGTTAAGCGCTTCGCCGCTCACATTTCAAGCTCAAGTTCAACGTTGGCGACGCTGACGCTGACGTTGACGGCGACGGCGACGTCGCCTGCTGCATATTTCCAGTTTAACGTTTGATGTTGTTATTAACATTTTAAGTGGCTGTTGCTGGTGTTGCTTTTTATTTGCAGTTACTTTTTCGTAATTTGGTAATTTCAGGTGTCTGGTTTGTGTAAATATGCACACATACAAACATACATATGTATCTGCGTGTATATACACGGGCATCTACATATGGATTCCATGTGTTAACATTGCTCGCATTTGTTGCAACATTTTTCCACGCACGTCTCTTCGTAGGAAGTAATCGAACAGCAGCTCTTCTTGTTGTTGTTGCTGTTGCTGTTAATCAACGGAAATTGCTTGGGAGTTTTGTAAAATATGAGGAAATTCGTTAACGTTTTGCATAAGTTAATGGCAATGGAAGGCGTGTCGCTGTTTAAATTTGGTAATAACTGTGAAATGATGATTTTAGGTGTAATTTGTAGGCTCTAGCACTTCATATTGATTCAATTTCAATTTGAAAGCAGCCCAACCGAGCCAAGCGGCTAGGCAACATTGTTGCACGTCTCGCCCAAGGTCTTGGCAACATTGCGCACTGTGGCAGCTGTCAGTTATGCAACTGAACTGACCCCAACAATAAACAAAACAATAAATTAACTTAAGCAACAACAATTTCAAGGTCAACCTTGCAGCGCGCACAACATACATACTTCGCTGGCCAGCAAATAACATTAACATAGCCTGCTTTGCGGGCTGCATTAACAGCAGCGCTAACTGCAAACTTAACAGCAGCAGCCCAGAGGTAGGCTACAGGCGAAGATCGCGCTTAACAGAGCGCGGAGCTGTGAAAAAGTGTAACGGAAACGAATTTAACGTTTTCTCAATTATCTGGCTAAAAACAAATATAGTTAGGCAACTTCTTGGCCCACTTGTTAAATTTCCTTGAATAAAAACTATAAACAATTATTTATTGTATTTATCGTTTCAAAATTTGTATCTAAACCTTTATTGTTTTCTTTTTCTTGCAGTTTTTCAATAAAACATATGCAAATTCGCCATCAAATAATGCCGTTATTAATTCCCATGAAATCTCATCAATATTATTGATTTCATACAGAATTTATCGCCTGTCCGAGCGCAAAACTCAACAAATCATGAAAATCGAACGTGAAACAAATTTTCGAAATCAGTTTCCAAAACGAAAGCGAAAATGCTTCAGTTGCAGCAAATGTTAATTAGAGACAAGTACAAAAAAAAAATGTTAACAAATTCTGCTGTCGTTTTTGTTTTTGTTTCTAATTACAAACTAAAACTAATATCTGCAGCAATTTGCGCTATTTTCTCGAGCACTTGTGTTTAGTTTGTTAGCATTTGCAAGCACGCTTTTTCTGCTTTTCCTGCTTTTCACTATTTTGTAGATTTCTCTCTCTTATAACCTTTAAGTTTTTCTTTTGTATGTATGTATATCTAGGTACATGTTAGTGTCCTTGCGTAGGCTGTTTTCTTCATCTATATCTATTATTCTGCTTCTGTATTTATTTTGGATTTGTTTTTTTTGTTTGTTATTCGATTTTCATTTAATTTTTCATTTTGCATGCTGGCAACAACAACTAGGCGCAGTTTCCTCCTCCTCCTCCTCCGCCGTATTCTTCTTATTCATCTCTTTGTTTATATTATTTCTCTTATATGCATTGCTCTTTCTCTCAATTGCCGCAAGCAATTCTCGCTTTCTTCTCATTTTCTTGTTAGTTTTTGTTACTAATACAAACACTTTACAAATCGTTAGTTCTAAATTAGCTTTTGCTTTAGCTTTAGCCGTTTAATTTATGCTTTTTTTCTTTATTATTAGTTTTCTTTTCTTTTTTTTTTTTGGTATTGTATTCCATATAAAATTATTTGCACACGTTTTCAGCGCAAAGATCTCAAAATATAAGTAAAGGCTCTAAAACGCATGTGTGTGTGTGTGTGTAATGTGTGTGTGTGTGTGTGTTGTTTGTATAGTGTGTGGCTGTTGTGTGTGTCTCCTGTGAGTGTTGTATGTGTGTGTTTTGTCTTTGACTGTGAGTGTGTGAGTCTATTCTGTGTGTGTGTTTGTGTGGTGTATTTTGTGTGTGTGTCTTTGGTGTGTTCTGTGTCTTGTGTGTCTGTTGTGTGTGTTTGTGTGGTGTGTCTTGTGTGTGTATCTTTGGTGTGTTCTGTGTCTTGTGAGTGTTGCGTGTGTTGCTTAAATCTTTTGTTTAATTTGGGGACTTTTAGCTTTCTTTTTTTTTTTGCAACAACTAACAATTTATTTTTAAATTTATTAATTAATTTTTTTTTTTGTATTTTTAGTACATAATTTCCTGGATTTTCACTACATTTTCCATGCGTTTTCCTTTTCTGGATTTTTATGCTTATTGAGTTTAAAATTCAACAACGTTTTCTCTTTAATAATATGTAAGAATATACATATTTATACATACACATATATGTGTATATATGGGTATATGTATATAATATTATAGATGTATATAGATATATTATAATATATATGTATATAGCTTTTAATATGTTCGCATTGCCGACCTCCGACCTACGACCTCCGCCTCCGTTCGCACAATTCCCTAAAAACACTCAGCACTCTCGACTCTCGACTCTCCGTCAATGTCTCTGTCCCTTTGCCTAGGCCTATATCTTCTAGATAGACACAGACATGGAGCATGTAACTAGTTTTCTTGGTTTTGCTATGTTTTTGCTTTGCACTGCAACAATTTGTGTGTTTAGTTACTAAATTTTAGCCCTGCCTACAATTACGATTACGTTGCGCAACAGCTCCATTGCTCTATGTGGCATATACTATCTGGTTGTATATGCTAAGTATTGTATATATATGTATATAAGTATATACCTATAAAAAATCATCAGCTACCGTATTGAATTTATCTACAAAAAGTTACCTCAACTAATTCGTTAATTATAATTAATAACCATCTTGTATTGTATTGTATATAATAGATATATATGCATATACATCATATATACATATATGTATATATAAAGATATATATATATACATATATATATATATTGTATATGCGACATAATTTCGTTTACGACAAAAAAAAAAATCTTGTTTTTTACTTTCAGTTTTATCGTCTTGTGTTTGTTGCTAAAGTCTACAATTTGTTACGGAACATTCTTCTATATCAGAAATTTTAATATATATATTTTAAATATAAAAAAAAAAAAAAAAACAAAACCAATCTCACAACTCGTTGCAAAGGCTTTGTTTTTAACTAATTTTCCCATTTTCTTTTCATTTTTTTTGCTGAACTGGAGCTCGCTTTTGGGCTGTGCGAAGCACCAGAACAGTGCCGCCCAAAAGTATGCTTTCAAGTGCGACCAAAAAAAATTTGGGAAAATAAAGCTTGCAACGTTTTTAGCCCATCTCTCGATCAAAGAATAAATGCTAGCAAAAAATATATGTAACTGAAAAGCAACTACAAACTACGAAAAATACTAAATAGTTAAATATATATACTATATGTATATTTTTGTGTGTGGGCTGGTCACACTCACACGCCAGCTCGCAAATTTCACTATTTTTCACCTCTATGCGCATTTTGTATCTTAGACATAAATATCTTTATATAAATATATTGTTGTTTGCTATCGATATACTTAATTGAGTTTATCGTACAAATATGTAGCAATTGCTTAGTTTGTGAAGTTAATCGGGCTAAATACACTACTGTAGTTATCGTAATCGGTATCGTTATCGTTTACAAAACAACCGAAGCTCAAAACGTAGACTCATTTTTCGAATAATACGACCAACTATTTCATTTATAGTTTCCGTTAATTTCTCTCTAGGTGGTTTCTTAGCAGTGCAAAAGGCTTTTAAGGTTAGTTTTTATTATTAGTGTGGTGAGGGGGGGGGGTATTTGTTGTTTTTCTCATTTTGGAATTGTATAAATCGTTCGTTTTGGAAGTTTTTCTGCTTTCCGACTGCTTTTCTATATACGCTAGGTGCACAGCTATTCGTGTGGTTGGATAAAGTTCTAAACTTGTTGGCTAAAGATAAATGTCGATACATTTGTATCTATAAATGTAATTGCCTTCTTTTTGTATTATCGTTAGGGTTAGTTTCGGTATATCGTATGTGAGATTCTTGCTAGATTAAGTTTTGTTTTTGTTGTTGTTGTTTCTTTTTTTTTAAGGGGTTCGGGTTAAATGATATGGTGGCAAGAACAAGAACTGTTTACATGGAGGAACCAAAAAACAATATTTCAATATTTGAAAGCAACGCTTACAATTTTATTATTACACAATTTCTTTTCGCTAGCTCTTCTTCTTCTGCTTCTCCTTCTTCTTCTTCGTTTCTCTCGATATTATTATTATTATTCTTGTTGATTTTTGCTTTTCTGCTCTTCGGTGTTTTTTTTTTGCACAATTTCCATTTAAAAATAAATAAAACTTATTGAAAATTTGTAAAGAATTGCTTAAACATAAATTTTGCTTGATTGAAAATAAAAATTCAAATAAATTGAAAAGAATTGTTTCAAAATGTTTTATGCAATATTTGTAAATAATTAAATGACTTTTTCAGCGTGTTTTCCTTTTTTTTTGTTTTGTTTTATTTTATAAAATTTTATTTGATTTCTTTTATGTTTTCACTTTGCTTTTTTAGGTTTTTCCTTTTTTTTCTTGTTTTTGTTTTTCCTTTTGTTATTTGTTAGCTTAGAGTGCTAGGTATGCAGGTAAAGGTAACTCAATATTTAACAAATAAAATTAATAAAACTTAACTAAAACTGTAAATAGTTATAATAATAATAATAATAATAATAATCATAATATAATCATAATAATAATAATTATGCATATAAGATTTAAGATCTTGCAAAATCACACCAAACAAATTAGTTAAAACAAAATTAGATTAGCATAGAAAATGGTGAAAATTGTGAAAACTCTTTGCAAAAATTGTCAACTGGTTTAGGCTAGGCTAAGGGAAAAGGCCGAAAGCAGAGTGTGATAGGGAGGGGGGCGGGGCGGGGTCGGGTATCTTAGTTAAAGTACGAAAAGTTTGAAGCATATCTCGCCTAAAGATTGTTTTAATCTTCTTCATTTCAAATCTTCCTCTTCTTCTCTATATATTTTTTTAGTTATCAACAAATAACAAAATCGACTATAAAATAATAGTTTTCCTCTTGCATAACTGAATTAATAGTAATAATAATTAAAAAAAATCATAATGGTTCGCTTAGACTAAGAGCTGCCTGGAGCTGGGGCAACTGAGGAGGGAAGTTCTTTTGCTCGTTTTTTTTTAAACGTTTTTTTTTGTTTTTTACTCGTAAGTTTATCTTCCTCTTGTTCATCATAGAAAAACATTAATATTTGTTTACAAATAACCTTTTTTTTTGTTTAGTTTTAGTTTTTTATTTCTTGAGTCAAACTTGAGGAGTAGGCAACGAAATTATTTACATATGTATGCACGATTTTTGTTTGCTTAAAAGGTTTTCAGAGAAAGAGACCAAGAAATCACCTAACAAAACTTAACAAAAACTAGCCAAAAACTTAGAAATTGGTGCGCTGAAAATATATATATCTATATAAATCTGTGTTTAACTTTGTTTTTTGTTTTTTTGTTTGTTTGTTTGTGTTTTGTTTTAGGTTCTTGCGTAAAAACTAATAACAAAAGAGGCTAGGTAAAAATTAACAATTCTACGTAACGGGGTAATTGGGTTTCAGGTGTTTAGTTAACATCCTAACTTGGCTAACGTCGGATTACGTTAAGCGGTTGAGGTGCAGCTAACGGTACGCACAGGGTTGCCATTGCGATAGACAACGCTATCGATAGCTCGATAAGCTATCGATAAGTGTGGTGAGAGACATTTGTAGTCGGCGTTCTGAAATTGATTTTCATTTCGTTTGTTTGTTGCTGTTGTTCTTTTTTAAGCTACACTAAAAATTTAAGTTGTTTTTTGTTTAGTTCTTTCATTTAGTTAATTTGCGTTTAGCTTTACGTTAAGTTTAAAATAAATATGCGGTGCAGGCCGCAGCTTACAAATGTGTGTGCGAGTGTGTATATGTGTGTGTGTGTGGGTGTGTAGATGTGTGTGTGTAGATGTGTCTGCTTATTATACATACATAACTTGCTTAATTACATGTATATATATATGTATATATGTATATATATGCATGTGTAGTTTTTGTAGTGTAGTTTCCTTCATGTCTGTTTACTACAAATTATTAGTATTTATCATTTATCAATTATCGATAACTGAATTATTATTATCATTAAAATGTAATTGTTGATGTGATTTCTCGTATCGCTCAAGTCACATTTCTATATTACACATCCTGGAATTTCGATAGACGTGCACGCAAGTCCATGTTCTCCTGCTTCAGCTGCTCGACCTCCTGATGTAACGTGGCATTCTATCGAGCGAGCGAAAGAGAGAGAGATTAGTTCAAGTTAATCGATTAATCGATTGATCGATCTATCGATACTCACTTCCTTCTCCAAGTAGCGGGCACGCATCGCAATCTGATTCTCCTTTTGGCGGCGCGCATCCCTCGACCTCTTGGCGGCAATATTGTTCTTTCGTCTGCGGGCCCAGTACTTGTCGTCCTTGAGCTCATCTGGAACAAATTGTTTGCGTGACTTTTTAATCATCGGCTGCGGTTTGAGCTCTTCATCGGAGAATGCTCTGGTGCGCGGATCAAAGTCACGCCCCGACGATGCGAATGAAAATGCTGGAATATCAAATACTAAATGTTAACAATGTTTCACAGACTGTTCGTGCTATAAATTAAATCATACAAAATGCACTCGCAACTTTTCAGATTAACGAAATGGAAACAATCAGAAAAAATAGTCAAAAAAATCAAAAAAAAAAAAACGAAATAGAATAGAAAATAGAAAAGAGAAAAATGAAAGTAGACGAAAAGGAAATAGAAAATTTGCCTCGAATCGCACAAATTGGAATGTAATTCAGCCTTTAACATTTAGCATTTGATAAGACATGAGCAAAAACATTTTCTTAGTTTTCATGGGTTTTCTTTTTTTTTTTTGTTTGAATCGGTAATCGGTTACTCGCTAGATGAAAAAGTTTTATGTGTTTTATAGGTGTAGGTGGTAAATCAAAATCAATATTCAATAATAATATATTGTAAGTCGAAAAGTTAATTAGGCGCAATGTCCATTCCATTTGTGTTTTTTTTTTAAATAATTGAGTAACAAATTAAAAGTTAATAATTAAAAATTATGATGTGCAGAGGGGGGGGGGGGGGTCGTGGTTTTTCGATTGGGACTGTCTCCCTCTCTCTCTCTCGCGCTCTCTCTCTCTCTGTGTGTGTGTCTCACTCGTATACTCACTTGATTCGGCCGGCGATGGCGGATTTAGCGTATCGGGACTTATGCAATCCGATGGCGATGGCGATCGCTCCCGTTTTGTGGTTATGTGCCCCAGACCCAGCGACAGACCCGCCGCATGGCTTAGGGAATCGGAGCGATGGCCGAGGCCGCCGGCGTGCCCCAAATGGGTGCCGGGCAGGCTGTCGGGTATGTTGTTCTCCGACAAGAACTCGTCCAGGTCCGCATACTGCATATGAAAAGAATTTGCATATATTGTAATGTCACGTGTGCCACAAAAATGTTGCATTCAAAATTGGCAGCGGAAACACCAAAAAAACAACAATCAACACAGCCGGGCAAGTGTAGTGTAGTGTAGTGTAGTGTTTAATTACCTAATTACTAACAACTTATTTAATTACTTCCACTGGGCAGATATTTGAGGTGGAAAATTCCAAATCTTTCGCCTTCAATAATTACAATTACTCAAGTAATTACAGGTAATTCAATTAAAATTCAATTATTTAATGTAAATACAGGTAATTGAATCCAATTATTTAATTGCAATTGCAGGTAATTAAATTAAATTATTTAATGTAATTGCAGCCAATTGAATTAATTCTAATTCGTCAATGAGCTTTCAGGTAATTAAATTTAAATAATATTGTATGTACTTTAATTCATTCATATTTAAGGCAAAATAACTCAAGTAATTACTCAAATAATTAGATTTAAAAGTATTTAATGTACTTTAGTTTCGAATTTTTAATGCACAATCACTCAAAAGAGATGAACTTTAATTTTACCATTGACCGTTAACCGTAATTACTTAAGTAATTACACTTTTTGGGCATAATTACATGAGTAATTAAATGCAATAGCAATTAATTAACATAAATATTCTAATTTTTTAAGCACCATTAATCATGTAATTCAAAGTAATTTAATTAATAAGTAATAGTAATTTTTGGGCATAATTACTCAAGTAATTACTAAAGATACCTTTGATTATAACATTTAGCTGGGTTTTTCTACTTTTAAGGAGTATTTACTCAAGTATTTTCAGTACCCACAAATAATTCCCTAAGTAATTACATTTTCAAGCAAGTAATTAAGTAATTAAGCTTCTTTGGCACAGCTGCTTAAGCTTTAAGTGGATAAAGCTTTAATGCTCTAATTACTGAAGTAATTGTGTGGGTAATTAAGAAGTAATTAAATATCGCATGTCATTAATGCAGCTCTTGTGTAGGGTATTATTAAATAGGTTGTGTTAGTTAATTTGCAATTAAAACCACAAACTGTACAGTATTTATACAATATGATGAGAATACAATTCTCGCACTACGTAAAGCACCAAAACTTGGGTTAATTTCGGGTGTGTGTGTGTGTGTGTGTTTGTGTATTCAGCTGTTTCGCTTGCAATTTTGGGGTGTGTGTGTGTGTGGGAGGGGGGAGGGTAATTGGGTTGGCGGGAGTGTAGTAAAAACAGACGCAGCCACTACGCAGCGATGAATATGATACTAACTTGTGTTACCTTGAGGTCAGCATCGTAGGGCAAGGTTTTGTCCCACAAATTTGGGCCAAGAAATGCCGTTTGGGCCTCAACATTCCAAATGTCGCCCTCCTCTTTGTATTTATCATCCGGGCAGATGATTTCTTTGCTATTCGATGTAGATTTGCCTGCAAAGAGAAAACACACACATATATATTAATTTATATACAGTTTATATACATTTTGAATGCTAACCAAGGGCAAAATTAATAGTTTTTATTTTTTTATTTTTTTTTGCCCAACAAATTAATCACAGGCTGACGACGACAAATGGGACTGATAAGGTTTAGTGTTTTTCCAATAAAATAGTTTTCGCAATCATTTGTAGAGTAGCTTTGTTTTCTTTTCAAGTGCACACACATACGAAATGATAAGGGCCTGAGCACTACTTGGGCAGCTGTCTGTAAAGTGGGTCAAAACAGCGTCTCCCACAAACGCACACAGCATACATATGTAGTACATACAAACATACAAATTATAAAATACATATACATATATATACATATGTATATAACTGGGCAATTCTTTTTGGCAAACTGACCAAAAGAAAGGAGAAACAAAATGCTCACAATTTCCGCATGCGCTGCGAACGGCAAACAAAACACAGCCGAAAACAAACACAAGCCGCTAGAGCGAGACAGCTAAACAAGTCAGGCAAAACCAACAAACCAAAAGCAAACAAAAGAGGAAACAGCTTAGCTGGCAGGCAAGCAGCGCAGCCAGCAGCGCAGCCAACAGCAGCTAAAAGCGAAAGTGAAATTTCAGCTTTCAACTGATTTTTATCGTCGCTCTGCGCGCTCGCAACGCACTCAAAAAAAGCTGCACTCAGCTAACGCTGCGCAGGCGCAGCTGAGCGTACTTTTGCTGCTGGCGTTGACTGCGCTGCTGCGGCGACGGCGGCGGCGGCGGCGGCTGTCACTGTTAAGCGTTAGGCGACGCGCTCTTTGATTTCTTGCACATTTTACAGGCAAACAAGTTTGGCCGAAGTCTGCGCCGACGCCGTCGGCAGAAACCAGTTGTCGTCGTGCAGCGCGTTGTTGTTGTTTTTTTTCTTTCTTTTTTTTTTTGGTTTCGCTTGCATTAGTTTCCGCTTTCTTATTCACTCTCACTTTCATTTGCGAAGTTTTTACTGTTGTTGTTACTGTTGCCTTTTAGGCGAATAAGCAACTATTGCGAAATTTTATGCCATGTTGCGACGGCGACGTCGACGGCGACCACATTTCTGGTCTGTGGCAGTGAAGTAATATTTTCTTTTCTTTTCATTGCTTTTCTTTACTTGTTTTTTTTTAATGCCGCTAGCAGTGAAGCGTAAGTGAAAAGTGCGCAAGTGTTTGTTGCATGTGAATTGTGAAGTAATAGCAGCAAATCAGGCAGCACACACACACATACACACGCATACATAAAATTAGGACTTGCAAATCTGCAAGCGGGCCAACATGGCGTATGAGCAACTTTTCATTTGGCTTTTTAATTAGACATTTGTATTTGATATTTGCTAGCGGGCTAAGGGGTTGGGATTTTTTAGCGCTGATATTTATGTTTGGGAAATTTTTGTATACGGCGCGTTTTGGCTTGTCACCAGAGCGAGAGACCGAGAAGGAAATTGACAGCTGAAAAATTGAGTTGACTTGAAGGTTAAACGCAAGCGCAAAAAGGATGCAAGTGAGCAACAATTAAAATAAAAATCGCAATTTATGAAAAAAACGGATATTCAAATAATTAAATAATAATAATAAAAGCAAATAAAACAAGACAAGCAAAAAAAAACTCAATAAAATAAACAAAAGAACAACAACATAAACTGAACAAAGAGAAAAAAAAACTGAAAAACAAAAATTTACCGTTTGCTTTGCAAATGAAACCCAAAAATGGAGATTTCCTGCCTGTAAGAACAGAAGAGAAATGAAAGATAGAAAGAAGAGCAAATACAATATTTACAGCTAGTTCGAAACGCAACGAAACAAAACGAAAACGAAACGAAACGAAATGGAATGAAATGTATGAGAATACAGACACATAGAAAATGTAGCTAAGCAGGGCTCGACGCAGGTTGTGCGTGTGAGATACTTTTGTATCTTTTTGCGCGCGCAACTTGTATCTTTTATGTCACTTTCACTGCGGCTCAGGCAACACAGGAGCAACAGAATCTGGCGCAGGGTTTATTTTTAGCACAACGTTGCGTCGATCGGCCTGGCTTTGGCTTTTGGCTCTTGGCTGTGGCTCGGTTTCGTTTACGGTTTCTCTTGCCAATTTAAGTGGGTCAACGATGCGTCAATGTTGCCGCTGTTGTTGCTTCTGCTGTTGTTGTTGTTGCTTTTTTTTTTTAGGTTTTTTTTGCGGCCCAGCAACAAAGCGCGCTGCGTTTTGTAGTCCGCGCACTTTTTATGGGCTTTTTTTTTGCTTTTTTTTTTGAGTTTCTCGTTTGTAATTAAAATAATTTGCATAATTTTCGTGTCTCTTTTTTTGCATTTGGTTTCCGCCGCTTTTTTTTTGGGTTTTTTTTTGTCTTTTTTTGGTAACAGTTTCATTAGAAAAGGCGCTCTTAACGTATCTTAAGCCAGGCCTACGACAACAAAATTTATGCTGTTTCTTGGGTGAAAATGAATTTATATTTTTTTTTATATGTTTTTACTTTTTTCGGGGGCATAATTTGTTGGGCTTTTGTGTGCGTCGTTGTCTATGCTATTATTATTATTAATATTATTTCTATAAATTGTTAGCCTCTGGCCTGTGCCTTTGTTGTGTTAATGGACAGCGCGAGCTGGTCACAAATTTGTTTAGTGGACTTTGATGTAGGTTTTTTTTTTTGGTTTTTTATTATTATTTTAATGCCGCATTTAACTTTCACTTTTACTGTTTCCATTTAGTACGAAGCTGTGCGCTTTGCGTGAGTTTGAGAAACATGTGACAACTGTGGACTTTTAACTAGTTGGACATAGATTTATGTGGCCCAAAGCTGGCCCAACAATAAATGCAAATGGCATTCGGCCAGAACCGAAGAGCCTCACTTTTCAGCTGGATATGCAAATGTTTCAACAATTCTTTTAAGTAACGCTTAAAGAAATCCTATGAAAAAATGTCCTCAATTCTCTTAAATCAGTCTTAAATTATTTTATAAATTCATTAATTAAACAAATTCCCAATGTTTGCATTTCGCATTGCTTTACGTGATTTCGTTTACATCCGTTTCGAGGCAATTAAATCGACTGCCCTTAAAGCGAAGCCCCCCCCCCCCCTCTCCTCATCCACCTACCAACGCTGACTGCATTTTAAAGCAGGCCTCGCATTAAAATGAAAGTGAGAGTAAAATCTCCTGCAAGCAACAACAATAACAACAACAGCCCAAACAAGTCGCTGCGGATGAACAGCAAAGATAAAAATAAAAAAAAAACCCCGAAAAACCCAACCAAATTGAATGAAAACCGGTTCCCAAAGTCACAAGCCAAATGCAAAAGAAGAGAAAGAAAGAAAGAGAACAACAACAGCAACAACAACAGCAGCAGCAACGAATTCTAAGCACGCAAATGTAGAACAAAAGCGCGACCAGAGACCGCGACATTGACATCCAAGTGTGTTTACATAGCGTGTGTGTGTGTGTGTAGAAGTATTTTTAGAAGTGAGTGTGCGTGTGTGTGTGTGCTGTGACTTTTTCAGCACACTTTCAGCTAGTTTTGCAGTAGCTGCTGGCACAGGTTATGCAATCCAAGTGAATTTTTCGCTTTTGAGTCCAGCTCAACAATTGAGACAACGCTGGGCACGTACAGCGCAGTCGCGCTGCCTTTGCACGCCCCTTTCACCTGTCTCAACGGGGCTGTCGCTGTTGCTGTCGACGTCGCCGCTGGCGTTCGCGTCGCTGTTGGCGCATGCGTCGCGTCGCGTCGATGGCGCAATTGCGGTAATTTTTAACTGCAATCTTGTTGTTGCTGTTGCTGTTGTTGTTGTTGTTGTTGTTTCTGCTTTGCTGTATTACATGGCACTCGTTTATGGCTCTGCTGGCTCTTGTTTTGTTTGACTGCCTTTTGCTGAAGTGCAGAAAGTGTAACACTTTCGATTGTTGTGCTGTCGCTAGTTGTTGTTGTTGTTGTTGTAACTGTGATTGTAGCTGTTGTTGCTGTTGGCTGTGCATTGCATTCATTCCGCATTCGCGCTCATTTGCATAGCGTTTTTTTTTTATGTAGCACTTTTATGTTTAATTTCTGCTTTATTTTACCTTCCTTTTTTTTCGCCGTGTACAAAATTAATTATGTGTGGGAAAATGTGTTGGCCACATTTGATTTCCGGGCTTGTTAGCATAAAAAGCGCTTTTGTCATGGCCCAAACTAAAGCTCGGGCAGCCTATGCTCGCCTCTGGGCACTTGGTACTCTTTGGTTAACTTTTAATTGCGCCTTTTTTTTGCCAAACATTAGCCAAGCTAATACAAGTTTAATTTTCCTAACGGCATTTCGATTAGAGTTCGCTTTCTTTTGTATTTCGAAATGTAAAATTTAATTCGTAAGCTGTTGCGAAAATTCAGCATTTGTGATACCCTATAGATTTCATTTCTTCTTCTTAGTAATACTTTGTAGTTTATACAATTTATGTTCGTTAAAGGGCTTTCAAATTGAAGCTCTTCTCTTAGATGTTCTCCCTCTTTTTTTTATATTTTATCTATTCCATGTGTCCCACTGCGTGTCTCTATATGTCTCTTCCTCTCTCTCCCTCCTTCTATCTTTTTCATTCTCCTGCTTTTGGTCTTACTTTTACTACCTTCTACGTATAATTTATCAGGCATATCTGTATTCTTGAGAATCGCATAGAGCGTCGATGTGTATGCTAATTTACAGTAGGGAACTATATTTCTGTCATGGCTATTATTATTATTAATCTCTCTTTCTCTCTCTACTTTCCACACATAACCTATCAGACCTTCTTGAATAATTGAGAATCGCATAGAGAGTCAATGTTTATTTTTGTTTAAGCTAACTTTAGTTAGAGTTCTTTTAAATAAGAATCTATCTAGCGAATTCTTCACTTGGTTCCGAATTGGCGATAAAAAACATTAAAAAGCGAATCTGACAGCAATGTTGCAATGGTTTAATTGGAAAACTTGAAAACTGTGAAACTGTTACAAAGCGAAAGTGAAAACAGTTCACGCCACGCCCATCGCACTGAGGACACGATTTGTAACATATTCGATGGAGACACGGATAGACAAAGCGAGAGAGAGGGCTCTCTCTCTCTCTCTCTCTCTATTTGATGTCTGCCCCCAACATTAGCTGCAATTTGTTGTTGTTGAGTGAAAGAAAGCCGCCGGCGTCGTGCAGTTAATTAGCCAAAATAAGGAAGCAGACAATAATGATAATCATAGCCGGGCATATCGCGAGCGCTATAAAATTACAGCCCCATAAAACAGTAAATAAAAGATAGAGGAAAAAAAAAGCAAAGCAGACACCGAAACCCAAATACTACAACTGAAAAATTGGCTACAAATATGCGCTGCACGCAGGCGCGGGGCGTGGCACGCTGTAAATTAAAACGTAATCAAAAAAAAACAAGAAATTCAATCAACACACAACTGTGTAAAAGATCAACTGAAAAGCGCTTCTGGTCTTTTTTGGCAGCGACAAAGCGACAGACGGGGACAGACGGGGACAGGCGGGGACAGGCGGGGACAGGAGCGACGACGTGTGAAATGGTAACAATTAAAAGATTGCTCATACGCCGCGTGGTGCGCTTGGGCATTCGGTCGGTTGTGTCGCTGTGTCTCTTTCGGGCTTCGGGCCGTCACTTTCACTGATATTTTCCAAGCGAACAACGTTTGTTGTTTCTCACCTAAACACTAAACGATGCCGCATTTTGCACGTTTCTGCCAGTTGCAGCCACGATTGCGCAACAACAGTTGCTGCCGCTGCAACAACAGCAGCAATTGGCGGCAGCAATCAGTGCGGCCAGCAAGACGGGTAGCTCGTGTTTGTTGCCTGTTGATTGAAGTAACTGTAATACGTTGCATTTTGGCAGTACGTTCGGCGTATCTGGGTGAGTGTGTGACGACGTTGACGCCGATGCCGATGCCGACGCTGACGTCGACTGCGCCGCCAGCCAATAAGCCAATTAGCCAATTTGTCATGTCTGCGGCACATGCGCAAAATGCATTTCAAATATTGTTGGATAAACGCGTTTTGCGGCCAACAGCACGCAAGGAAGTTGCCGCCGAGCGTCAGGTGATTATTGGACTCGAATTTTGCACCTCAATTCGCGACTCTCCCAATCAGCAAAAAGTGCTCAATTCTAGAAGCAGAAGAAGACACACGACACACGACACGAGCCGAACGTGTACTTGGCCAGCAAAATGTTCAATTTATGAATCGCATATTTCACAGCTGTAGATAAGCTTAACGAGTTGCAGGTTCGGTATATTTATAATAATAATAATAAAAAATAAAAATTATAAAAATAATAATAAGAGAGTTCCAGTCGGTTGTGCCCCTTTACAAGTCGGGAAGCTACAAGCAAATATCTATAAAAAATCCGAAAAAAAGGCAACAAAAAATCCATTTAAAATAGAAACAAAATTCTAGTAAATTTCCAAACATTGTTTGGGAAGGCTACAAAATTTCGCTTCTTTCTTTAAGATCTTAAATCGTTTAAAAACAAAAAGAAAATCGAATCCATTTAAAATATTTCGCCAGCCAGATTATCATATCGCAATTTCATTAAATTCAAAAAGAATTATTTCGCAACACATTAAAAAAAATGCATCTAAATTATTTCATACGATATACGAAGATATCAAAAGAAAATAATTTGGACAGAAAAAACAAAATCACTTTAAATTTCAAATCACAAAATTATTTCACAAGACAGAAATTTCGAATCATTTAAACTATTTCGCAACGCAGTAGAATAAAGCAACTATTAAAAATTTCTAAACATTTAAATTATTTAGCCGCAAATTGTGATTCAAAAAACTTTCGAATAAATAAAATTGTGCATTTTTTGGTATGAATCAAATGATTTTTCCCAAAAGCAGAAGCAACAGCCACACAAATCTCGTTGCCAACAGCCAAAAAGCCAAAAAGCCGAAAACTAAAAAATGGAAAATGAAAAAAAAAAAAATTAAATAAAATGCCAGAAAAAAATATCAAAAAAAAAAAAAAAACGAAGACGAAAGACGAAAGAAATGAATTTAAAAACTGCCGAAAAAGTGAAAGTTAATTTTTGTGATGTTGCGGGGCAGGGAAAGGGGGAAAGGGGCAGGGGCAGAGCAGCTGACGTCGGCGTCGCTCAATGAAAGTAAAAACGCATTTTGGGAAGCCAAAAAAAAAAACAAAAAACAAAGTCAAATAAATGTTGTTGTTGTTGTTGCTGGACACATATTAATTATGCGGCAATGTCACACGATGTGTGTGGAGTGCGGCAGAGGGGGGGAGGGGGTTTGGGCGTGTACAGTGCCAAAAAATTGCCCTTTTGTGCGATTGTTTTTTTGCTATTTGTATTTGCGGCTAGGCCGTAAAAAGCGGGCTTTTATCTTGGCCATAAAATATCAGATAAAAGCTGTGATAACAAAAGGCCGCAGCTGGACTCAAGACTCGAGTCGGGGCTTTGTTCAACAATAAATAAAACAAAAGTTGACGTTTTTGGGCATTATATTATATGGAAAGCACCCCGAGACCGAAACGAAAGTTGTCTGAAAATGTCGCGGCCCAACAAGTTGCCGGCCCTTGGGGCTCGGGCTCGGGCCCGGGCTCGGGCGACGGCGAACTCCAGAGTCAAAAACTGAAAGCAAAAGTGATTGTGATTGCGAGTGTTTGGCCACAAGAGTCAAAGTCGGCGGATGTCAAAAGGTTTAGTTGAAAGTTGAGACTCTTGAGTCAGCACCCACCGGCAGCCGCCATGCGGAAATGGGAAAACGGAAAAATGCTGGCAAAAATTAAAAACCAAATAGAAGAAAATGCCGCAATGAACCCATAGAGCGTTGCGTTGCGGCGTCAGTTAAATGTCATAAAAAGAAAACAAAAAAAAAAAAACAGTCCACAAACCTGACAATTCCAGACGGCGGCAATCGATATAAGCTGACTTTGACACCTAATCAGGGTCATTAGCGGCCGTTAATTAGTCGTGACAGAATGTGGCCAGAAGAGCCAGAGCTGACCGGGCAAATAACTGGCCAAAAAGCTGAGCCAAATACAAATCGATTTGCCAAGGAGCAAACGCTGCCAAGTTGAGCTTTTGGCTTTGAGCCAAAGCAAGCTTTAACTGCTTGCGAATTACAAGTGCGCTGCTTGTGATTCTTTAGCTTCATCTCAAGCTGACAAAAATCTGTTTCACATAATTCAAACGTTATTTTAAAAGCACAAACAAGCATTTGCTTTTATTCTGTTGTCGAATTTGGCTAATTATAGTTAATCGCATTAAAGTCAGTATCTTAGCCAATATGTCGCTTTGAAACTAAAGCAACTATGTTGCTTAGCAAAAACTGAAAGACATTTTGCTCTTAAAAGGCACAGTCTTCTATATTTATAAGAAGTGTGTCCCGAATTCTAAAAACCAAAACTCATACATGCTGCTCAATCGCATAACAAGCAACTTGTGTTCTCCCACATCTGCAACATGCTGCTAAGCAAGTCTTAGAAGCTTTAGCAACAAGCAGCTTGTGGTGTTTAGTTCAAAGAGCAAAAAGTTGTCTGTAAAAAGTATTTTCAAACTTGTGGCTACAGCTAGAATCCCAAGCTGCCCCACAACTGCAACATGCTGCTTTACATAATTATGGCAGCATGTTGCTTGTTAGAAGTTATAGATAGAACTTTTAGCAACAATCAGCTGGTGGTGCTAAGAAGCTACATGCCTTTAATTTAAAGAAGAAGAAATAGCCACAACATGTTGCCTAACATGTTGCTTATAGCAGCATGTTGCTGTTGCAGCTATAGATATTAGCTACAGTAACAAGCAACTGCTGGTGTTAAGCATGCTAAGTTTCTTTTCTTTGAAGAAGAAGCTCATCATAAAAAGTTTTTCCAAGCTTTTAGCTACAAAATGTTATGGCAGCATGTTGCTGTTCTAGCTAGTAACAAGATAAGTTACAAGTTCTTGTCAACATATTGATAGAAGTTACAAGATATAAGAAGACGAAGCCAAAATAAACAGTCACAAGATGCAGTAAAATTGTCAACATTTCATTCGCAACATGTTGCCAATAAAGATGCGCTACAGTCATGTTTCTCTTGTCCAAATGTTGCTAGAACCTTGCGTTAAGGCAGCAACAAGTTGTTAACCCTGCGCTGCAATATACATATGTATTTTCTTACAACTGCAACATGTTGCTAAACATCTGCTGGTTTTGTTGTTGTATATTAAAAGACATGAATCCATACCATTCAAGTAATTTGCATGTTGCTTCCACAATTGTTGCACCTGAAATTGTGTCCAGCGATTGTTGTCGTCGCCGTTGTTATTGTTGTTGTTGCTGTTGTTGTTGTTGCTGCTGTTGTTGTTGCTGTTGTTGTTGCTGGTGTTGTTGCTGCTGCTGCCGTTGATGACGCCCACCAGACTGTTGACCAAACTGTTCTCATGCGCCTGTTGCTGCTGTGCCACAGCCGCAGCCGTGTTGACAGTGGGCGTGGCTGTTGTCAGATTTGCATTTGGTGTTGCTGGATTGTTGTTGTTGTTGTTGGAGGTGTGGTTATTGATGATAATGTTGAGATTGTTGTGGTTGAGTATAGTGTTGTTGTTGTTGTTGTTGTTGTTGTTGTTGTTGCCACCGCCGCTGGCATGTTGCAGATTGCTGCTGAGATTGTTGGCGGCCACGGCAACAACAGCGGCCGCTGCATTGACATTCACATGCGCCAAATGTTGCAAATGATGTTGCAACAGCTGTGTGGGCGGCGGCAAGGCGCCGTTCGCCACAAGCGACGTGTTGCCAGCGGCTGTGTTGCCATTTCCATTGTTGTTGTTGTTGGTGTTGCTCAGATTGTTGAGCAGCTGCTGGTGTTGCATGCTGCTGCGCAGCAAATTGTTGCTGGTCTGACTGTTGTTGTTGTTGTTGTTGCAGGACACATTGTTGCCATTGAGATTCGGATTGCTGCTGCTGCTGCTGTTGTTGTTGTTGTTGCCATTGCCTGCCAGCAGGTGTGGCAAATTGTGCACCACCTGCAGCGGCAGGCTGCTCAGTGGCGGCAACGTCGCCGCTTGCGACATGTTGCCAAGCATTTGCTGCTGCTGCTGTTGTTGATGTTGCTGCTGCTGCACGCTCTGCAGCAATTGCAGCTGATTCTGTTGATGCTGCAGCGCATTGTGTGTTTGTTGTTGCTGCTGCTGCTGATGTTGCTGCTGCTGCTGCTGTTGCTGCTGCTGTTGTTGTTGTTGTTGCAGTGCCAAAGCTGGCGGCGGCATTTGATAGTCCATTCTCATTGCTGAGGCGCACAAAATGTTGCCAGCTTCACGTAACAAATGTTTTGTTTGCCGTACTTTTATTTCGGTTTTTAGTTGTTTGTTTTAATAATAAGCTAATTAAGTGCGCGTTGCAACATTGCAGCTGCTGCGACGCTGCTGCTGCGCTGTCTTTGGATTGTTTGATTGCAGGGCAAAAATAAAAAAATACAAAATACAAAAGTTGAAAATTGTAATTGGAATTAAATTTCTGAGCGCACACGCTTACTTAAAAAAAAAAACAAACATAAATTATAAAAAAAAAAACAATAATAAAGCTTTTTATCGCACGCGCGCTTTTCTCAGCCGCCGCACACGCCCGCGCGTGCGTTCTAACTGCGCCCAACAACAACAACAGAAACTGTCACAGCAAGCGCAGCTTTGAGAGAGCTTACAAAAATTCTGAGCGCATCAAGCGCAAGAAAAAAGAACAACAACAACAACAAGAGATATTCGCAGAGCAAAAGTTTGCTCAATTTGCTTTTGTGCACTCGCAATTGTAGACGCTTCTGCCGCAGCGCTGCCTTCGGCTGCCTTCAGCTGGCTTTTGTTGTTTTGTTTGTCTAGTTTTTGTCTCTTCTTTGACTTTTATTTTATTTTATTTTTTGCGCTGCCTTTTTTTCTATTATTATGTGTGCTGCTGTCGCTGTTGTTGTAATTTTTGTTGTTGTCAACTATTTCGCGTACTTATTGGCGCTGCGACTGGGCTTTGGCTGCCGTTTAAAGGGGTTCTCGCGACGTCGACGTCACCGTCGCCGTCGCCGCCGCCGTTTGAATGAGAAAAGTTTGACCTTGAATAAGCAGCAAAAACAAAAACAAATGTTGCTATGCGCTTTTTGCTATTTTATGAGTTGTTTGAATTGCGAATTGTCGCTGGGCGCAGGGAATTCTCTAGTTTTTTTTATATTTTTTTATTGTTTTTATTTTTATTAGATATTTTGCTTTTGTTGCCTTATGTTTTGTTTTAAATTTCTTGTTGGTTTATCTACATAAATAGCTGGTATATTTTTCTTTTTTTCTTTTTTTAATTGTCTCAACTAGGGAGCAGGTTTTTTTTTGGGGAATTTCTTATTTATTTTGATTCATTTGCATTTGCTTTAGACATTTGTATGCACTTTGTATCACAGCGTTGGCATATTTAACATATTTAAATACATATGTATGTATATATATTTGATTTGCTGCGAAGTTCTTTTCAGATCTTTTTTTTCAATAATTAAACACTGCACAACAAGGCATAGTTTGAATTTTCACTAGATTTCCTTGGCATTTCCAAACACATTTGTTTCCTATACATATTTATACATTTTTATTTGATATACATCCAATCCTTTTGGCTCGCAGTTGCCGTTGCCGTTGCCGTGGCCGTTGCCGAAAACGAAAGTTCACAAGTTCGCACGAATTCGAAAGCAGTCGCAGACGCAGACGTTGACACGCGCCGTTGTTGCTATTGTTGTTGTTGCTTTTTTTTAGGCGGGGGTCGGAGGGGCTCTTTTTGGGGACTTGGGACTCGCTCTCGTGGGCCGCTTTTTGTGCTGTGCTGTGTGAAGCCGTGAACCGAACCGGTGCCGCCGGACTGCAAACGCTGAGTGAACGCGCGCGCTGTGCGCCTCTTGCAACGCAGCCCAGCTCGGCTCCAAAAAAAAAAACAACAACAACAACGAAAGCCCCACGCAGCAAGC
Organism: Drosophila borealis; assembly: GCA_035045885.1. Lineage (NCBI taxonomy): Eukaryota > Metazoa > Arthropoda > Insecta > Diptera > Drosophilidae > Drosophila > Drosophila borealis. The sequence continues at coordinate 420,998 of JAWNOR010000029.1, read as the reverse complement.
GCCAAAGCCAAAAGTTAACGGCGACTGCGCAGCCAGCGTCAAAGCCAAACTTGAAACCGAAAGCATTAAAAGCAGCGCAGTCACAACCACAACGTCTGCGTCAACTGCTCTCACTCGCTCTCTCGCATGGCCATACTCGCGCTCTCGCTCAGCAGCACTCAATGTTGCGGCTCTTTCACATTTCAGTGTTTTTTGCGCATTCCACTGTTTACTTTCTTTCGCGCAGCCTGCGCCAAAGCTTGTGTAGCTGTCGCTACGCTTCGCATGAGCTGCGCTGTCGGTGTCGCCGTCGCTGTCCCTGCATGCGGAAGCGATGCTTGTTTTAGATTTTCCCACACAAACACTTACAGCCAGACAGACACAGCGCGACGTCGACGTCAGCTGCGCTGCGAGCAGCGTTTAGTTTGAGTGACTTTGCTCCGACTGCGGCGCAGTAAAAGCTTTTTGCCTACAATATTTTGAGTGCGCTTTCGAGTTGCGCCTCGCCGCGACCATTAAGTACTACAATGTGCAATGATAACAAGCTTACCAGAAAACACGCAAACACACTCTACAAATGCGCAACGGTAAAACGAGCTTTGGCTAAATGCAGTCCTTAGTCACGTTTGGGACCCAACTGATAGCGCAAAACCGACATAAAACACAAGCCATGCGGCGCAATGCGATGCTTACCTGTAATGAGAGCAATAAAAAAATGTTTAAAATTAATAAAATAAATGGTGCCAATAACAAAAAGCTAAGCAAATGATTATTATGGGGTAATTTCGCAACAACACACACACACACAGGCACACACACACAGAGAGAGGGAGACAGAATGCCCACCCACGGCGACTGAAAAGCAGCCGCTCCCATTGCCATTTCCACAGCCAAAACCCATTTCCCCATTTTTGTGCCATTGGCATTGACAGTGGGCCACCCCATGGAGCATTGCCGTTCGCCTCAGCTGCACTGTTTTCTCCCTAACAGCCCACACAGTAGCAACAACTACTACAACAACAACAACATCTACTACTACAACTAAAACAACAACTACTACAAAAACAGTTTATTGCCTTAAAAAGTCAGTTTATTGCAATTTTCATTGCAAAAAAAAATGAAACGAGTTCAGTTTACACGACTGGGCAATACCCTGTGCCCAGTCGGATTACAGCTGAACATATTTTGGGTGTTCGCCTTTGTGCTTTTTTCATCAGTAGCTTTCAAACTGTATTTTTGGCCAGTGGCTCTAAAGCCGTGCCACTTTAACTGAATTCAAAAGAGATTGAGCTTTTTTCATAATTGACCGTTTCGAATTGGATCTAAAACTGTTGCGTTATCCTTATTTGCTTAGAAGGAATTGAGCTTTTATGATATTTCATTCTTAGGCTATGCCTCTAAAACTTTGACATTCAAATTGGATCTAAAACTGTTGCTCATATCGGAAAAGCTTTAGTTACCTGAAGACTGTGACTCTTTTCAACTATGACTCTGCAACTGAGGCTCCTTTAAACTGTGACTCTGCAACTGTCGCCCTTTTCAACTGTGACTCTGCAACTGTGGCTTTGGGGTGGCAATATACCCCATTTGGCTGTGCGAACAGAGTATTAAAACAGCAGAGACGACAACAACAACAAAAATATATAAATTAAAATTAAGCGACGCAGCGAATAAAATAAATTCGATTGTTTGCAATAAACTTGAACAAATTTCACTCGAGCAGCGACAAAAACAAAAAACTGAAACCGAAACCGAAACAATAACCGTATCGTATTATATCGTATCGTATCGTATCGTATCGTATCAGGTTGTATCGTAGCAGATCGCATCGCTTTGTGCCAAGCTTCTCTTCTTCTTCTTTCAGATTTTGGTGTGAAAAAACGAATCGCAAGCTGACTGACATCTAAAGGGGTTGGGGCGGGGCGAGGGCAAGCTGGGCGGAACACACATGCAAATGTGACACTGAAATGCTGTCCAGAGGGTTGGCCAAGGGTGCAAGTCGCGGATGTAGTTTGCAGCTGATGAGTGTGGGCCGTTCAAACGTGAAAATTTGAACAAACTTTATGGCAACTGCCCACTCACATAAATGTTTAATGCCTTTTCGGTAGAGTGCAAGAGGGAGAGGGGGAGAGAAACAGAGAGAGAGATGCGCGCTATTGGGATGAAAGCTAGAGGTGTGCCAGCCCATATATGTATGTACATATGTATGTACATATATGCCCCAGTCACCTGATGAGCTAAGTTCATTTAAGTTAACATCTACGGATCTATCTATGGATTTTTGAGCTTAACAGTTTTCTCAATTGCTCACTTTTAGCTAGATTTAAGCGAAAAGATCTTACAGCAAGCTCAATACTGCCGTGATCTTAATTTGAGTCATATATATAGTTACATGTGTCCAGAATTTATGCTTACTAACATTTGAGTTTATTTCTTTCCGAACCTCAATTATGTTTTTTTATTTTGTTAGATTTCAGATACTCGATCTTAAGTTATCTACAAATATTATTCAGTATTTAATGCCTGTAAACATTCTACTGAACATTTCTTAAGTGAATTTTATGTAAAGTACTAGCTCAAGGTTTACTTTCCCGAAAGTATTCCTAAAAACATATCTTAAGTCAACTCGAAATATAAAAGAAATCATTGACATTTTATTTATACAAAAATAATAAAATTCATTCCCGAAAGAATTCCTACGAACAGACTCTGTCTTATATACTATATAGAGATTTATAGAAATATAAGAAAGTGAATATATTTTATTTATATATATAAGAAAGAAACTGTTTTTTCCCGAACAAATTCCTAAGACCAGATCTTGAGTCAGCTTTATATATATAAAGATAGATTTATAGAAATATAACAAACAATAGGAAAAGAAAGAATCCATAAAGGCACATCTAATCAACTCTTAGTATAAATATAAACTAAAAGAAATCTAGAAATTATATATGTAGTATATATATAGAGAAGTTGTTCTTTCCCGAGAGCATTCATAAAACCAATACTTAGGTCAGATTTTTATACAAATAGAGATTAAGGCTGACTTTTGTATATAAATAAAGATTTATGGAAATATAAAATATTATAGAAATTATAGGTGCACATATTTGCACAAAAAACAAGAATTTCCCGAAAGAATTCTTACAAACAGCTTTTTTGATTTAACTTTTCTCGCTTTAAAATATAGCTTACATATAGACTACCTCCTAAGTCCAGCTGCAACTGACATAGGAACAGAAAATTCAAAATTCAAAGGTATCTGGAGATAGATCATTTGCTGCTGCCCCATTGGCACAGGTAAATACTCAATATGCATTTCATAAGCATAATTTTGCCTAATTTAGTCATCTCATCAACTTTTCATTTTCATATGGAGCCGCTGTGTGGCCTCTGCTTTTTTTTTTGGAACCTAATCAAAGTGAATGCATTTTGGGGCGAAAAAAGAACGAATGCACAAAGGCTGACCCGCCCGGAAAATGGGGGCGTGCACTGGTCAAAGGAGCGATGTTCGCTGAATGATGGCAACATTTGATGCCATTTGTCAATTGGGTTTCTTTTAGGCTAATCAGCTGATGCGCTGCGGCCAAACACCGTTATTTGACCCATTTGGCGAACCTAACCTTAAAAATGCCCGTGCCAAGCAGCTAACTAACTGGGCCGATAAATAGGCATTGCAAATGTGTGTTAATTTTCACTTAATTTATGCAAATTGTAAATTTCACAACTTGTCAAATAATTTAACAGCACAGAATGCAAGTGTGAAATGGCAATTTGCAAGCCAAGCGTGTGGCGTGTGTGAGAGAGAGTGAGAGAGAGAGGAAGATTTAGAAGAAAAGTGCAATAGTTGTGCACTTGAGCGACTAGGGGCTACCCCGTATTCCATTTTGAATAACTTTTGACTGTACAAATGTCATTTGTATAAATTTTCAAGGCTTAAATATCGCATCCAGCCCAAGGTTGGGATTTATTTCTTATCGTTTTGAGCGAAATGGGGAGATATGTGCAAATATATATATAATCAACCAATCAACGATATTTGCGTACTACCGATATTTATCGATTTTGATAGCAGCTATTATCGATATTATGAAGTTTCGCTAGCTCAACTTTATAAATACTTCCCAGTTTGGCAAATGCATATGAACTCCATTCTTAACAATTTACAGGGCATGTAAAAGTACTTGACGTAGGTCATAACTTATCAAAAGATAAGTCAACTATCAAAATAAAATAAAACAAATAAATAGCAAAAAGTGAACGAGCTGTAAAATGCAAACTAAGCAAAAGTTTTGTGCGCATATTAATTAAGTTTTTATTGCGATAGGCTGAATGACGCAGGCGACGAACTTTGCTGCAAGCACAATACACACAATACACACAAGCACACACACATACACAAGCACTGAGAAACACAAACACACAGAAACACTAACACACAAGGAAAGAAAAACATTTGCATACAGTAGATGCTCACGTGTGCACCTCGGGCTTTTTTTATTTGACATTTTGCTCAAAGATCCCCGCTTAACGATGATATCAGCAGAGCGAGAGAGCGAGAGAGAACGCGAGATAGTGCCAAGACAGAGAGAGAGAGAAAGAGAGAGAGGGAGAGAACGTTAGGAAAGCCGATCAGGGCGTGTAAGCAGTGCAGGGCGATTAAGCGGCGCACTGTGAATAATTAGACGGGGCTATGCAAATGCACAGTTCACAATTTATAAAATATAATTTATGATAATGCAAAAAAAAATAAAACATTTAGCATAAATATTTGGCATAAATAATGACAACGCTGCTAAGAGACGTCCAAAGACTACTAAGTCGAGTATGCCCTAAATATATTTTCAAATATGACGACATTTGGCAGAGATTCATCTTTACAGAGTTGAGCTGATTAGCTTTGAGCTCATGTTATTTGCAATATGCTGTTAGCAACAGCTGCATGTGTAAAATAACAGATGTTAGCAACAGTTGTGCGTGCAAAAGAACATTTTATGTTAAACAGCTGTAAGCTGAGCTAACATAGCAAAAATGTAGCCCGCATCTTGCTTATGAGAATATGTAGATCTTGCAATATTTTCAGCACAACGGGCAAATGTTAATAAAAAAAATAAGAAATTTTAAAAAATTGTTTATGAAATTTAGTTTCGAACCAACAGCTGGTTTTAGGGATGTAGAAACCCTTCTTCAAGAAGCTAACCCAAAAGCTGGTAGTTGCTTAAAAACAGTAAAGTTGGCAGCTGTTAACCGCTTGGCGTACCTTTAGTAAACATTGTCTGTTAAAAGCCAAACTTAACAGCTGATAACGTATAAAGCTTCAACATTTATGTTAAGAAATACTTTAAACATGTAAAAGTTAACAGTCTGTTAAAAGGAAAGTTTAACCGTACATAGCTTCAAGAATTATGTTCTGAAATATTAAAAACATGTAAGATGTACTCTTAGTTAACAGAGTCTGTTAAGAGGCAAGCTTCAACATCTCTGTTTAGGAAATATAAAAAACTTTTAACATGTACTCTTAGTTAACAGAGTCTGTTAAAACTTAGCTTAACATCTCAAAACGTACACAGCTTCAAGATTTATGTTAAGAAGATATTAAGCACATGTCAAATGAACTCAGTTGCAGTTTTTACATGCCGATAAGTTGTAATATGCAGCTGAGCTAATATTTTGCGTTTAATAATAAAAAGAATTTGCATTGTTTGCATTATTTATTTAGTTTCTTGGCTGTCTAATTGTTATTTGAAGACCCACCTGAGCTGGTTGGCTGAAAGCGCGCCTTTAAGCTGTTCAAATGATTCTGATGCCCGTTGGCGAGGACTGCCGCGGCCATCGCATTTGCCACATGTTGCGCTGATGAGCCGTTGCTGCTGCTGTTGTTGTTGTTGTTGTTGTTGTTGTTGTTATTGTTATTGCTGCTACTGTTGTTGTTGGCACTGGCATTTGCCCCAGCATTGTTATTGCCATTTGTTGCCGCATTGTTGTTGCCGTTGACACTCGCTGCTGCTGCAGCGGCACTGGCGGCAGCAGCAGCCGCGGCTGCAGCAGTTGCCGCTGCAGCAGCGGCCTCATTGACAGCACCGACAACCGGCCCCTGGCTGTCCATGAAACTGTTGCGCTGATGATAGTGGGTATTCTCCTGATAGATGCGCTGATAGTTGAGCGTTGGCAGCGTCCACGAGTTGTTCGTCTTGTAGTGGAAGTTGCCGGTGCCAAAGATCGAGTGGGGGTTGGTGTTGGAGTTGGATGCAGCCGCGGCCACAGCTGCTGCCGAGGAGAGCGAGTGGGCCAGCTGAGCGGCATGATGTTGCTGCTGCTGCTGCTGTTGTTGCTGCTGTTGCTGCTGCTGCTGATGGAGGTGCTGTTGTTGCTGCTGCTGTTGTTGTTGTTGCTGCTGGTGCGGATGCAAATGCGAGTTGTGTGCTAGTGGATGAAGCTGTTGCGTATGCTGTTGCTGTTGCTGCTGCTGCTGCTGCTGATGTGCATGCTGTTGCTGCTGGGCGTAATGTGAGAGTTGCTGCTGCTGCTGCTGCTGTTGCTGCAGCAATTGTTGCTGTGCAGCGGCCAGGGCAGCAGCATGTTGCTGCTGTGCATGATGCTGTTGCTGCTGTGCATGATGCTGCTGCAGCTGCTGTTGCTGCTGTGCAAGATGCTGCTGTTGCAGCTGCTGTTGTTGCTGCAGCTGCTGTTGCTGCAGGTTCCAAGCATTTGCTGCTGCTGCCGACGAGGAGCCACCCGCGCCCCCGCCTCCGCCATTGCTGCTCTTGCCGGAATCATTGCTGCTGACGCTGCTGCGATGGTTGTCCAATGTTGCTGTTGAGCCGGTCATGCTGCCATCGTTGCCGCTGTCGCTGTTGCCGCTGCTGATGCTGTTGCCGTTGTTAGTGTTGTTGTTGTTGTTGTTGTTGTTGCTGTTGCTGCTGCTGCTACTGTTGCTGCTGGAGCTCTTGTTGTTGCTGCTGGCAACAGCCGCTGCCACTTGCGAGTTGAGATGGTGAAAATATTCCGAGAGCTTCTCATTCGTTTGCTCCTGGGTAAAGAAACTGGCGCACGCGTTTGTATCGGATGCCATTTTGCACTGGTTTTTAACACTGGTTTTCAACACTGGTTTTTAACACTGGTTTTTAACACTGGTTTTTAACACTGCTTCTTAAACTGCTTCCTTTTCAGTTAGTTTTTCAGTTATATTGTTGTTGTTGTTTTTGCTGTTGTTGTTGTTGTCACTTTAAGTGATTATATTTGCTGCGCAGCAATAGAAACTTTTGGCAACTGCTTAAAGCTGTGCGCATTTTCAACTTTTACTGTTTATCAACACTGTTCTTGAAGCTAGTGTTGCCTAACGTAGCAAATAAAATATGGATTAGTGTTGTCCGAGATTTGGGTTTTAATGCAAAGTATTCAAATCTTGATAACAAAATGAACACCAATTATGATTGTGATTATGATAATGATGAGAGTTGATTATTTGTTTGATTGTTTGTTTTTAGGTATGAGAACATTAAATGACGTTTGTGTGATATGTGTTATAGATGAATGATATTGTTTAATTTTATTATTAATGATTTGTTTCAAGATGCCGATGAGCTGTGCTTTCTATTTGCATTGGCGGTTGCGGCGATAAGGAATAAGAAAAGGCATTGTTTATACACATATATATTTGTGTATATATGTATATAAAATAAAAATTCGCTCAATTTTTACTTGCACCTAGTTCAATTAATTTCGATTATGGAATATTTGTAGTTTATTAATTTGTATTTAAAGACCAAAATTGACATGCAGCAAAAGTGTGCTTAAAAAAATGAGACATTTTTGAAAATGATTTTTAAGTTAATTTCTAATAGCATACAAATAAATTATCATATGCCAAATCAATTGAAATATTCTTTTTCTTTTTTCTTATGTTCGTTTTTTGTTTCCTGTTTAATACCTTTTCTTATTCGTAAACTTTTTGTGAATATTGAAGATTTGTTGTTGTAGAAATTATAATTAATATTAAACGTTGTGAAATTATATCCGTAACTTTGGCGATGCTGTTTGCATTTGTTATAGATCATCTATCTGATACATATACATAAAGTACTATGCACTAATATACATATATATGTGTATATATTTATATATATGTGTGTGTTCTGTGTTAACTATTTAATCACGCACACGACGACAAACACTCGACAAACACACACGACACTTGGCACAATTGTTGCTACTTATTTGAAACACTTGAACGATTATTTTTCTTATGCATATAGTATACGATGTATGTAAATATCGCTTATAAATTTGTTTTTTTTTATTTAGTGTGCGCAGTTGCTTTTTAGAACTTTGCACTGAAAGGCTTTCTTTGGCTTAGTGCGCAATTATTATTATTATATATGTAATATATAGTATATACACATGTATAAAGTTAAATTAATGCGTTGCACCTTTGCGCGCCTATATCGTATTGTTTGGATAAATTTTTAATAATTTATTTGGCTCTTTATTTGGATTTTTAGCACAGTTTTTCACGTTTGAATCGCACGCGCAGTTGACGACTAGCTGGAAAAGCTGAGCGACAGGCAACGTTGACGTTTTGAACTGGAGAACGCGATGAGACCGAATGCCGGCCATAGTCGAGCCTCAGCCTCAGCCCTAGCGGGCAGCGCAGTCATTGCAGTCATTGCTGCCGCTGCCGCTGCCGATGTCGCTGCCAGCGTCGACGCAGCTCCACACACACACACACACACCTGCACACCTGCAAGGGTTACAGTCGCAGGGTTGGGGGGCGGCGAGCTGCGCTGACAGCGCAAATTGCAATGTAAGTTAAATGAACAAAAAAAAAACAAATAAACAAATACATAAAACCCAACCAAAAAGGGGCCTATATATGTATATATATACTTAGTACACATATTAAGGCCTAACTGTAAACTAGCACTAGTAGATATCTCTCAAAAAGCAAGAAACTTGAAGCTAGTGCGCAGAATGGCGCAAAAAAAATATTTGCAAATGCATAAATAAAAATAATAATAGCAATAAATATAAAAATAAATATAAATACTGCAGGGCAGCGACGCTGCGACGCAGTTGTAGCTTGTAATGAAAATTCAACGAGCGACAGCAGCGACGTCGACGTCGACAGCGGCAGCGACAGCAGCAGCGACAGCGGCGACAAAGTCACGCGGATTTCAGTATGACCCAAAGCCCAGTGTCTAGCGACGTTCTAAGCACGTGTTGTGAACACACAGGGACGGGCACACACACACACACACAGACAGAGACACAAACACATGCGGCAGCTGAAAATGAGAGACAGTTAAGCGCACACACGCGCGCACACACACAGAGACACACACACATGCAGAGTGGCGCGCACGTTGAACGGACGGATTGCAATTGGCATACTTACAGATACAGCTACAGCCACAGCTACAGATAAAGACACAAATACACACACACTCACACACACACACAGACACAGATACTCAACAACTGAGCTACTCAGAGCCACAAAATTGTGCGCTGTTTTCGCTCAGTGTGCGACGCTCGGCGCTGCTTACAGTTAGCGAAAAAAAAAGAGGAGGGAAAAAAAAGGAAAACAAATGCACCCGCGGTCATCTTCCGTTTCCTGTTCTAATTGGCATTTTATTTTGTGGCAAAATGTGATTAAAGTATCGATGACAGGCGCGCTGCAGCCGGACGCAATATTAATTGGCTTGCAACACGTGACGTATGCGCAATTTAATGGACAATTTCGGCTTTCGTTGCCCGGACAACCTTTGTGAGCTTAGCCCCGAACCTTAACCCCACGGCGTGCTACGTGATGAATCATTCGCTTCATTTTCATCTTTACAATTAGAAATGAATATTTGTTGTTAGTAATTAACCCTTTGGGATTTTGCAAATGCGCTTTTTAAGTTATTCAATTTCCATTTAATTTGCCAATTTATCTATAAACATTTTTGCGGGAGTTCATTAAGTTTTTTTATTCTGCCGCTTTAAACGATTTGTTGTTAAAAACTGTTTTTGGGTTAAGCAAAAGTTGAGCTCCGAGCAAATGAACAAGGCGTATTTTCCATTTTTTTAATATTTACTTTCAAGTTTTTCCATCCATTCCATGTAAGGCGAAAAAAAGGAACAGTGAAACTGAACAGTAACGAGGGAACTAAAGAAGCGAACAGTGGCAAATGGATCAATGAAAAGGGAACTGTGGAAACGGAACAGTGAAACCGGAACAGTAGAAACGGAACAGTAGAAAATGAACAGTCAGAATTGAAAAGGAGTAATGAAAGTGTAATTGGGAAAGGGGAAATATACAAATATATATTTATGTCGAGATGTACATATATTAAAAATGGAAAATGGAACAGTGGAATTGAAATGGCAATAGCTAAGTGTGGTAAATATAAAATCGGAAAAGAGCGATCAAAGAGGAACGAAAGAATGGAACAGTGACAAAAAAGCATTCAGAAATGGAACAATGAAAAGGAAGCTGTAGATATGGAACAGTGGAAACGGAACAGTAGAAATTAATAAGGAATAACATAATTGTTGTTGGCCATGGAAAATATAGAAAAATATGTGTATTCATATTGAGATGCACATATGTATGTACGTATATTAAATGTGGAACAACGGAATTGAAAGGGCAACTGCTAAAGCAGGTAAAAATAAAATAAGAGAATCTAGAAGAAACGAATTACTGAATATGTGAGATTTAAATGGGGAATTAAGAACCATTTATATTTGTAGGCATTTTGCATAAGTATAATTATTAATTAGTATAATGAATAATTAAGAATAATTAAATAAATACCCGACTAGGAGATACCCTGGTAGATTTGATTCAAAATCGTGTAAATACCAAAACCCAATGCATACAACATTTATTTTATATCAATTTTGTGGGTAACGGGACGGATATTTCCCAAGTGTGAGACCTTTCCAATCAGTTTATGCCCTACGAGTACATAAACCGAAACTTTGGTATATCCAGTTCGTATAATTTTCGAACTATGCTTATAAAACGAAGACTGAAAATCGATTTTACGATACTATCGAAACGGGCGAGATATCGGAAAAAACTGATAAGCTCTTTCTGCGTTTTGGCATACGCGAATATACATACATTTAAATAACCAGATCGGCATAAATGCAATCGTAATTATTTAAAAGCTCGCCTTTATTTTGAACATTCAAGAGTATGCACACATGTTTACAAAGCGTTTGCCGTGAATAGATTAACTATTTTTAAATATATGTGAACCCGTTGCACCGACACGCCCCACCGCCTGCCCCCCCCTTGGCTTAGCTTTTTCACATGCCAACCCCACACCACCTCAACATCGCCGCAAACAAATCGCATCAGCGAACCAAATCAAGCATACAACCCGTGATCCGTCTATTTAAAATGCTAGCGACCAGCACGGCAACAGGTCGAAGTTGTCGTCTGGTGCATTGTTGTTGTTGCACAACTTCGTTGCAGTTGGAATCAAGCCGAAGCTGTGCAAGCTCCTGCCCGGAGCCGCCAATTGTGGGCAGCCAACCGTAAAGGATTCCCACAGCGTGCGCTGCCATTGGCGCAGCTGGCGCGTCGGCGGCCTGCACCAATCAGAGCAACAGGCGCTGGGCAACAGTTGCCAACAGTTGCGTCGCTGTCGCTGCCAGCGCCAGCAGCGGCGCAAGCGAAGCGACAAACAGCTGCGACGACGACAAACGACGACGACGACAACGACAAACGACTCGTCGTTGTCAGGTTTTCTATTTGTTTTGCTGTCAGTTGTTTTGTTGTTGTGATATCACGTTTAGCGTCCACGTGCGCCGGCCTCCGTTCTGAACATGTGTGTATCTGTGTACGGTTGTGTGTGTGTGTGTGCTTGTGTGTGCGTTTCTGTGCTTTTGATTATACATACATACATACACACACAAATGCACAGGCACGCAGCGGCGCTTGTGCCGCAATGAATGAGCGCCGCCGTCGTCGTCGTCGCTGAGAGAGCGAGAGAGAACAAAACAAACACTCAAAATAGCAAGAGGAAGAGTGCAGTTCAGAAGCTTGCAAATGCGCGAAACAAGAACAAAAATAGCAGCAACAACAGCAAGAAGCACAGTTAGACGACAAATGAGTCGTTTTTGTTGCTGCTTTATGCAGTCGAAAGCACACGCACTCACTCACACACACTCACTCACACACACACAAACTCAGGCAATGCGTGTGACTCGCACTCTCACACAAACTCATGACTGAGTTTTATTTGAAAGAAAAATCAAAATAAATTGCGCAAAAATACAAATCGAAAGCTTTTGCAAAGAGCTAAAAAAGTCGACTCTAAGGAAAGAGCCCTGCCCCCCCGCCGCAACCCCTCGCTGACTATTTAGCAGCCCTTAGGCAAAGTAAACAAAATAATTGTAACAATTACCAAGACGGGCAGGGCGAGGGGGTTTGTGGCGCACCAAGGGGGGGGGGGGGCAGTTAACGCTAGTTGTCGTGCCTATTGTTGTATTTATTATAATTTACAACTTTTGTTCATAGTTTAATTGAACAGCGGCGCACACACACACACTCAAACACACTCAAACACACACACACATTTGCACTCGCCTTGCGACTTGAATTTGCGGCCAGATGTGATTGTTATTGTTTTTTCGTGGTGAGGGAGGGGGCTGTGTTTGTGGTGCGGCTTCTATTAATGGCTGCGGCTTGTGTTTGGTCGACGATGGGAGAGGGTGAAGAGAAGGGGGAGAGGGGGGAGGGGGAACGTTTCATATACTACGCTGCATTTTAAGTCGTTCTACACGTGTTTGGCAGTAAAGTTTCCACAGCAGCTCTTAACTGCTGCAGTGGGGCAATTATTTTGGAAATGCTAACACGTTTTTTTTAATGCGGCCACAAATAATAACAATAACTATTTAACTGTAATAAATAATTAACCAGCTGACCCAGTTAAGGCCAATACTTGTTAGATATAACTTATTGATGGGCAGAGCAGGCGATTGTTAACTGAATTTCCATCCATATGATTATAACCGAAAATATAAATCATATTTAGGAGGTTTTTCAAGTGAAATATAGTCACAGTTTCTATAACAACAACGCTCAGAATTGTATAAGAAGTGATTAATTATAATTAATAATGTAAAAGGCGACTCCATCTATTGTAAAATACAAGTTTGCATAAAGCACATTATTTCACAAAAAAGTTCCAATGCATATTAATTGTTCCTATCTCCGATCGAACACTTTCTATTTGATTTATAAATATTTAATTTAAATATTCAATTGAATTTAAATATTCAATTCAATATTAATTTATAATTGAATTTGAATTGATTTCAAGTTTTTATAAATATTTAGTTCAATTTAAATCAATTTCAAAATATTTAATTTAATTTAAATTATTAAATTATTTATTTAATTATTTTTAATATCTAATTTTTATTATTAAATTCACCATTTTTAGAGCTTCCCATGAAGCTCTATATAATACTAAAATAAATATTTTAAAATATAAAATTAGACATATAAAATTGTATGTAGACGAGAAGGAGAGACTACCTTATCCAACTTCCGATCTTATAAAGCGAACTAGTCAACCGATTTCTGTTATCTAAAGGTATTTTTAGATTCGCCATTGTCTTCCTCTTCGGGAATACGTGATAACTGTTGGGTTGCCTAAACTTCAGTTGCACTCTTATCAATTATCATTTAGCCCCTTCTACAGGGGACAATAACTAAATTAAATTCCGACCATTCGTTTACCTTCCATATAGATAGTCAGGTGAGTGTCTGGTTTTCTTCGCTTATTTGTTTTGGTTTGGGCTAATCTTGTGGGGATATTCATATGGTAATCTGCGGTTAAGTCTGATGCTACCAAACAAAATATGATCATAACAATTTGGTGCTTATCGGCGGCAACCGGTTCCGGTCTCAAATATACACACATATATGTACACACACAACAACACGCATATCAGAAGATACTTTCGGTACATTTGAACCGATAAAAGTGGTTGAAGTCCATTTGCAATCGCATCGGAAATCGATTTAGTCAATAATTAAAAAAAATATGAGAAAAAAATTATATAGTAGAACTGAACTAGGCCGAGTCAGCGCTGGGCGGGCAGCTTCTGGCTTATTAACCTGTGGAAATTTTCGTGTTTCAATTTTAAGCGCGATAAGTGAAAAGAAGTCAAAAGAAACCGCAAAATTAACGACTGCGCTGCCGACTGCGCTGTCGACGGCAACGCTGCGACACGCTGCGCAAACATGTGACAGTGTGTGCAAAGGAGAAGGAGGAGCAAGGTAGACGGAAAAGGAGAACGTGCAGGTGAAGCAGAAAGGCAACCAAAACAAGCTGAAACACAAAAAATTTCATTGCAATCTGTTGTCGTAGGCAACAAAATAAAAAAAGACAAAATAAAATTGAAATTAATTGCAGCACTTCTAGGGGCAGGGGCGCGGCGGGGCGGGGCGGGGGCATTTATTAAGCCCCGAGCACGTGTTGCAGCCAACGGTGCGGCCACGACAGAGTTGTGTCTGGTGTGCGGGGGAGGCGGGGGAGGCGCTGCTGGGGGCTGCGCCAGACAAGCTGCCTACAACATGTGAAAAGAGCTGAAGAGAGTGAGAGAGATAGGGAGCGAGAGAGAGGGAGACAGCAAAAGCAGCAAAGCTTGCAAGCGCAAGCTTTTGCAGCCTAGTTGCGCCTAACTGCCAACAGAGGGCGCTGCTGTCCAAAAGCTTTAAGCTGTCAGTGTTGCCGGCGTGCGCATAAAAAGTGTAGTAAAATAGTAGTAATAAAAACTGTTGTGGTTCAAAGTGCAGTCTGAACGCAAGTTATCGATGCGTGTTGTATTCGATATGCAATTAAATCTTATCAGACAGTGTGCTTTAATTGAATGAATATTTGTCAAATTGATTGATTGAAGTACAATGTCCCCGATTGCTGGCGTTGCGCCCATACAGTTAGTTTAATAGAGAAAATAAATATAATTATCAGCAATCACACACACACACACATATGCACACAAATTCATTCAAATTCTAATTGGAGTGAAAACATTTTTGGCTCCCAATTGTGCGTGTGCGCTTTCGCTCACTCACTCACGCCTGCTGTCTCGCTCTCGCACGCTGCTGAGCATATTGCAATAAATAAATACACAAAATTGCGCTTCATTCACAAAATTTGTATGTATGGCCAGCTGCTAGTTGTCGCCGCCAGGGGGCGCCACGCCACAATTGCTGCTCCCCGTGCTCAGCTTATATCCTCATTAAACCAGTATTAACAGCATTTATTCATGCTCGAACCGACAGATGGCGTCTGCGAGTGCATAACGTGTGGTAATTGGTCGGAAATAGGGTTATTTTAGAATTTAGAAATGAGCGTTAGCTAAGATCGTAATACGGACAGACTGATTGTTGAAGTCGTCTGATCTGTGGGGTTCCAGAATACATATGTAATGCGAAAGCGTGGGAAATGTAAGCCGCACAAACTCGGTTAATGCCCACTAAAAGGTAGATTAATGTATATACAGCCATTCAAACGTTTACGAATGAGGTAGAAAGTGAAGCAATAAAAAACTGCACTACCATGAAAACATTTACGAATGCGGCGCAAAGAGACAGCAGTAAAAAGTTGCGCTAGCATTCAAACGTTTACGAATGCGGCACAAAGCGAAACAAAGAAGTTACAAAAATGCTACAGAGGGCGTGCGAGCTGTATTTGCTTAAGACTTGGGTTAAGTTTTTTTAAAAATGTGCTCTTTCATGTCGGCTGCTTGTTTCTAAAATGTTCTTGATTTATTTGCTCGGACACATTTTGGTTCAACCTTCTGCATGCCGCCAAATATTTCCAATTTGTTGTCACAAGTACAAAAAATATGCGTGTTGTTGTTGTTGTTGTTATTGTTTTTGTAGACTAATTCCTTAAGTTTTCAACAAAAATATTTGCGACACTTGCTTTTTGACAGTTCTAAAAATGTGTAAACCGAAAAACACAAAAAAAAAAAAATAAAATCAAAGGCGCGTGTTAAATTTCAGTTTTCGTGTAGCGGAAAATGCTGAACACAAATTGAAATGGAAAACATGTGAAAATTACTTAGCCAATGCCCGGGCACTGACAACTAGTTTTCTAGTTGTTTTTAATGCTTTTGTTGTTGTAATTGTTGCCCTTTTTTTTAAATTTATTTCCGTTCTGAATGAAAATTAACCCGAGCTGCTGCCCGAAATGATGTAACCGCGTTTTCTAATTGCCGCGCTGAGCAGTCGCATGTGAAACTACTTCAAACTGGCAATTTTGTATGCTTTATGAATGCAATACCTACCGACCCACCACCCCCCCTTGTCAGTTACGGCAACAGTCGCCCCCCTTTTAGCAGCCGCCTCTGGGGCTGTTGATGCGTCTCTGACGGGCGTTAATTGAGCTGTTTATTATAATTGTGTTTTGTGTGTTCTACGGGTTTTTTCTATTCTTCTTGTTGTTGTTTGTTATTGTTGTGCCTGTGAGTGTTAATTGAGTGTACGTAATTTTTTGTTCAGCCCAAAAAACGCAACCGCCCAAAGATTCACGTTGAGAATTCATCGATAGCTTCTTTTTGTATCTAAAAACAATTTTTGCTTTGTGTTTACGCATGACTTGTAATTAACTCCCTTTTAATAATCTTTAAATTAGCTCACAAACTTGCTGAGAACAGCTTCTCTCTAACAATCATGCACATTTCTTACTGGGCACAGCTGCTGCAAGAGAGCGCAATTTCTATATAAAACTGAACAATCTTTTATATAGAAACAAGTTTTTTTTGTCATCTTGGGAAAACTTTGCTTGTAAGTTAATTATGAATTGCTTGGTAGAAGAGTGAGCTATAGATAGTTAGATAGGTTTGAACCAGCGACTACCAGTACACTGGTTCAAATCCGGGCCTACGAATCCCAGGCTCATATGTATTGCAAGACGTTGTATAAGCTTGCAAAGGGTATTATAATATTGTCATGAAACAATCGTAAGGCGAATGTCTGCAAGGGCATTCAAAATTCGGCGAAGACTACTTTCACTTTCACCTTTTTAGTTGCATTTGAAATTTTGTTGATTTGTGCAATTTTCCTTCATTTAGTTTCTATATTTAAAATAATTTTAACTATTTTTGGAGCATTATAAAATGTTGACTATAATTTAATTAATTTAATTTAAAACTCTCTTTTATCAAACTCTTCAATTGAATTTTATTCTAATTTTAAAATTACTAAAACTTTTTCTTAGTCAAAGTTTATTGAAATCTTTTGTGTAGCCAATTTAATCAAGAGCTTTTCCCGCCTTCCCCCCTTTACGTAAAAGTGTTGGGAAATTGTTTCCGCCGGCACACTTATCAAATTAGAAAAACTTTTCGGCACAAAACATATATATTTTGCACATCCGACACATTCGACTTGCGCTTAATTAATTAAATTAAAATGAAATTCTCTCATTTTGCAGATTTTCGAACATTTCAAGGAACGCAGCCCCATAAAATATACTCACCCACGACCAACATGTTTTATGTGCTAGGCTGAGAGGGAATTGGGGGCGGGGCCGGGTCATTTGTGCACTCACCTGCAAAGAGAAAAAGCAAATAGAAAATTTGAAATTAATAAAGAAAATTAATAGAATTTCGCAGCAAATACACGTGTGCGCTTGAAATGAAAGCCAAACACACAGCTATAATGCAAAGACATGTGTTTTTATATGCCCCCGTGTAAAGAGTGAAGGGTATTATGGTTTTATCATGAAATTTGTAACACATAGAGGAAGACATATTCCAGCGCTTAAAGATTATATATTCTGGATCAATAGACGAATCGAATAAATGTTCATTCATATTTTCACATTTTTTAAGATATTTATATATCTCTATATACAAAACTGTTTCACCTGATTGACTGACTGACTGATTGACTGACTGATTGACTGACTGATAGACTGACTGATTGACTGACTGATTGACTGACTGATTGACTGATTGGTGATCAACGCACAGCCCAAGCCAAAAGAGCTAGAAAGTTAAGACGGAGTTTCGGGTACTTCCACCCGCATGAGTGGAAAAATCGCGAAAAACGTTTGTATAAAACTTTTTTGCTTACCAGCCGATCGGTCTAAAACTCATTCTCATTCTTCGAGAGAACTTATTTTAAACGTGGCATGGGCAAATCCGGGATATTCTCGCTATTATCCTATATAGACATATATAGGTCTAAATTTTCCACCTCCCTTAATTCGGTCAAATCTCATCAGATTTTCGCGAGGTTTCGGTTCTACTGCATGTATTGAAAGTGCAAGAGTATTTAATCATCGGCATGCTGCAGATAGTCATCCATTTTTTGCTTTTTTTGTTCTATGTACAATTTGGGCAATTAAAAGTACAAATTTAATAAGCAGAACACACGAGTGCACAAAATACTTGTACTATCCGCATAGAGAGCCACATCGAGTGAACATTTAGCTGCAGTTTGTCTTCTGATCCAACAAACATCAAAAGTCATTTGACCAGAGAAAAGGTGGAGGGGGAGCGGGAGAGAGAGAGAGAGAGGAGGGCAAGAAGGTGACTGAAATTCATTAAGGAAAACACAAAAGTCAGCATGTCAGCAAGCAGAAAGAGACAGAGCGAGTGTGCGACAGAGAGAGAGAGGAAAGGAGAGAGGGAGAGAGGGAGAGCGAGAGAGTTGCAACGGATGTGGCACATACAGCAGCTGTGGGGGCTGCGGCAAGTTGGGGCAAGGGCTGGCCAAATGGACGGCAATCATTTAAAAATTGTTGCGCACTGTGCCAAAATTTCAACACAAAATGCACAAATGAATTTCCCGCAAGAAAATCGCATATTTTACGGCCAAGTTTTTGTTGTTCTTGATGTGATTTTCTTTTGACACTTGCTGAACGCATTACTGCGTTCGCCTTAGCCGCTCGCCAGTTGACTGCCAAAAGTAATTAATGACAAATAGTTTATCATAACAATTTGCAATTTAACGCCCGACAAAAGGCCAAAGCCAACTGCAGCTTTTATTGATTTAGCTGCTAAAATAATGGAAAGAAAGTGTAGAAAATGAAACGAGCCGGTTTATTGGCTCATTAAGTGTGCAAACATTTGCCAGCCGATCCCGACCCCGACCCCACCCAGCCTCTCCATCTGGCCCACATTACGCATACGCCCCACTCGCCCAACAGTTGTTGCCACTTTTACAAGCTGGCACCTTTAATAACTCAGCAATAGCAACAACAAGCTGCGCATCTGATGGATTCCATCGCATTCGCTTGAATGATCAAAAGCCAAAATAGCCAAATAGTTGCTCGAAAAGCTGCCAAACAAATGTCGGCTAACAATAATTGCAAATAACCGAATAATATGTTGAAGAATTTTATTTTATTTTTTTTTTTATGCTTTTTGTTGTGCGTTTTTTTTTCGCACAGCTGGCAAAAGTTTTGTCTGTAGCCAAATAAATTGTTGCAAAACTTTGACGGATTTGTGCTTAAAAAAAGCCAAAATTATCAAAATTAAATTTAATTTAATTTTGTTTGAAGCTTGAGCTGAGTTTCCACCTAAACAAATTAAAATTTTCCCAAAAATTTAAATTCATTTAAATTTGGTTAAATTCATGTTTTAGATAAATTAAATAAAAAAAATTATATAATTTCTATGCGTATTAGATTATTATTTAAAATAAATAAATATAATTGTAAAAAATCGAAATGAATTTGATTTCTTATTTTTTATATTAAAACAATCTCCCTGCTGCTTGCTAATCAATTGATTAAGCTGACAAATTTAACTGAAACTAATTAAATTTATATTAAGGCTTAAAGGACTACTATTGTTAAATGTATATTACTATAAATAATGAAAATAATTAAACAAAACTCAAAATGAATTTAACCTGTTTTTCACTTTTGCATTGATAATCTCTCTGCCTCTATTCTTTTTGATTTAGTTCGCATAATTATAAAATTATATTCCAGCTAAGACAGATTTAATATTATTTTAATTGCATTAAAAATCTGATTAAGCTGACATTATCTGTCGACATAATTAAGTGCCACTAATTAAAATGATATTTAAGCTTTTAAAACTATTAATGCATATTTAATACTCATTTTCCGAGCGATTCTCCATCTTAATTAAAGCTGACAATATTATGACAATGAGAATATCCATTTCCATTTCCATTTCCCTTTTAATTGACGGCAATAACAAACTCTTCGTCCACTCACTTTGCAGCTTTTACTCGAATTCCCTCTGCCCGCTTTTCTTTTAGTCTTCTTCTTTCCCACTCAATGACAGCCGCCCGCATTTGGTTAGCATTTTCCGGCCACTAACCGCAACTTAATTGAAACGAAAACCAAAAATTTTAATGAAGCTGCCGCGAGCCGCATTTTCATTTGCCGCGGCTGCTGCCTATTCTTTACTTTTCTTTTTTTTTTAGTTTTCCTTTTCTTTTTGTTTTTCTTTTATTTTTCATTTGGCACTCTGTTTTTTCAACATTGTCGCCTTTGCAGTTAGCTGCTTAAGTGTTTTTTATTTCAATGAAATGAGCCTGGCAATGTCTGCCCCCCCCCCCTTGCACGCGCCCCCGCCACCTGACAGACAGCCCCCCCCCCCTCCGCCCTGATATAGCAGCCATGAATCGACGTTTGCCGCTCGACGCTTTCATCAAACGCAAAAAAAAAAAAGCATTCACAAATTTCTTGTTGCCTTGCACACACTTTTACTCACACTCTATTTGCAAGTTGTTTATTTGCACTATTTATGCATACCCTGTAATTTTGAGTGAACGAGTATATACGAAGGTATTTACTTTTATAGCTCTCAAATTATGTGTGACTAGCAGAAATTCAGACTATGCTAGAATTAAATGTTTGGTATACAGCTTTTCATAGCCAAAATGTAGCTAAATAAATACATATATAAAAATTATAAATTTTTAATCATTTTATATAGAACATTTTATGTGGCTGTTTCCCAGGTCAATGTTCTGTCTTAGACCCGGATCAGAGGCCTGCCTGCCAAATTCAAATTCAAATGATCAAATTATATGTTTTACAGGGTATTTGCTAGGCAAGCCACGCCAATTAGCTGAGTTTGGTTTATGGCATTTGCCATTTCAAAAGTGCTCAATGCATTTGCTGCACTTTTGTTAGCACAGCCAAGTGTGTGTGCGAGTGTGTGCGTGTGTGTGTGTGTATATCTGTGTTGCGCTTGGGTTAAGAGATTTTTCACATCTTTCTAGGGTTAAACGCACTTTAATTTCGGCTATGCACGACTAATTATTGATAGTCGATGCCTTGGGAAATTACTTTGTGCTAAGTTTTTGTATTCTTGCTTATTTGTTGTTTTTATTTTGATTGTAGATCTAACAAATTAAGTCAATTTTTGGCAGCCACAACAATTTGTTGCTGTTGTCGTTGTTGTTGTCGTTGTTGTTGTTTTTGTTGCTGGTATACATTAATGCTTGTCTCATTCGCCTTGGTCGCGTCTGCCAGCCAAGCACTTGGCTCTTGCCTCAGCTACCCCCGCGGCAACGACGTGCGGCGTGTTAATTGAATAAAAAGTGTAGCATGTGTAGCAACGGCAAGAGGCTAGTGGCTGGGAGGGGAGGGTAGGGGAGGGGAGGTGTGTGTGTGTGGCAAGATGTGTAAAAGAAAAACTTAGGAGTAGCCACAAGCTATGAAAATAGTTGGGAGCACGCTTTCGGTGCTTTCAAGTGCTCGCTGCGGCTTGTTGTTGTGTCAAGGCTGTTGCCAGCTGCGCGCCCTGAGAAACAACAACAACAACAACAACTACAACAACAACTGCTACTAAAACAGCAACAGCAACAACAACAACAACCAGGGCACACAAGTCGCCCTCATCTTGGCACTTGCTGTGTGTATCTTAAAGCTACACTTGTAGCTGTATCTGTATCCTATGTTTGCCGTGTGTATCTAATAAACGCAAATTGACTAGCTTGCTCTAGCTATGAGCAGTAAGGGGCGGCAGCAAAACGGGGAGGAGGGAGGGGTGCTGGGCACTGCTGGCTGGCAGCTCGTGACACTTTAATCTGGCGGATAAGGTAAATAGACAAAGTAGCGCATTAGATCACAAAACACACACCCAGCTCGACATGTTAGTTGCAATGTTTGTTGCCGTTGTTGTTGTTGTTTTTATTGTTGTTGTAGTTGTTGTAGTTGTTGCAGTTGTTGTTGCTGCTACTTTAAGGCTATTAGGTGAGCAAACCCGGACATCAGTTGGGCTATGACCTAAGCTGCGGCTTATATAGCAAAAAAATTTCTAACTGCAAGGCGTCCAAATTGACAGAAAATTTATTGCTGATTATTTACTTGGCAGACATGCAACTTTATAATTATCTATATATATATATATATATATATATATATATATATATATATATATATATATATATATATATATATATATATATATATATATATATATATAATACATGTATATATATATAGATTAGTATCTATAAACATATAAGTCTTACTGTTGCAAGTCAAAATGAGCTGCAAGCTTAGCTCTAATCAAAACTAAGCGTTTCAGCAGAATTTCTGTAAATCACCTAACAGAATTGCATTAACATAAAGCAGTTTACAGCAATATGTTAGCCTCATATGAAAAATAAGTACAGTCGAGTTTCTGTAAATAACCCAACAGAATTGCCATTAAATTAAAGACTTAACAGCACACTGTTAACCACGTTTGCGTTCAAGCAGCACAAATCAATGCTCTGCTTCTCCATTAACATAAAATATCTTAACACAGCAGAGGAATGTTAGCAAAAGCGCATTACAGTTCTTTTTAAATAAAATTTAACAGAGCAAGCAACTATATTTAGCTAACAGTTTTCAAGCGTAACAGAATACAGATATGTTAACAAAAGCCACAGCTAGAGCTGTTATGATTATCTGTCATCAATTAATTAAATTGTTTCAATTTCAGTTTCCATTGCAGAACTGACACTTAGACCCAATAAATAGTTATTCAACTTTGAATTGAAAGCAATCAAAATGTCCAAGCTTATCAGCAAGACGGCAGGGTATTTGTTTTTTTATTTTTTTTTAACTTTAACTGGCTCCACTGGGCTAGCAGGTAGTGTTATTTACAACATCGGGCTGGGTAAACTATCCGCAAACGGTGTGAATAGCATGCCAAGTGCAAATGACCCCAATAAATTACACAACATGACTACTATGAAGCCCCAACTCAACCCTCCACCGCAGCGGACTCTACGAACGTTCGACAACAAAAAACAAGAAGAGTGTAAAACATTGTAGCTGAGAGATAGGAACGGGTCAGTTGGACAGATTGTTGTCTGGCCCGAACGTTGTTGGCTGAAAATAGAAATGGCCATAAAATCTGAGCAAACGAATGACAATCAATGTGCAATGTGCGCTTTAAAAGTAATAAAAACCACTCAGATAGACGAGCTATTGATGTGATAAAGATTTCAAATCATCAAATAGTAAATTTAGATAATAGCTATAGATTATAGTTAACTTATTGATTACAAAAGCTTATATAATAATGGAGAAAAGAGTTGGCAAACAAATTTATCTCAACTTCTTCAAATATATATATAAACAGATCTGGCTTATTCTCAGCTTTGTACCGAGTTTAATCAAGCTAACTTCGCTGCGAGCTGAGCTCGAAGCTGCAAAGCGAATTTGAACCATGATGGTTCAAACCCCCTTTGGAATCAATCATTGCTTTAAACTAACCATATTTGGGTATAGATAAAATGTAGCCCGCATCTTGTATATGAAAAAATGCACAGTTTGCAATATTTTCGGTACAACGGGCAAATTATAAATAAAATAACTATTAATAAATGTTTCATTAATAAATTATTGCAATACAATTTCGATGATAAAAAAAAGAGAAGTTATGAACCACAGCCTGGCTTTAAGCAGCTGGACACGAATTAAGTCTGAGCCAGTTTGCTGGTTCAAACCCTTTTTCGCTAAGCAGCTCTGCTTTGAATCAGCTGATCAGCCAAACCAAATGATAAAGTCATAATGCCCGCAGCTAGAGCATGTACATATTGATAAACGGGAAACAATTTATTTATTATTTGAAGCGTTTCTCAAACAGTTGCAACTGTACATAAGAAAATTTATTAAGAGCAATTAATTGTTGATTTGTTTTTGATTTTCATCAAATTTTCTCAACAAACTTGTTGTCATTTTCATAATTGTTGTTGTTGTTGTTGTTGTTATTATTATTATTATTGTTGGCACTTCTACTTTCTATAATATCACGCCCGGCTGGCTGACCGTGTTTTCATTTTATAGACGAATTCTGTTTCGTTTTCATTTGCAGTCGCATTTATTGGCCCCATGCCAAGCAATCTCCTGGTTTTGTATAATATTCATATCGCAGTCACATATTTGAATGCATATATATAAATATATATATATGTATATGTATATACGATGTTTATCCATATACACATATCTGCACGCTGATGACTCTAATCAAGACAATAAAAATAAATACTACACAATATTTTATTGCATGGCCATTGCTGTAAATTCCTTTTAATATTTAATGCCACATATATTCTAGTATTTAGTATATTTTTGTATTTAGTATTTTTGCGTGTTTCATTTGTTTTTTTATTTTTATTTGTTTATTTTTTTGCTGTTAAATTTTGTGTGAAATTTGTGCTCGTAAATTTAAATAATATTTTAGCTTTTTGTTGCTATTCTTAATTTGAATGGCATAGTTATCGGCGTCATTTGCTAATATTTTTGTGTGTGGATTAGGGAATACATGATGTATCCAAGAAAACGTTAAAATATTATTTAGTGAACAAGTTTTAGCTGTGAATGGAGAACAGGGCTGTATTTCAAATTTATGGCTGAGATAACATTTATTTTGTGGTTCCCATAGAAGAAAACACCTTGATTAAATGGCCTTTACAAAGAGTTATTATAATATAAATGTAGAAACATTTAAAAATATGTTAAAGACAGGCATTTAACAGAGCTTCACATAATAGAGATGCATTACAGAGTGTGAGATAGAGTGGGAGAAACAGAGAGAGAGCCTAACATAATTACTAAAGCGCATTAGCAGTGGGTTAGATGTTCAATTACATATGTATGTTAGTGTGGGTTTAATGTTATAGACTTAACAGCTTTATAACATAAGAGACGCATAACAGAATGAGTGCCAGAGCTTAGCATAATAAGAAAAGAGCATTTGCAGAGGGCTACATGTTAATGTACATATGTATGTTATTGTAAGTTCAATGTTATCGTTCTAACAGAACTGCAGCATAATGGTTAGGAAGAGAGAGACAGCTCTTGCCAGCAAGCTTAACAGAATGGGGATTAGATGCAATAACAGTTATGTTAATTTACATATGTATGTTATTGTAAGTTGTACTGTACAGAATAATAGCTAGAAAGAGAGACAGCTCTTGCCCGATTATAAGCAAGCTTAACAGAATGGAAATTGGATGCAATAACAGTAATTATAAGTTAAATGTCAAGAGCTTAACACGCAAACACAACTGTTAGGAATTTATAAGCTTGATTAAAGTGTCATAGAAAATGTTAAAGGCATAATAAATAAGCTTTCATTCCGTTTTGCAAAGTCTCGCATACCAAATGGGCGCCAATTTGAGTTGAAATTCGGGGCGCAAGGTTTTTGGGGGTGCCACAGCTGCTTGGCGCAACTGAAATTCAATGTTTGCGCTGCGAGTCGGGCATATTAAAAAATTAAATGCCATTTGTTATACGCTGGCAGCATGAATCTGCTGCTTCTGCTGCTGCTTCCGGGGCCATTCATTCTGGCTGTTTCTACAATCTAATCAAACGGCCTTGAGCGTCTCCTGCGCAAACAAACCGCCGCCTCGCTGCTTTATGGGTGGCTCAAAAGGCAATCAAACTGGGCAGGCTGAGTGTTTGTAGCATGCCACAAACGGCTGCACACACACACACACACAAAAGTAGAATGGGCTAGCAAAAGATTTGCACATGACTCGATGGGAATGAGAGATTGCAGATGCGACTGCGACTGCGACTGCGGCTGTGGCATGAGGCAAATGTCAATGAGCCAAACGAAAATAAAAAGTCGCGCGCTGAAAGCAACGCCCAAAGCCAAAAACTAAAATTCAAAAAAAAAAAAAATTAAGAATAGAAAAAACCCCAAAAATGTGGCTAAATTTAATTTCAGAGCGAGCAGCACAGCAAAAATGGCTAAAACTAATACCTTTAACCAGGCTGGCGGTGTGGAAAAATACCGAAGCGCTCGAAAAACCAAAAGCCAAAAGAAAAACAATAAGTAAAACAAGCCAACAACAACAACAAGAAGAAAAGCCAAGAAAGAAAAACAAATCGTTTGTATTTCGCGCAAAAATTATGAGAGATGAATGACGTCTAAATGTTCCTGAAGGTTAAGACAAATGGCGCACGTTGTCGCTAGCTTGGGCAGGGGCTAAGGGGCGTGGTGGAGGTGAATGATATCAGGGTAGGGGGGAAGGGGGGGCATGATCTATTAGCAATGCGATGCGTTGTATGGAAAAGCTTTAGCTTTAGTCAGCGCCGCCAAATATTTGAATTTCCCAATGCGAGATACATTTTAGACGCTACACTGAGCGAAAAAAGTAGCATACTAATTAATTTTTTAAAATAACTTTCACCATCATTTAATATTTTCTTCTACTCAAACTATTGAAAACGGCTTTTTTGTTTTTATAAATAAATATTCTTTTAAGTTTACATTTTTAATGCACACTTTTTTTTGTTTTGCAGAAAATACACTGAGCAAAAAAGGGGCTGCAAAATGTGGGTAGTGAATTCTTAACTTTTTTTTTTAATTTTATTTGTTTTTTATGGAAAATTAAATATTTTGTTTTTATAGCCTAAACTTCTTAAAAATTGATTTTTTTTTTGGTTTTAAAAATAAATATTTCTCTAAATACGTTTTTTTCAATCAATTTTGTTGATTTTTTCTAATGCATTTATGCATGTAACCAATGAAAATGTCAAATATCTGTTTTTCCGTGCAGAAAATAGCAAACGGCCACGCCCCCTCATAATGCTGACTCATAATTTCTCTGACGCTGGCAATTTGCATTTGCCTGCAATTAGGCCAACTTTCGAGTTGACTTTTTGATCATTGGCCCGGTAATTGACGGTTCCTTGGGCAGCAGGACTCAAGGTGCAGCCATTTGCCAGCACCCACTGTCTATTCCCCTCCCCTCTCCCTCACACACACACACACACACACACACAACCACACAGCTGATGGGCTAGGTAGCATTTTATAGTTTTGTGCATTGGTTTTGGCCCGTTGCCAAGGCGTCTGCCATCTTGATAAAGTGTTAGCCAAAAAATGTACGCCACATTAGTGGCAGACGACAACGGCGACAAAGACGACGCTGGCAGCGGAAGGGGCGTGGGGGGGGGGGGGGGGGGGGTTGGATGGGCGCATGAGCTGCCAATACACATAGACACAGAGGCAAGCAGCAGCAGCTGTAGCTGTAGCTAAAGCCAACAAATCCGTTTTGGCCATGTGTGTGTTACTTGAAGAAATAGAAATGTCATTTAACAAAACGAGCACGGGAAATCAACAACAACATCAACAGCAACAACAACGTTGCCAAAATGTCAAGCGAATGCAGCCACAAACTAATTGCCAAAACGGCTAAAAGCCAAATGAAAATCCAACTAACTAAATGAAGCCGGCCGCAGGTTTCCTTTATTTTCTGGACAAATTGTTTGCACTACATTTTGTTGCATATTTTATGGGATATGCTCATAAACTTTGGAGCCCCCCTCTCGTGCCAACCCCTCTCGTCTGCATGTGACACTCATCAATTATGCAGACAGACAGAGAACGTCTCGAGTCTTGTTGCCAACTGACAGCCAATAAGCCATCTTTCCACATTCGGGCCACAATTGCCAGACAGGATATGCGGCTGGCCAAAAGGCAAATTATAAGCAATTGCGAACGGGCCATAACCTAATGAATATTTGATACGCTGCCTGTAGATTGAAATAGATACATTTGTATCTGCATGTGCTCGTATCTACGTCTAGGCCTTTTTGCCCAGCCAATGACAGTTTGACAGCACAAGACATTTAACACAAATGAGTTTTCCAGCTTTGGCTACAAAAGTTTAAGTTGAAGTTTAACAGGTAAATCAAGTTGCCGGAAATCGATAAACTTGTTGACATTCGATTAATGCGAATTGTAAAATTTTCCCCTCACTCTCTCTCTCTCTCTCTCTCCGGCTCCCTCTTCCTCGCTCCTTAATTTGAAATTTGATGTGCACGTCAAATAAATAACTTAAACTATTTGAGAATTATAAGCGTACATTATTATTATTATTACTATTTGGTAAACATTATGATGTAGACCGAATATATCATTTGAAGACTATTATATTATATTATATTATCACTTTTTAAACTTTTGCTGCCTATTTATAATTTAATATATATATATATATATATAATATTTTATATATATATAATTTTAATTTTTTTAAAACATTGTATATCCTTTTGATAGTTAAAAATAATATTACTTTAATTTATATCATCTTTCCATCTATCTATCTATCCATCTATTCATCTATCTATCTATCTATCTATCTATCTATCTATCTATCTATCTATATATCTCTCTTTTTATGTAAGTATGTATGTGTCTATCTATGTATGTATGTATCTATCCATCTATCTATATATCTATATATCTATATATCTATATATCTATATATCTATATATCTATATATCTATATATCTATATATCTATATATCTATATATCTATATATCTATATATCTATATATCTATATATCTATATATCTATATATCTATATATCTATATATCTATCTATCTATCCATCCATCCATCCATCCATCTATGTATGTATGTATGTATGTATGTATGTATGTATGTATGTATGTATGTATGTATGTATGTATGTATGTATGTATGTATGTATCTATCTATCTATCTATCTATCTATCTATCTATCTATCTATCTATCTATCTATCTATCCTTCTATGTATTCATCTATCTATCTATCCATCTATCCATCTATCTATCTATCTATCTATCTATCTATCTATCTATCTATCTATCTATCTATCTATCTGTCTATCTATCTATCCATCTATCTATCTGTCCATCTATCTATCTATCCATCTATCTATCTATCTAGCAATTTACCTATCTATTTATTGATGAATATATCTACAAACATTTCAATCAAAATATATTTGGATATCTATATATCTTTCGGTGTCTTTATTGATGCCACGCACATCTTTTCCAGTCTATAGCTGCCCTTTTAATATCAATATATCCACCCCAATGTCTACATCAACATTAGCTGCAATACTTTGATTTCCTGTTGCCCACACAAACACACACACATACACACACACAAACACACACACACACTCAGAAAGCCCGTCTAGTAAATGCACGTATTTCATATAAACAACAAAATGCTCTTTGTTTTGCTTTGGCCTAACACCATAATCGTTTGTTTACAGTCCTCTATAATATACAAATCGCCAGCTCTCAATAAACTATTGCAAAGTAACCATTTAAAAGCGCCCCCCCCCCCCTCCCCCAACGCCCAACAAACCCCCCACTCTAAACATAAACTGTCTGTGATAGAACACGCACAGACAGCGCAAGAGAAATATTTATAAAAAACAAAAAAAAAAACAATCAAATATACAAATAAATTCGCAAAGCTTGCAATTTTGTAGCCAGCCGAAATTGACGTATGAGCACTTTAATCGTAACCGATATCGATAAGGAACTATATATATATATATATGTATATATATATATATAAATAAGTCGAGATATATCCGTGTCCAACTGTTAATTGTTTGTGTAAAATATCCGCTGTGACAAATGAGGGCGGAAACAAATGGCATTCGATTTATATACAGAGTTTAGTTATATGATATCTAAAGCTCACTCTTCCTCTCTTTCTCTCTCTCTCCCCTCCTGTCTTGCTTATAAATAATCTAATGTTAACTAGTTGCCGGACATTCCAAGAAACTCTAATCAATTGCATCGTAAAACAACATTCAGGCCAACGCACATTTTTATGGCAGCTTTAAAGATCAGCAAAAAATAACCTTTAAAAAACTTTAAAAATCCCCCTTGATAATGCACTGTCTCCGCCACTGTTCATTCACAATCAGCCACACAATTTATCAATAAAAAGTGCGGCATATCAATCGATTTCCGGCGCTTAAAGCCACAATTTTAATTTCTTAAAGGCAGTTTTTCGGCTCAACAACAAATTAAGGCCACAAAAACCAACATTGCGAATTTTTTTATAATGGCAAAACAAGTGGGTGGTCGAGAAAAGGGGCATGCCGGACGGACGATTTACCGTGCAAATGCTAAATTTGCCAGAAATTAATTTAATCATCTCTTAATTCCTAAATTGAGAGCATGTCTACTTAAAAAGATCTTTGCATGAGTCTAACATACTTTTTAGCCAATTAATTTTGTTAGCAGGGCATTTAAAATAAAGCCATCAGCGAGCTTGCAATTGATGCGGCTAAGAAAACTATTTGAAAACAATCGATAATTGCGTCAGCAAAAGCAACGCAAATGCCGCAAGTTAACAAAGCAACAATACATACATGAACATTCATTTATATATTTAAATATATATATATATATATATATATATATATATATATATATATATATATATATATATATAAACATATTCGGCTATGTGTACATAAAAATATTTCATGTACAGACTCAAAAATCTATTGTACACAAAATATTTGGCAATTAAAAAAGCCAAAAAGCAGAAAGAGACAACAAAAAAATAAAGAAAAAAGAAAAAGCAGAGGCCAACATGAAAATTTTAAATGAAAATGAATTTTAAGGTAAATTAGCTGTGTGGGCGTGGTATATGAAAACAGACGCACAACAAACAAACAAATGCCAAGCAGCATTAGCAAAGGGGTGAGGGCTGGGGGAGGGGGGGGGGGGGCAAGGGTTCTCTTTTGTTCCAAATTGCATTTTGCATATTTGCTGCAAGTTTTTCAACTATTTCTTGTTGCTAAATGTTGCATTTAAATGGCTGCTTTTTACATTTGTATTGTAATTACATATAGAAAATTTAAAAATTTTAAATATTTGTTTATTTGCATTTTGCTGTTGCGCAAATTCTTGTTTGGCCTGGCCAAATGGCAGCTCATCTTTGCTTGATCAGCATGCTCTTTATCCACAACATCATCCTCATCCTAATTTTCTTCGTTTTCATTATCATTATGCGTTTCATTATCATTATCATTAACATTATCATTATCAAGAGCATCTCAACTGACGTCATTCGAACTTTCTGCTTTTGAATGTGTTTTTTTAACATTAGACCTGAAGGTCGTCATCATGATTACGTTTCGGTATAAACTGATATGCATTTAACACCCTGTATTTATTGCAAAGTGAGTGAATAACTTGCTAGAGTATCGCCCGTCTATAATAATTGTATCGTATACATTATAATATCCCGATCCGCCTGATTTAGCAGCTTGTTACCGTCCGACTAACGTATTTATCGATAGACAAATATCGATTATGCACAGAGTACATTGCTCAGAACTTTCTAATATCATTACCTAAAGCCTAACGAGGCGCGGCGTATAATTTGTTTTGATTGTTTTCATCGTGTGCATATATTAGCCCGCCAACGGTGCGTATGCTTAATGCTCAACCCTAAGCCTTGGGAAATGTGAAAGATATTCACAGATAGCAGCAGCTTTTGTTAAGATTAAGTGCTTTCTATCCCCAACACACAGCCAAGCAGCTGCTGCGTATGAGTAATATGTGCACACACACACACACACACAGAGACACACATACGCACTGTGGCACGTATCTAACAAGTTTATCTAGAGCCCGCCTCCGGGCTATTAAATGTTACCAAACCTCTTACGTATTTGCAGCTAGCAGCGTATTTCATCATCTCCGGCAAACTTAACATGTACTTTGTTTTTTTTGTTAGATTTTTTTTTGCACTAATAAAACGCAACACTTGCTAAATACAAAATTTGCACAACAAACAAAAGGGAACTTGAGCACAGACGGGCATAAAAATTAAATGCTAAACAAATTGTGAACTTGCAATTTTCGTGGCTGTTAAACTGAAACTCGTGACGCGACAAGCTAAACAACATTTTCAACTAGTTGAAAAATATGTTCATATATAAATATACATAAGACAAGCATGTAAAGTTAGCTGCAGCTCGCCGAAACTTAAATACACTTTCTTCTGGAGCATTTTCAGAAGATTTTTGTGGTAAGTTTGTTCGAGATATTTGTGAGAGCAAAATAGTTTTCCGCTATGGTCTCTGAAGAAAATAAAGTTTTTGATAAAAACGAGAAAGTGTAAATATCTTTGGCAAGATTTATTATCCTTGTAGACATTTGCCTTATGGTTTTGCAGATATGTGAGAAGAGTGAAAGTCGCGAAGGCTGTGTTTGATTAAAGTATCTTGAAAAACATAATATTTTGACACAAAATAACCACTTTAGGGCTTATCTTTCCTATGGCAGCTATATCAACTTGTCTGTTGATGTTGATCCAAAATATATTTACTATGCGTTACACAATTCTTGACAAAATCATAATACCCTCTAAAAGGTCATAACAACTCAATTTACATCAAATTTGGTTCCCATGACAACTACATGATTTTGAAGTTACAAATTGCTGAGATTTTGTTCCAATAATGGGAAGATAATAAAGAAATGTTATGTAAAAAAAAACTACCAACGGCTAACTATATGATAAAGTCAGGCGTTTTAGCTGACTTTCAAATATGAGTAGCAGAAAATAAGTATAAAGAAAGAAAGCTTTAAAATGGAGAAAATTAAAACAGACAGAAGAAGAACAGCTAGATAGTTGGAATTAAAGGCTGATCAAGAATTTATTAGCTATATAAACAACCTGCAAGGCTAAATAAACGGGCCGCTAAGTTGGTTATCAACTTAAACATGCGCTGCAAATCATACAAATTTGGTTAATGTTAAGTATAAGGGTGCGGGGGAGGGGGGGGGGGAAGGGGGGAGGGCAAATGCAAAGCTAGAGCGTTGTGTGTGTGTGTGTGATAGTGTGTGCCAACTTGGCTTAAGACGCTTAAAATTGACTTACATTTGCGCACACATAAGCTGAACTCTGCCTGTGTGTGTGTGTATGTATATGTGTGTTTGTGTGTGAGCATTGCCGGCATACAATAAGATAATAACAATTACAGCAGCAGCGAGGCCAGCCGCGGCAGCTTTAAAACAAAAACAAAGGCAAAGCAAAACAGACAAAAGCCAGAGAGCGGCTCACGAGAGAGCAGAGAGAGAGAGAGAGCGCGCACGCACGTATCTGCGTGTGTGTGAGAGCTGTTGAGTGCGCAGGTCTACACTTTGTGTAGAGTTTTGGCAACTGAGCGTGTGTGTGTGTTGGCGCTTACGTGGGCGTACGAGCAGCCTTTTCGAACATGTCCTTCGAATTTCCGGGTTTTTGGTACTTTGACATTTGCAACACGCTGCTTGGCCCAGAGAGCGAGAGCGAGAGCGACAGAGAGCGAGAGAGGGAAAGAGAGCGCAAATGGCAGGCAAACACATTCCGCCAGTCGTTGCTGCTGCTGCTTCAGCTGCTGCTTCGGCTGCTGCTTCCTGTTTACAACCAACACATGTTCGGCGCACACAACTTGGTGCAGCGCGAAGGGGTGGGCGGAGGGGGCGTGCTGCTTGGCCGACAGCTATGTGGGTCTGTGTGTCGTCGGCAGTGTTGTCCTTTCGTGCCGGGCCAGAACCATTAAGAGTGTCGATTGTAGCAGGCGAACGGCAACGGGTGAGGGGAGGGGGAGTGTGAAGGGGGGGGGGGGGGGGTTATATTGTATGACGGACGCAAAGTTCAAACAAAAGTATTTTTTTGCCCGTTGTATTTCGATTTTTCAGTCATGTCCTTATTTTTATTCTGCCTGATTTTCTACGTGGCTTTATTTTTCGTTATTTTTTTTTTGTTGTATTTGATTTGTGCGTGGATTTTTTTCCTTTTTTTTTTGTTTGTTTGTTTGTTGTTCTTTTTTGTATTTTTTGACGTCACGCGCAAACAAATGGAATTGAGAGCATTATTTCATTTATGGATTTTGTTGATTTATTGTTGTTATTGTTGTTGTTGCTGTAGTTGCTTGTGTTGCTGTTATTGTTGTTGATGTTGTTGTCGTTTGTGTTGTTGTTATTTTTGTTGTTGTAGTGTATTTTTAGTGACTTTTTTCTTTTTTGAACGAGGGCTTTCGTGACTGTTTGCAACTTCCTGCTGCTGGTTTGCTGTTGTTGCTGTTGTTGTCCATCATTTTGCCAACACAATTCCGGCGGCAACGCCTACGTTGCCTCAAGCAACAACAACAGCAACAACAACAACAACAAGAACAACCAACTAACTAAATAACAACAGTGTGCTACGAAAATGCCAAAATGTGTTGCCTGCTTTCAGGCGCTGCCGCCAGCGGCGCACTTGTGTGTGTGTGGGTGTAAGTCGGCTGCATGCTTTTGGCTTAGTTTGGATTTAAGGCATAACTATATATACCTAGACATATACACACATGCATATATACATATAGATATGCCTGTGTGTGCGACTCGCTTTGTGGTATTTAACCTTAATTTGATTTTTTTTCCTACATTTTTTTGTTGTCCACGTTTCGTTTTGCTGCTGCTGCCTTTTACAGGTAGCAAAATTGCTTTTGTTGTGCTCGTCCTTGCCGCTGCCTTGTGCCTGTGTGCGTGTGTGTGTGTGTGTGTGTAAGTGCCTTAGCATTCCGCTGCTTTGGCTAAGTTTTCTTTTTTCTTTCATTTTTAAAGAGTTTGAGTTTGCGGCATTGATTAAACAATTTGCCTGACAATTTTTGTTGCTCTTAACTGTCAGTTGGCTAAAATGTACTAGAAAATGTGGCCAGCTTCTGGTTGTTGTTGTTGTTGTTGTTGTTGTCGTGTTTAAAATAGCCGCATAAACAAATTGTTTGACCGCATTTTGTGACAACAAAAAAGAAACTGTGCGCAACAACAAATGAGCATCAGCTGCTATGCTTGACAAATTCACACTCACAACGTTCGCTGCTTGCAACTGCCAGCCGCCCCCCCCCCCTAACCCCCGCCCTCCCTTCCTGCGCGCACATCGTGCTGCTGCCAGCATGCAACATTAAGATTATGAAAATATT
This sequence comes from Drosophila borealis, assembly GCA_035045885.1. NCBI lineage: Eukaryota > Metazoa > Arthropoda > Insecta > Diptera > Drosophilidae > Drosophila > Drosophila borealis. Next base: position 385,784 of record JAWNOR010000029.1, on the reverse strand, counting down.
TTTCACACTTTGTCATATTATATTTGGATGTGTTTCTTTTGTTATTGCCAACATTTCTTTGCTTACATTTTGCTTTTCGCTTTTTATAAATATATATAGAGCTAAAAATTGCGCATACGCAGCGTGAAACGCACAACTTTAAATATCAGCAATTTGTGTAAGATTCTGTTTGTCAATTAAATTTAGAATTGAATTATTGGCTTTTAAAATTCATTTAAATTTATAGCTATCGAGCTATATTTAGTTTAAATGGCAAATAATTAATTGATAATAAATTACGTATACGCAGCGTGAAAAGCAAATGCTTTCAACATATAAATTACATTTATAATACCTGTATCAGGCTTGAGAGTTTTTATAACTAATTAAATATGAGCTTATTGAAGAAATATTGCGCATACGCAGCGTGAGACACAAATATAAAGTGATATATGTAAATAGTTTGTGATTGTAATAAAGCCTCTGATAGGTTCAATTAGTTTCAATACCAAATGCAGTTATAATATGATAGATACTGGATATATATTTACTATTCCAATAGATACATGTTAAATTTGGTGACTGTAGCTCTCAAAACTTAACAGACGAAAAAAGAGGAAATAAAAGTTTTTTCTAAAACTCTGAAATAGACATTTCCTAATGTAATTATCTGAAAAAAGGAAGTCAGTTTAATATCAAAAAAGCCTCTAAATATATAATATATACTTATACTTATATTTAATAAGAGGCTATGAGGTATAGCTATAAGGTTTGCAATAAATGTAAATTGAAATAAATGTCAAACCTTTGCACAATCGGAGGCGACACACCTTAAGCCGCACGCCCGTAATTTCAACACGTTGGCAGCAGGCTTATGAATTTGCTCAATAGAAAGATTTCATGCGAAGTGTTTGTTTTTCGAACTTAGAACATTTTCAATTAAAAGTTTTAATTGGCAAGGGAGACTACCAACATTATAAGTGGGCGTGCCGGCATTTCCATTAAGCAGAAAAACAGATCAGAGTGCCGACTGTGGCCTGGATAAGAGCAGTTGCAAGCAAAGTGCGCGTTCAACTTGCAACTGCCACACTTGAGACGTGGCAGATATACATTATCATGGCAAGACTTGACGCACTTTCCCGGGCCATTTGTCAAGTAGTCTGCGAGCCGTGAGTGCGACCAGCTTATCAATATGACACACTATAAATACACTTCACATTTAGCAGTTGGTCAGAGGTGGGCCGGAGCGAGAGTTGAGGCGGGGTGATAGGTGAGGCGGGGCGGGGCGGGTCGGGGCGAGAGCTGAGGCCGGGGCGTGCATTGCGGCGTGTGCAGTCAATAAATGCGATTATGTCACAGCAAGTGATCCACATATGCGATATCTCTGCCTGCGTGTGTGTGTGTGTGTGTGCGTGTGATTAGCAGCTAATTTGCAATCAATAACAACAATTGTTAATTGGCATTTCAAATGGCCAAAAGCAGCCGCTTTGATTGGCTGACAACACATGCTTTTTTTGACCCCCCCCCCCTCCTCCCCCTTGTTTATGATGGCAAACAAATTGGTTTTTGATATATATATATAAATAAATAAATACATCTTCTTTTGGCTGCCAATTTATGTGTGCCAATTGCTGTTATTGTTATTGCTGCTTTATGCAGTGTTAACATGCAACTCGATTGCCATTTGAACATGTCACACACACACACACACACACACACAAATAAAAGGACACGCGAATTCTCTCAGCGATTGCAAATGCAATTTTGTAAAAGCGACAAACATAAGAAAATAACAGAAAGTCATTTAATCTATAATAATTTGAGTTATGTTTGCCTGCTTGAGTTGTAAGAAAAGATAAGGTATCTTTTAGGAAAAGTTTTTAAATATATGAATATATATATATGCAAATACTGTGCTTGGTTTGTATAGAAAATTAAGTGCATTTAGCTTAGTTTAGGCATTCAAGTACTGTGATCACCCGAATATATATTTATTCAATGGCACGTTCAAAAATTAATATAGTCTTGAATGAATAATATAGTATGAATTATTTTTCCCAGTGTGTTCCACTGCATTCCACCCGTTTAACAGTGTGTTCCAATGCATTCCGCCCGATTCACAGTGTGTTTCACTGCATTCCACCCGTTTCACAGTGTGTTCCAATGCATTCCGCCCGTTTCACAGTGTGTTCCACTGCATTCCACCCGTTTAACAGTGTGTTCCACTGCATTTCACCCGCTTAACGTGTGTTTCACTGCATTCCTCCCGTTTCACAGTGTGTTCCAATGCATTCACTTGTTTCCATTGCCCAGCTTAACGTATCTTAGCATCTTCCACTGTATTCCTTGGTATTGTCGTCGATCTCCAATAAATTGCATTGCACTTCATGCCAAAGCATCTCTATCTCTCACCTTCTCTCTCTCTCCCACTCTCTCTCTCTCTCTCTCTCTCTCTCTCTCTCTCTCTCTCTCTCTGACTGTATCTCTCACTGAACTAACACAATCTAACTCCCCGGCCACTTCTCCACTCAAACCTCATCATCTAGCGCAATCTTATCTGTGTGCTCATGTAAGATTTACCAGCTCGCAGCTATCACAATCGTCGCGCTGACCGCGCACATCAACCCCTGGCAGGCTCTAGGCACCCGCCCAATCCCCCCCCCCCTTTGCTCCATACATTCGGCGTATCTGTAGACGCGCACTAAAGTGGCTTATCAGCGCAGTTTATTGTTTGTATTTAACTAGCGTGTGCTTTATACAAGTTTTTAATGCGGTAATCAAGCGCTTGTTAACACACGCGGCGTATGCGCAACGTCTACGATAAGCGTCTGCTGCGCAACGGGGGAAATTAAGTTAAAAATTATGCTGCAATAAATTTAAGTTGTGTAGCAAGTGCAGGGGGCGGGTGGCAGGTGGTTGTGCCCCTCGATTGCCGGGTTTCCGCTTATTGATTTATGAAACAAGACGTGGACGAAGAGGAAGACGCAGACGAGGGGGCGAGTCGGTCTGGGTTGGGGGGGGGGGGGGTCCAAAAAGCAAACTAAAAATGCACAAAGCAAGGCGATTCTTTAGTTGGTCACTCAACACACCCCCCCCCCCCCCCTGACAAACCCACCCACCCCTTCATTCAGCCGCCCGCCTACTCGTCATTATGCTGACCGATTATGACATTTTTTAATGGCATTTTCTCGTTTGCCTTTTGCTTTCTTATGCTATTGATTTCTGGCCATAACGACGCCTTATGACATGGGCGGCGACTAGCTAGAGGGGGCGTGGCTGCGTTACATTTTGGGCAGAATGTCGCACAGTCTGTCCGGCAAAACTGTTGTCACTTAAATTGCAATTATTGCGGCCATATGCAACACATATTGCTGTTAAATTGCTTGGAAAAGCCAAAATGCTCGACCGCACGCAGCGGGAAAACTAAGTTCGGGAAAAACTTGCAGCAGATCATTTAAAATTGATATTCCTGCGCCAGAAAACTTGTTAAAAAGCAGAATCGAAGAAGAAGAAGCAAAAACAGCCGCCACACTGCAGCTAAAGTTAGGCTAAACGACAAGCTCCTGAGTTTCAAAGGCTCTCAAAGTTTATAGCCAAAAGTTGTTCTGCCTTCTCGAGGACAAGTCCAAAAGGATGGCAGTAGGAAGAAGGAGATTTTTGATGCCCTTGTAAAGGGTATTATAAATTTGGCATGATATTTGACTTTTGCAGTTATGTGACAATAGCGAAGTTCGTAATATCTAAGTTCAATTAAAAAATCTAGAATAGTTTATCATACAAGAGCCGACTTTTCGACCGATCTTTCCTAGGCATCTATACGATATAGTAGTCCGATGTTGATAAGCTTATACATCGAGCGCATAGTTAAACTCATAAATGCCTAGTTTTGTTATCTTGATAAATCTATATGATATAGACATTCGATCCGGCTTATTCCGACATATGTATATGTATTTAATGGCTGCAACAGAAAGCTGAGAAAGAAGTTCGCATCGAAAAAGAGGGACGGCTGGACTTGCAGACGGACGGAAGGACCTGGCTGTATCAACTCGTCTGTTGATGCTGATCCGGAATATATATACTTTATGGGGTCGGAGATGTCTTTGTCTATGCGTTACACATTTCATGACAAACTTATAATACCCTACACAAAAGTTGGGAAATCTAGATTAAATTTGTTTGCTGTTATTTTGTAACTTTTATTTTAAACAGCAAAACTTCTTGGTTTGACCAATCGAGCTAATGCGTTTTTTATAATTTAAATTTTTCGTATAAAGGTTTATTATAATTTAAATGTAATATATGTATTGTTTTTCAAACAACAGCAAATCACATGCCCAGGCTCAAATAAATTGTTGCTATATTTAAATAAATTATAGCCCAATCTGAAAAGTGCTTTCTGTTAGATATAAGTTTTTATAAGTTTTTACTGCAGCTGCATTCAAGGTCTTGATCTTAAATAAAGAACAAACTTTGCATAGGAGAATATTTAGAATATTTTTGTATATTTCAGTCTTATCAATCACGTGATTGACCAGAAATATGGAACATTAATAAATTAATTGAGCGTAAATAGAAATATTCTACGTCGGGCATATATAATATATCAATAATAACATTTTTACTTAATTTGTAATTCGAATTTTGTCTATTTCAGTCACATCAATCAAGTGATTGACCAGAAATATGCATCATTTGTAAACTAATTGAGCGCAAATTGAAGTACTCCATGTCGGGCATATATAGTTTATTAATAATACACACAAACTTAGTTTCAGCAGCTCTCAATGTTGCCTTTGTTTTGTCTACCTTCAACCTTCACCTTTGAAGCACCGCTGACATCTTGAAACTGTCTCGCACTCGCACCCAACTACCTTCAGTTGTCATTAGGCATTGTACGCATTTCAAAATGAATAAATATCATTTGAAAAGCGTTTAATTATTTGTAAATGAAACTAAAAATGACCTTGGCGTTGCCCATGGTTACCAGCTCCAGCCCTTATCAGCTTTATATGCTGTGTCGCCTCGACCTTTGCCCCGCGTGGCAGGTGCTCGTAACACTTCCACAACGATTCTAATCAGGCGAATGTCTATCACACGGCCGCAATCGTTGTGTATATTTTCTTTTTAGCGCCAGACACAATTCTTGTGTCATGCCCAACAGAGTTTTCCATTTTCCGCACACTTTGATTTATGGCCCAAAGAAAAATGTGCAAGCACAAATTTTTGTTCATGCTTCGGCAATATTTTATACAATTTTAAGCACATTAATATGGATTAAGTATAACAGATTGGCTGGATAAAAAAGCGAGGGCAGGGCATATATTAATACCCTGTACAAATTGCTATTCAAAAGTGGCTAGTTGGGAGGTGATGGCGCTTTGTAACTGACAGGAGAAAAGTTGATGGTAAGTATCTAAAAGTCAGTGGAGCTTAAACAAGTGTATGTGAATGCACAAATACCCTATAATATTTGAGATCTATTAGAGCAAGGCATATATGAATACCCAGTAAAATAGCTATAAGAGGGTATGCTGGATTCTGAAGGAGCTTGCAGCTGGCTGGAGAAAAGTTGATGGTGAGTATCTAAAAGTCAGATGAGGCCAAACAGGTGTATCTGAATGACCAAATACCCTACAAAATTTGAGATTTCATAGAAAAAAAAAAAAAAGAATAATTGAACAAACTAACATTAAATATGCTATTTTATGTTAGACCGAGTATTTGCTAGGCGTTTAAATGGAATAATCCCGCACTTAACCGAAGAATAATTTAAAAATATTCTATTTAATTTGAGACAGAGCATCCAATAGGCGACTTAATGGCATATTTGCCCCAGCAAAATAAATAGCTGAGAAAAAAATATCATTAAAAGTTCTATTTCATATGGGAAAGAGCATCCGCTAGGCGACTTTATGGCATATTTGCCGCACTTAAATGAAGAATAATTGAACAAATAATTTTAAAAATGATATTTATAATTAGACAGAGCATCCGCTAGGCGACTTAATGGCATATTTGCCTCGTGGCATTCATTTGCGGAATGTTTTGGGGCTTATTAAAGTTTCAAGTGGTTGGGTAAAGTTCAATTATTTCGGTTTTTCAAAAATGTATCTATCAGATACAATCGAGGGGGCGGTCGAAACTTACCATTTATGCCGCTGATCAGTGGATAATTACCATCACGGCCGCCGATTAAGTTTTTTAAGCCAGTTTCGATCAGTGTTGGGGACGATCGCTCCCTGTCGCTCATTTTTTCATAAAAATCTTGTCACTTTTGTGATTATACACGAAATTTTCAACAATTATTGTGTGACCAAAACCGCGTTTTGGTATTATTTTTGGTATTTATTTATGCTTTTTTTTCCTTTTGTTTGTTTTGTTTTTTTTAAGCAACTTGTTTGGCTCTGATTACAACACGGCGCATAAAGCCGACTCACAACAATAATAATAATAATTGCTTAGAATAATTAATAACCTTTTAAACTTTTACTTTTACTTTGTTTTTGCTTATTTATGTTTGTTTTTTGATTTATTTGCTGGCGTTAACTTTTTTAGCGTATTTTGTTGTTTAATTTATATAACTTTGTTTGTTTTTTCTTTCTTTTTTTGTTGAAATCACAATGTACAAAAAATGAATGTTTTATGCTAAATTCAATGTAAACTTTAAATATTGCACGTTAACGTTTCTTTATTGCTTGGCTAAATATGCATTATAATTATTAAACTTTATATATATATATAGAGATATATTTAATTATTTATGCTGCTCGCTATAAATAAAGGCACCGCGAATTCATTCAACAATTTGTTCTTTTATTTATAATTCTTGCTGTTTATTTATGTATTTTCCTTACTTTTATTTCTAATAACAACAGGCGCGTTTGGAAATAACAACAAAAATGTACAACAACATGAAACGTAACAGAAAATTTGTTTTTTATTTTAGCTTATTTTTTTTTACAATTTTTAGGTGAACTTTAATATTTATGCGCATTGCTTTTCGTATTTTTGGTTGCAAGTTTTTGTATTTTTTTTTTTCGTTGATTTTTTTATAGTTTAATTTTAGTTGTAGTTTAATTTAGTTGAGTTGTTGTTGTTGTTGCTTTGTTTCATTTGCTAATTGCGCTATTTTTATAGCATTTTTTTATATATATATATTTTTTTGTTCGTGCGTTTTTCAAATGCCGCTGCGTTTGAGCTTTGGCTACTTTTTCTTTTATTTAGCTTGTTGACAGTTGTAGTTGTTGTTATTGTTGTTGTTGTTGTAGAACGTTAAACGTTGTTGCAGGCTCTGCTTGGCTTATTTATTTATTTTTGTTGTGGCACTAAAAATAAAATCAATTGCTTTTTGTTTTTGTTTTTGGAGAGTTCTCTCGCGTTTGTTTGTTGTTGTAGTTGGTATTTATTGTACAGTTATAAAGCACTAGTATGGCATTCGCATAGACTTGACAAACTTAATAAACAGTTAGCTGGTAGGCTTTTTGGTTTGCGGGTAGAGTGGTGCGGAGTGGAGTGAGGGGGGGCGGAGGTGAAGGCGCCTTCACGGAAATCAGCGCCCGGCGTGCGACAGAGACAGCAAGTTATATTTGTTTGTTCGCTTTTGAGCTTTGAGCCTGATCGTTGGCGCGGGCACGTCTAGTGAGCGGGGGTGTAGTATATCTACACTCACACACGCGCGCACAAGCACTCACTCACACGCATACACACACACACGCACACACACAGAGATACACGAACACACGACAGGACGTTTTGCTGGGAGTCGCGGCCGCCGACGAGCGAACAACACACGACGAGCCGAAAATCGATGAAAAATGTTGACAGCTCACCGACACAAGCGCAGGCACACGCACACGCGCACGCTGATTTTTTTTTTTGTTTTTGCACAAATGAATGATGTGTTGAAAAACGCGCGCGATTCGTTAGCGTTTTAATGGCTGTTGTCCTTGTTGTGGTCAAATTAATTGGTGTAGCTTGTTGTTGTTGTTGTTGTTAGAGCGCGTGGCGTGTTCTTGGTATTCGCTGCTGCTGCTGCTGCTGCCGCTGCCTGACGACGACTGTTCGCTTAGCGCCGTCTTCGGGCGTTGTGGGTGTCGTCGACGTAGCCGCTGCCGCTGCCACTGTCGCTGTCGCTGCCTATGCTGACTGAGCGCGCATGTGACAAGAGCGCGACGCACACACACACACACACACACGCACACAACTCGACAAACACAAGTGCACTTGGCTGACGGTTTGGAAGTCGCGCTGGCTCGCATAGGATGCGGAAGCCGTTAAAACTCTACACAGATGAGCGACGCTTTGGCTAAAGCTTCCGCTGCAGCTAGGATGCACTTGACAGAGAGCGAGAGAGACTTAGCGAGAGCGCGCTTGTTGTTAGTGAGCCGCTTTTGTTTTTCAAAGGGAGAGAGTGCGCACGAGTCAGCTGATTTGCTGTGTGTGTGTTGTGTTTCCTTTTGCGTTTTCGTTGTTTGTTTTATTTGCTTGCCAATCGCTTGTTGTTGCTAATGCTTTATAGTAGCTGCCTGCTTTTTGCACTATGAGCGCGCGCACTAATACACTTACGGAAAGCTCACACACACGCGCGCAGAGACAAGCACTGTTGTCGTCGTCGTCGTTGACTTTGCCGTTTGCTTTGGTTGTCAGGCCAAAAAATAATACGCTGTTTTTTTGCTCACTTTTTGCTTTTGTTACTAAAAGTTCCTGCTTGACACACGTGCTTCGCTTGGGCAAAGTTGTATTTTTTGTTTAATGGCAGTCTCTGGTGCCGCTGCTTATCGAAAATGATTCATTTAACATGTTTTGTATGCCGTGAATAAATTAATGTATTATACGATTTTTGCACATATTTTTTATCGAATTTTATTTGCCAATTTTATTGTTTGTATTTAATTTGCGTCCACACGGCTTTGGCTGTTCATCTGACTCTGACTGGGCACACGCGCTCGTTGCAAAGTGTACAATATGCGCTCGCGGCCAGCAGTACAGGCAGAGCGAAAACGTGCTCGTGTGTGCGTGTGTGTGCGCGAGAGTGCCCAGCTACTAAGGGCAAACACACACAAATACAACAAGAACAGCAACAACAACAAATAACACACAGATACGACACACTTCAGATACAGATACGCTACAACTTAGAACCATGCTGACGCTGCCATGTGGCTGCCAACAAGCGCGCGCTCTCACTATCTCTCTCTCTCTCTCGCTCTCTCTCTCATAATCTGCCTAACGACATATGCTCACACATACACTCGCATACGCTCTCTCTCTCTCTCTTGCTCTCTCTCGCTCACAGTGACACCGCGTGTTGTGCACATTTTGAACTTTTATTTTTGGCAACCATTTTTTTTTTCTCTTTTCGTCGCGCGCGCAACTCAAAACGACGAACAACTCGCAGCCGAACCCGAAGCTCAGCTTTGGGCAGTCGACTCTTGCAAGCTGCGCTGCTTCGGCTATTCAATTTGTTGTTGTTTCTAATTGGTTCTATGCGGGCCAACAGCAGCTTATGGCTTTGGGCATTTTCTACTGCGTCTCAAAGTTCAAATTGATATTTTTAATTGCGCGCCGCTCTCACACGCTATCGCCGCTCTCCCACTCGCGCTCTCTCGCTCTCTCTCGCTTCGTTTTACTCAGGAGATCGCAGCCGGCACTCATTTTGTTGGCATTTTATTTATTTGTGTTATTTTAATTTACTCTACGTACTATGGTTTTTGCTATTACGTCAATGCGACGGCGGCGCTGACGTTTGTCTTTGCATGAGTGTGTGTGTCTGTCTGCGACTGTATAGGCAGTCTTTAGCTGTATGTGTGCGTGTCTGTGTACTGCGGCAAGCGGCATTTGCTGTTCATTTCAATGTTTTTAGGTTTTTCTCTGATTTATCTGCCATACGCGCGATTTTTTTTGTCGCTTTTCATTATTATTTTTTATTTTTTGTTATTATTTCTAATATTTGTATTTGTGTGGCTGCTGCTGCTGCTGCTGTCAGCGACAGAGGCGTTGGCGTCGCTGTAGCAGCGCTCACGTGAGTCGATTTCATAGCTAAAAACTTTTAATGTGTGGAAATTTTTATTTTTTTTTTATATTCTATTTTTTTGTTTGCATTTCGCTGTAATTTGTATAAATAAATACAACAGCAACACAACACGACGACAGCAGCAGCAGCCAGCCCACCCCCACTCTTCGCCCCCCCCCCCCTTAGTCCCGCCTCGTATCGGTACATTTAGATATGTTTTGTGTAATTTGCCAACTGTAATTGAATTTGCAATTCACGTAGCGACAAGACGCGTGCAATTAGAGCGCCTTGAAAATGACCGTTAAAGCAGGTGGGCAGGTAAGCAGGTGGGCAGATGGGTGGCTTGTGGGTGGTTGGGCGTTGGGTGGCTGCTAGTGCAATGGGCCAGATATGGGTTAACCGCTAATGAGCAGCGTATTTATTCAGTACACAACTCTTGCCGCAACCGTAGCTAATCAAACTGTTTAGTAAGCGTGTATAAATAGATAACTTGAAAAAATGTAGATCTGATAGCCTTAGCTCCGTCATAGCTCTACCTCATAGTAACGAAATTATTTCAGATAAGCGCAATACTTTTCCAAAAGGAATAATAAAAAAAAATATAAAAAAAAAAACAAATAAGTTTTTAATAAGAAGCAGTCGGTTTGCACCTACTAAAGTTGCTTTGGTACAGATTTTGTTTGTTGATAAAGTAGACAGATATGCTTCTTTTTTTTTTGAGAATTATTTCCGCTTGATTTAATGACATGCTTAAGGAAGACCTTTTGAGTATTTTGTTCTCAATGTAATCAAACTTATCGCAAGAGCTTTGACCCAGTTCAACAAGGCACAAATCTTTCAGTAGAACTTAACGAGTTCCTTAATCTCTAATTGTTATACCCTGTACCTATTGAAAATGGTTCAAAAGGGTATAATGTTTTTGTGTAAATGTATGTGACAGGCAGAAGGAAGCATCTCCGACCCAATAATATATATATATATATATATATATTTTTGATCAACATCGATAGACGAGTGAATTTAGCCAAGTCTGTCCGTTTTTATCTATTATCTGTCCATCTATAAGAGCTACAGACTTGAAATTTTAAACATATGCCCTTTTAGTGCCCGATAATCGATAACTTTCCCCGTTTCCAAGCAATCGATCAAAATCGATAACACGAGCTGCATTTGCTGTTGGTAAAGGAGGGGTTCAGGGTATCTCCTAGTCGGACACTCCCGACTAGAGCCTCTTGTTCAATTGAACAGCGAAAAATAGGTAACCAAATGTAAAAAGTATCTTTTAATAATAAACTAACTACTGAAGTACTTCGACTTTAGCAAATAAATAATTAACTTCTATCTAAATTATTTCCTATAACTTTTCTATAATGCAAAATGCCCGACTACAAAGTATCTCTTGACTTAATTCTAAACTTGCTCAGCAAGTTTAACTGTTGTTCTCTGTGCAGCTCGAGCTGACCTCTGTAAGTGCTATTAACCCTTAGAATGAATTCCAAAATGTAAATAAATCATATAATAGAATTCAACCTTCAACTGGCTCAACTACAAAGCGTACTAAATATAAATCGTATTGCTTGAAATTATCTATTCGTAAAATTTAGCTATTTCGGTGGCCATTCTGAGTCATTCCACACACACACACACACACACAGACTCTTACAAAAACATGCACAAGTTAATACCAAAAAAAAAAAAGTTGTTCAAGAAAGAATTTTGTATGTGAATAGAGCGAACAGAAACTGTCGCCCTGTCATCATGTGACATACTGTGAATGAAAGAAACTAGGAAATGGCAGCAACAGGAGGCCCGTTGCTGGGCAATGGAGGTCGCCTTCAATAGATCAGCGACAGACGAGATATGTATACACTATATGGCGGCTATATGCCCGGCTATACCGCCGAAACGTGTTCAAGCGCAATAAATTATAAATGAGCCCCGAAGCGAACGCAACTTTGACAACCCCTGCCTTTTGGCTTTTGCCACCTTTTCAGAAGAACCAACAAAAGAATGTCGGAATGTGTGTGCGTGTGTGAGTGTGTGGGTGTATTTGACGTTGGAAGCAAGATATTATATATATATATATACATGGTATATATGAATCTATATCTATATAGCTAAGCATTGTGGGAGATGAACGCTCGTCGTCCGTCAGCTAGTTCCAACAATGTTGCCGTCACAGTTGTTGTTGTTGTTGTTGTTGTTGGTTTTGTCAAGGAACTGGGCAAGCAGCAATAGATACACACACACACACACACTAATGCACTGGGAAATCACTTATTTGCTTTGGCATTTGAAATGTCGCAGCCAAAGAAAATATATTTCGAAAACAACAACAACAACAAATTCTTTCAAACTCGGCTAAGCTCTTTTTGTCCTACAACCTGGCAAATATTGTGGCTCTTATCAGCCCGCAACTCGCATGCATATCACTAAATAAACAGCCGACGACAACGACGTTGACAGCCGAGAAAAAAAAAAAATATTTAAAAAAAAAAGTACAAAAAATAAAACGTGTTTTTTTTTTGTTGTTATTTAATTTTGATTTTTTTTTGTTGGGTTTACCTTTAAAACGCACACATCATGCGTTTATTTTTTCGGTCTGGCTTCTTATCAAAATCATCAAAAATAAAAAAAGTAGAGGAAAACAAGAGGCTCTTGACGGGAGTGCCCGACTAAAGGATACCCTGAACCTCCTTTTACCAACAACAAATGCAGCTCGTCTTATCGATTTTGATCGAATGTTTGGAAACGGGGAAAGTTATCGATTATCTGACAAGAAACTCGGTCTGCGCCAGCACTAGGAAGATGTAGGTTCATACATATAGACTGACGGATAAAAGGACGGACAGACGGACGGACAGACAGAAGGATGGACAGACAGACGGATGGACAGATGGACGGACAGCCAGACAGACAGACAGACAGACGGACGGACAGACGGACAGACAGACGTATCAACATGGCTATATCGAATCGGCTATTGAGGCTGTTCAAGAATATATATACTATATGGGGTCGGAGACGCTTTCTTCTGCCTGTTACATACCTTTAGACAAAACCTTTCTACCCTTCCTACCCCTTTTCAATGGGTACAGGGTATAAAATATAGCCTTGGCTACTAAATGCTCAGCCTGATGTGCCCAGTTTCATAAACTATCTTCCTCAGTCCCAAACTCGTCAACGTTTCTCTATTAAAACGTTCCATTTTGCGGGAACAAGCGGAAATGGAACATTTGTAACCATTTCCATTTTATTTGATGAGCTCTAAAAGTTTTAATGCCCAGCGCTAATCCCTTGTAGGTTAAGAATAGAATCATTAGGGCAGACGCTGGAACTGAAAAATCAGCTAAAAATAGTCCAGTCTGCCTACACAAACTCAACGAACTCGGAAACTATAATAGCTAGAGTTATTAAATTTAGTATGCGCATAGACTGATGTTAAGGACTGATAATTCCAAGCGCAAATGGATGTCGGATAGTAAAAAATCAGTTTACAATAAAGAAAGTTATTTGTGTGTGGGCTAATGTTGAGTACCGAAGAGTGTAAGGAAGTTATTTCCTATATATGTATATATTCATTTTAAAGAACCTCCAAAGGTAAATAATATTGGAATTTTCCTGCATAGTACCATTAAATGTTTATGATCTTTGCTATAGCCAAGCTCCAAATGGATAAGAAACAAACAATTAACACAAGCCTGTCAGGCAGGTAGAGTCTCCTTTCCTATAGACACATGCGATGCATTTGTATTTGTTTCTCTAATTTACCACTGAGATTATATACGCCCATTATCAGCTATCTCTCTCTCTATATATATACACGTGTATATACAAATATCTGTACTACATTTTGCTCTATTTGAAATCTCGCACATTTATACGTAAAAGCAACAACAATTTGTTAAAGACGACAGCGGCAAGTTGTACAAATTAACGTACAAATGAATGACGGAATTAGTACGTATGCTCTATGCTATCTGTGGGGGTTAGAGAGGGGCATAGAGGGAGGGGCGGGGGGGGGGGGTCGGGGTTCTCGCTTATCAGAGCAAACGGCACAGAGTCGAGCAGAGGGCCACAGATATATATCTTAGAATCCAGTTTATTTTTTTTTTTTGTATTGGACCAATTCATTAGCAGCCCTCTAATGCATTAATCACACAAAACCACGAGAATCGATTTTCATAGTTTTCATTTTTTAGCACTTCTTAAGCATATTTTGACATTGCATCAGCCAAAGAGAATCCAACTGAGCGCATATTCAAAAATAAATATATATCGCGTACTTGAAGTTCCCGAAAGATTCCCTATTAATTATTTCGACATTTTGTGGCGGCTCAATGATTGTAAAATCATTGTTCAATTGTTTTCTGATTGAACCAAATGCTGAGGGGCCATTTAAAAGTAATTTTCATATTTTATGAGCTTTTAATATTGGAAAAACCTATATGTACATGTATTAGGCTGCACTGCGAGAAAAAACTAGCAACGTATTGAAACCCTTGTATAAAATATAATATAAAATATATATGTGAGCATAGTGAGGCTCATAACATGACAAAACTATAATACCCTCTATAAGGGTAAACAAGGAAAACTCTACTCTACGCGTATTTTATTTAACGTAATAAAGGAAAAATCATTACGTCAATTTCTTACGCGCTTCTCGAAACTGCACTTGTCAAAGTATCTTTTAATATGTTAGATTAAATCAATTTAATGACTTTATCATTAGGAATTTTAAATGAAGACTTTAAATACTTAATTTAATGATATACATGTTGAGCGAAGGGGCACTTCATTTAATGATTTTATTAGTGGGGATGATTTCATGTTTAGTAAATCGTTTTTGTGCCTCAGCAACAATATCAATTAGTAATGCTTGCGGTTCAAGGAGAGAGTGTGAGTGTGAGAGACTGTTTAAATCATTTCCTGCTCTCGACCACGCCCCTAAAACAAATGCGTTCCAATTGCAAATGCACACAAAAACCAATTTTCAATTTCCTCAAAAGACCACGAAACATATTTTACCAAAACTAAGCTTGAAGGCAACAACAACAACAATAGAAATATTACCAGTTGCGCTGCACTGACAACAAATGCAAACACACACACACACACCCACACACACTCGCACACCCTGCAGAGCACGTGACGTGCACGAAGAAACAGCTCTGGAGCTAGACAAACAAACACGCACGACTTAGGCTGTCAAACAGAGCAGCGGCAACCCCTGCTTATTACAACCCAAGCCCACCGCCCCCTGACACACACATTGCCCCCCCCCCCCCCCTCCCCATTGGCAGACGCACGATCATTTATAAACTTCAGCGTGTCTTTGGGCTGTCAGCCGCAAGGACAGCTGCAGGGCGAGACGTTGGCGGTGCACAGGAAATGCCCTTAAAGAACGCACGCACACACCAACACACACACCCTCTCTCTCTCTCTCTCTCTCACTCACACACACACAGCAACACGCACACAAAATGGCCGCCGCCTTGGCTGCGTTTTTATTGACCTCGAGAAGTTGAGACTAAAATGACTATGAAAAAAAAAGAAGAAACACAAAAAAAAACACGCGAATTTGATTGAGCTTTTAGTTTACCCCACCCCCACTCACCCCCCCCCCCCCCGCTCAGCCACCTTCACCCCACGGCAACGCCTGGGCCAGTTAATAGGCAATCGTTTTGGCTAGTTTTTTTTATTGCTCGCCCGTTAATTGAATTAATTTTTTTTGTGTTCTTTTTTTCGGTTGTGTCTTTATCAAATGGCAAACAGAATTCATATCTATTGAGTATTTGTATCTGTATCTTTATGTGTGTGCGTGTGAGGTATTTGTATCTATTTTTTTTTATGTGTGTGCGTGTGAAATGTAAATTCAATTAAAATTTGTGCGTGTGACGTTTGCGGCGCGTGTTTTGAGGCGCCAAAAAATATGTGGGCGTGTCAGCAGCGGCCGCATAAACATTTGCATGCCTTGACCTTGAACTAAACAAATTTTATATTTCGCATAAAGTTTAATTTGATTTGTTTTCCCCGAATTAGGCTACATACAAAATGTTGCCATTTTGTTGTTGTTTCGAAATTCTGTGTACATAGAAATTACATTTGGCTTTTTGTTGTTGAAAAATCTCAACAATTTTTCAATTTGCTGTCAAAGCGACAATGACGAAGGCGTCGGTGTCGGCGTCGGCGTCGACAGCGGCGTCGGCAGCGGCAAAAACTGTCAATTAACGCGAGAGATTACAAGCCAAATGAGCCAGGGGCGGCGTTGTGGGGGGGTTTAACGGTTGGTTAAGGTGGAAAACTAGACGCTAGACATGGGCTTAACGTTTGATGGATCACATAGAGCAGAGCGAAACACAATTCAAATGGAGAGGTGTCAGTTACAAGAGTTCAAAGCAAAAAAATATATATTTATATATAGAAAAACTGGGGGTAAAATAAATTGAGAAAATTGAGTTGGGAAAATGTATCGCATGGTCATACCCAGAAACTGTCAGCATTGACAACACGCCGCTCACCTTTCACACGAGCAAACCCACACACACATACGCACACACACATGTTCTTTTAGCTCGAGTCCTAGCGGCCCCTGCAACGCTGCCGCCCCCACACCCTGGCCTGCACTGGTTGCGCTGCCACTGTCAATATGTCAAAACCCAGGCGGACCTCTCCAGTGGCACATTTTTCATCAGCTGCTGACACTTGGTTGCTGCAGCAACCACAAGCAAAAACAAAAACAAAAACAACAATAGCAAGCTACTCTGCCGCTGTCAACGTCAACGTCAGCGTCAGCGTTTCGAGTCGAACATAAGAACAAGTGCTCAAGAAACAATTGAAAGTGCACCACGTAAGCAGCAAGAACAAGAACAACAACAGCAGCAAAAGCAAAAATAAAAAAAAAACAGCAACAACAAAAGAAAAGAATCACGCACCACGTGGCTATTGAAGTTGGCTTTTCAATTAAACTTTTGCCGGCGCTTTATTGTGAGCGGCGCACAGTGCCTCCAGCTGCATCAAGCAAGCGTTGAAATTTAAAGCTAAATAACTAACTATTTATTGCCAACATTTAAATACTAGCAGCTCGCCTTTAAATTTAACACATTGCACAACTTAAAGTAGTTGAAAACACATTGATGCACACATTTTGTTATCATCGAAAATAATTAACACATTAACATACTAATCGGGCACTTTTTTCATTGGCATTGCACCACAGTAACCTGTTTTGCTGTTAATCGTGCCTTAAGGCTCTCTTTCACTCTAGCTTGGCCTTCTCTTTTGATTTGATATATGCTAATTATGCATGTTTCACGCAAATACATACATATGTACATATGTGTGTGTGTGTGTTTTGAGTTTGCACCTCGCAGTCTGACTCGCCCTCTCTCACTCTTAGTTCTGCTCTCTGCGCTGAGTTCTTTTCTATGTTTACTTTATTCAATGCGAATGTAATGGCACACATAATTTAAAACGTTTTTTTTTTGTTTTTGATTATTTTGCACGCACACACATACGTACATATTTATGTATATATGTATATGTATGTATATGTGAATGAACGTACACACATTCATCATGACGTCTTTTATACATAAAAGTTATATTGCGCTGTTTCTACTTCAACCGAATACAACATTTGCATTTGCATGTATGTACATATACACATGCATATGTATGTATATTATTTTTGCATATTTATTGCTTGCCATTTACATGCGTGACTGCTAATCAAAATGTACCGTTTTGTATATTTTATAGCGCATTCTAATTAAAGCAAACCTACATATACATAAACATGTACAAACAGACATACATACTTACATATACACATGTTTACAAACATCTGTACACAAATATGCCTGCTTGTAGGCTTGGCTGTTGAAGGGCCGGTCAAGCTGGTTGCTCTCTTCACCCCGCTCTCGCATTTTGCAAATCTGTTTTGTGCCTCGTCTGCGTGGCAATGAACGATCATAAAGTAGCAGCACGTGTTGATCAAGTCAAAGCTCGTCTCTTAAAAGCCCCAAAACGTAAATTGTGTGCCGCACTCATCCCCGCCTCTACACACACACGCACACAAATTTAAAACGCAGACTGTAACACATGTGTATGACATAATTGTAATTATGCCGTTGTTATTGTTGTCTACGACGCCGGCCGACGCGTCGGCTTCTCCATTAAAGCTCCCTTCTCGCAGTTGTTTTTGCATTTACATTCGCATTTCAGCTCAGTTCGGTTTCTGTTTCAGTGCAGTTCTGTGGTTGCTGCCATTACAAGCAATTTGTATGCACTGGGTGCGAGCGAGATAGAGCGCTTATTACCGCACTTGATGGCGCTGCAGTTTTTGTTTTTGTTTTTGTTTATTTTCTTTCTGCTATTTTGTGTGCCTTGCTGTTGTTTGTAATTGCACATTGACGTAATATCGGCTGGAAGCAAGTCGAAACTTGGCGAATGTCGGGGCTGCCCCCATCAAATTAGGGAATAAGAAAAAATTCAAGTTCAGCTGAAATATTGTTGTTGTTTTTTTTGCTGAGCTGGTCAGCTTGTTGGAAATTACTGGGAATCAGCTGCCGGCTATGCACACAGTTGAAAAAGAAGAAGATAACAAGAGCTGAGCATACAATTCTTTAGACGGTATAGAAACAAAATGCTTAGATTGTGTTTATTTGTCGCCTATTAATCAAATAAAACTAGTTTATAGCATTAACAGACGAAAGCTCTTGAAATCTGTGCCTTAGCATCTCTGCAGCAACTGTACCACGCCACAATTCAATGAAATGTGAACGGCAACAATCGCCAGGGTCCCCAAGTCTGTGTTCTGGCTGACCCCAACAAACGCCTGACTCAATTCAATCTAAAATTTTCCAAAAGTGCCCAGACGCGTGCCAAGGCTTCGTATGCTTTGGCGTCGCATTTATTTCTTAATGACTCGAATTTCGAATAGATTAGTGGACCGCACAAGCCCCAATTGTGGAACTTAATGGCACGCTTATTGCGATTAGCAGTCCGTGTGGAGCCCCTGAGCTTGATCTTTAACCCAGAGACAGCTGCAGGCAGCTTGCAGCCAAAACAAGTGACAAATTTTCCATGTGGATTTACGAACCAGACGCGCGCTCGACTCGATGTTATCAGGCCTAGTGAATGGATCGTACGGTCACGTCACAGATATTCCAGTGCGACCATGTGATCTAATTGCCAAAAGTGAGTGGCAGCAAGAGAGAGAGAGCGGGAGAGTGGGTAAGCGCGCGAGAGCGCGACTTTGGCAAGCAAGCTTTTTGAGCAAGCTTTTGCTTAGGCTCTGTTGACAACGCGAATGCGCTTCACACGATTTGCACTTTGAGTTCTAGACTGTGCCGAGTTACTGCTGATAAGGCCCATGCCCCAAAATGATGAATGGTGTGCTTTGTTGTGCAGGTGTATGCGTGCGTATAGCAAAGTTTATAATTAAAATTCTATCTTCATTCCACTTTCAATTGCTCGCGACGTTTTTCATCATCCACAACTCAAATTTTTATGCGCCCGAACCGAAATAATCATGAGAGTAAATATTTATAGTCGCGTGGTAACCTCGTCCCTGGGCTGTGATAATGATAACAAAAAC
Source organism: Drosophila borealis (assembly GCA_035045885.1). NCBI lineage: Eukaryota > Metazoa > Arthropoda > Insecta > Diptera > Drosophilidae > Drosophila > Drosophila borealis. Next base: position 366,186 of record JAWNOR010000029.1, on the reverse strand, counting down.
GTTGGCGACGCCGGCAACGATGACAATGCGTTTGGTTTTTGGTTTATTTTTTATTTGTATTTTTTTTTTTTTTTGGGTTTTGATTGTGGCGACGTCGCCGCGTTTCATCAATGTGTGGCAAAAGTCCAATGGTTGGCAACAGCTTGAGGAACTACTGCCCAATACTGTTTATCGAGTTTTGGCGTCTCTATAATTAGTCTGATATCAAAGGCCATAAAACCGAACCGAACCGAACCGAGCAACTTGGAAGCATCGATAACGTACGCGGTCAGTCTATCAATCACATTGAGTTATATCAATCTAATGTTTTTAGTAGATTGAAAGGGGGCAGGGGAAGGCTTTAGTAGAATAATATGCAGCAATTAGTCGACATCTGGGCTAAACTAATTAGTTTTCATACTGTACCTTTTTATGTACACACAAAATACATATGTATTTATTAATTTTCCATGAGCTAGTTAAGCTTCAAGCTACAGTAGTTACTCGATTTAGGCGCTTTATGTGAATACTGAGCATAAATTACAGTCGTGTCGCGGTCACACAAAAAAGCTGTTTCCTATTCTAGAGATCACATTTGAGTATATTAAACTGCTTAAAAGCTTTAGCGGGTGTTTACTGTACTACTACAACATTTTTTTTTGCAATTAATAATGACAACTGTTGTTGCGCTGGCTTGTTCTATGCCTCTCTCTTTTTATCTATTATTCTATTTTAATATACCATCCATATCATTATTTGTTTACTGTTATTTGTTCGATTCGCCGCAACAAAAGCAATTGGCCGTGTTATAAAAAAAAAAAGAAGGCAAAGTCAAATAATTTGTCACATGGTCTAGCGATTGGAGGCTTAACTCACACGGACACACAACACAGAGCGCCCGCTCTCGCACACACAAGCACAGCAGCCAAATCACGCAATAGGCGAGCTTGTGTGTGTGTGTGTGTGTGGGGGTATGTAAACAAAGCACACACAGGCCCACACACAGGCAGCGCGCCGCACGTGTTTTGTGTGGGGGATAATGAAAGAAATTGGCCTGTAGCAGATGAATGAGTTGAGTTTTGTGCTTGGGGGAGGTAAACTCACCTCTAATTGATAAATCCATAATGTTCTCAGGCTCTCTTTCAGCGTCACCGTTGCTGCTGCTGGTGCTGCTGCTGCTCTCGGCAGACATGGTGATTAGCAAATGCGCAAATATAAAACGAAACGGTTTCGCTCCTAGAGCAACAACAACTGCGTAGTAACAAGCACTTGTAACAAATCAAAACCGAAGCAGTTGTAAATTGAAATTCAAATTATGAGCGCAACGATCAGGCGAGAGCAGCGCTGCTGCTGCTGCTGCGCCGGGCTGCTTGCAGTCACGTGGTCGCCTTTTGGAGAGTGCGGGAGAGTGCTTTATTTTTGTTGTTATTTTTGAATGTGTGCCAAGCACGGTTGCCACAAGTGGTACAGAACTAATAAAGATATACCAGCGAGCAAGACGAAACCCGACAGATAGAGAGAGGGCGAGAGCGAGAGCCGATTCACAAAATTAAATATCAACTCTGCCGACTTCTCAGCGAGAGCGCGGCACACAGCAGTCATCTCGGTCGCACCATTGCCGCGTTATATAAGGCTTATGTAATTGAGAAACGACAAGGCATGCGCACGGGGCCACAGTGGGCACACCATAAAAATAGAAACGCAAATGAGATTTTGATGGGATTTCTGTGTGTATAGCCGACATTTGGCGCTGCTTGGATGGATGAGTAATTTTTGCGCTCGATCAGGCTATTTTTGGTGATTGCCCATCGACTAATGAGTTTTTAGTGCCAGCTCAAGTTGCAACAGGATGAGTGCCAGCCCCTGCCCCCCTAATAGACCCAACCACCCAAAAAAAAAGCAAGTTGCGTAAAAAGTTTTAACTGGCATTGGAATTCAGTAAAGTTCTGTGTTTGGGTCGTCAAATAATAAAACAAATAGTCAACGGCGCACAATCAATTTGATTGACAAGCTGTCCGCCATCTAGATGTGGCATTAAGTCGGCAGGATTTGTGCGGGGATTATGTTTGCGCACTGGCAACCGGGGCATGGGGATTAGTTATGAATATATGATAAAGCGTGGGTAATGCCCTTACCCATTAGAGTCCACATTTGCCAATGGTGTTGATTAGTTTATAATTTGTAGCCAACTTTAGAATATTTCACATAAATTGTCTTGTATTCACTGCAACATTTTCTTAACATTCTGTAATGTCATTTAATAGCTTATCGACTGAATGCAACCGTTAGAAGAAGAAGCGAAAACAAAAGTGGCGCGGCTTTGTAGTCTTAGCGTATTTATATTCTAGTTGCATACTCTTGGGCTCAACTCGATAACTTTAACAATTTCGTGTTGCATACCTGAAATGACTCTCTGTTATAGCCAACAGATCATTTGAGCATAACATTGCATCACTTTAACATAACCGAGTGTGAGCATTTCAAATGCCACCGCTCTTTGAAGCTCAGCGGGAAGTCTTCTAATGAGCTTAGTGGATATGTGTATGTTTAAGTTTTTCGATGCTGGTTTAAAATTGTGCTAACTAAACAATAATAATATAATATAATATTTGTAAAGAATAGCATTAACAGCACGTTTTGTACAAGCAAATCTACAGCTAATCTACAGAACACAGCTGAGCGTAAGTGAATAACAGACTAATGTTAGCTTAACAGACAGCTGAGCAGCCCGCTGAGTTGCATTGCTCTGCTCTTTGCTTGTTTATCTTGTTGCTCATTCGTTCACAAAAAGCCGATCGCGTGCGACGTATTTGCGCGTCTGTGTCCGATTTTTGTAGTGCGCGCGCTTTTATATTTTTCATGGAAATTGATTTTGATTAAAAAGTTCCAGCCAAATAAATAATTGAAAAATTGAAATTGAATGCCTGTGAAATTGGCAAAACATACCAGCTGTCAAAAACCAATACGAGTGAGTGTTAGTGTGTGTATGTGTGTCCGCGCGCGCGCGTTTATATTTGTGCGTGTGTGTGTGTGTGTGTAAGTCTTGTCAGAGTGCGTGAAAAAATGCACTAAACGAGAAATCAAAGCAAATTAGCAAAAACAACAACAATGCCAAATTAAAGCTGCACTAACCAAAACGAAATAACAAAAAAAAAATTATACAGATTCCTAACGAAAATCAAATTGTGAATTCCGGTTCGCGCACAGAAACATGCAAAATACAATGCAAGCCTTTCCAGCGGCCGCTGCGGATGCGTCGACGTCTTCGCCTGCGTCGCCGCCGGACTTTGATTTCCAGATGCCGTGTCGCTATTTCAAAAGTTCTTTTGCGCGTTCGCTTTCGCTGAACAACAACAATGGGAATGGGAGCAGCGCTTTGGCATTGCCCAAGAAGTCGCCGCAAATTGAGGCCAAGCAGCAGCAGCAGCAACTGGGACAGGAGCAGCAACAGGAGTCGCTCTGCTTGACACCGCCGCCAGCGCTGCCCGCGCGACGTCACACGACGAGCAACAACAACAACAACCTGACACATTTCAATGCAGCGCCGGCTAATCAGCTGCAGCAACAACAACAACAGCAACAACAACAACAGCAGCAGCAACAACAACAGCAGCAACAACAACAACAACAACAACTACAACTCCAGCGGAATCTGAATCTTGCCCTCACTTGGTCATTGCAGGTGAGCTTACGTTGAATCCTATTCTCTCTCTCTCTCTCTCTCTCTCTCTTCCCCCTCTTCTATGCCTGCTACTGCAGCACATTTCACGCTTTGTTTTATACCCTTTAAAAATGCGTATAACGGGCATTATACGAATGATGCGCATATATGTAACAGGCATAAGCAACTGCATTAAATATATATAGTATTTTTTTAATATAAATTCACGTCGATGATAAAGTTAGTATGACTTTAACTTAATCTTTGCAATACAGTGGTCACTCGCTAATAGGGAAAATATTTAAATTACAAAAAATAAATTTTGAAACCATTTTTGAAAAAAAAATAAACCAAAAATGAATGATTATTACATACTCTATTCTTAATAAAAACAATTTTACATATACCTTTTTTTTTGATATATACAAATTTCACATTGCAGTTTAAAAACTGTTATATTCTTGAAAAAACTTAAAATTTTAAACTACGAGCGATAACTTTATAGGCTTCCATAAAAAGATGATCATGGATAGGAAGATAGATAGATATATGTATTACGAATGCAAGGTGGTGTGGCGTACAGGGTAACTGCAAGTCGTTCATTCTCATTTCAAGCACTTTGCACTGTTGCCTTGGCAAAAAGTTGAGTTTCCTTTTCGGAGCAACTGGATATTTATGTCACCTTGTTGTTTTGTCGCTCTGTCCGTTTGTCCCTCCCTCCGCACGTCCGTCCGCCTTGCAGCCTTGACAGCCCATCCGCCGGCGTCGCGTCTTGCGTCTTGGAGAAGTGACAGCTTTTCCAGCTTCGGCTGCAGCTCCGTCACGGTGGCCGTGATATGACAACCTTTTTTCTTTTGCTTTTTTTTTTAAGGTCAACATTATTTATGTGCGAACTTTTTATGGACGACGTCATATGCGTGTGTGTGTGTGTGTGTGTGTGTGTGTGTGTGTGCGTGAGGGGGGGGGGGGAGTTTGCTTAGAGAGCTGTTTGATCAATGTGAGAGCTGCATAAATGGGGCTTAGAGCGTCAATAAAGCTTGTTTAATGGCGTGAAGGGGTTAGTTATGAATGCTTAAAACACTCAGCGGGTGCTCAAGAACGTGGCAAGTGATAAAAATCGTTTATATCTCACGTGAGAGCTTCTCATTTTTGTGATTCTACTTTGCTTTGCATTCGTTAACGTTTAACAGGCACGTGAAAACTTTTCAATGTTGTCATTCCCTTTTGTTTTGCACTCGTTACCGTTACTCGCTACCGTTAACAGGCCCGCGAGAACTTATAAATTTTGTGGTTCTACTTTGTTCCGCATTCCTTAACTTTTAGCAGGCATTTTTTAATTCCGCTTTGTTTCGCATTCGTTAACGTTCAACAGGCGGCAAAGACTTTAAAATCGGTACTATTCATTACTTTTAAAGAGCATAAGAAAATGGAATATAGTTATCATGGCTTGATGTAAGATAAAAGATATGTTCTTTTTGTTTAGCTATTTACCCCATTTTACCTCTAATACTATAAGAAAATCCCGCCTTGTTACCAAATGTGTCACCCGAAAAATCTAGGCTCCAAATCGAAAGAGCTAACCAGAGCAAATCTTAGTATTAAGAGTCTAATATGAATAACGTTTTAAATTAAACGAGAGCTGCATTTAAAAGAGAGTATCATTAAGAATAAGTGACTATTTTGTTTATCATGCCCAAAGATTTTTCTCTTTGCTACCTGTTCTTATTCCCAGTCGTAATTATATGGTATTCTTTTTTTGGGCATTATTATCTGTCGCGTGTTCCACTTGTTCCACATGCCAAATGGCCTAATGTCAGCTCGTAGCTGACAACAGTTTAGCGTTTAGGCCTAAAACAAATTACGTCAATTAGCCTAAATGTCAAGAAAGGCAAAAAAAATAAAACAAAAATTTTGGAGAAAAAATAGTGCCAGCTGTATGTATGTAAAAATGGCCATATATGGCGTAATACTTATTTTGTTCATGGTCTGAAACGCGCAAAATAAAGACATTTGATATGACAATCTTTAGGCCTTAACGCACAGCCGATTATAAGACCGAACGTGGTTCAATCTGAACGCTAGATGGCGCCAGCTTATATGCGCACACGCATCGGAACTTGTTGGTCAAATACGCTAGTGTTTACGTGAAGGAGGAGAGTGGGATGGGGGGGGGGGGGAGGGGGCAGCGATGCGTCGCCTGTTGTGACAGCAGCTGCCACAGACGCAGCGATGTTGCAACGTTGCGGTTTTGCCAATTGAAAGTGAAAATCAAGCAAATGCAATGAACTCTTGGGCATGCCGAGGCGGCCAAACAACTCCTACACAGAGCCAGAGCTAGAGTAGAAGCTAGTGGTAGAGGGAGGGGGGAAAGGTGTTGCAGCAGCGAAAGCGTCGAACGGCAGCAGCTGCGTTAGAAAAATTCAAATTATGCACCGCAGCGCCATTGAAGTGTGGCCAAGAGGCCAACAAAAGCAACAAAAACAAAGAGTATCGAGTGACAATCATGAAGGAAAATACAAAAAAAAAAACACAAAATCAACTGCAATTGTTGTTGTTGTTGTTTTAGTTGTTGCTGTAGCTGCTGCTTTTACCCATTACGCTTTTAACGGCGTCTATTAAAGCCGCAAATCTTGGCGACATTTCGTAATGAGGCAGTTGCCAGTGGCAGAAACTTTGGCTAGCATATCGCATTGCAAGCAGCGACAGAGAGAGAGAGAGGGAGAGAGAGTTAGAAAGAGAGAGAGGGAGGAGTTAAACAAATGCCCCTCCAAATTGTTGCCAGAAAGTATCTGCCTCAAGTTATTGTACGGCCTTTTGTTGTTTTGTTTATTCCGCTTAATTTACATAATCAACCCCCCCTCCCCCCTTCTTCCCCCGTCCCCCTTTCACTCTCGCTCATTAAAATTATGTTTGACCTTTGCCTTGCACGCATTCGCGAGCCGTCTTAATGATTGGAAAAGGCGTTAACATAAATAAATACCAAAATAATCAACAACAACATTCTAAGGCTAATTGCCCTGGCAATGGCTTGGCCTAATCAGCCAGACTTTTGGCAGCTAAACCCCCCCAGCCTCCCCTCCTACCTGCCTGCTCGTGTTTATAAACAGCAACAAAAATTGGCCTCAATTATGGAAGAACTTGATTATTGTTGGGAAAACTCAGCCGCTTAGGCCTTTTTGTAGCTGCGTTCATGGCCAAGAAAACGGCGGGAAGAAACGGCTAATGGGCTTTATAGAAAATCAAGCTGTGAAAGGTCAAGAATTGAAGGATTTTACAATCTTGAAATGTTCATGTGAGTTTACCTGAAACATTTCTAAACATGTCTAGAGCTAGAATAGGGCATATAAATTAAACAATTCGCATTTGTTTATACTAAAAAAAATCGACTAAATTACAAACTGGCGAGAAAAAGCGAAATTTAAATGAAAAGAGGAATCGGTATTTTCATTGAACGCCACGAAACTTAAGTTCTTGTTTTGACACACTAATTTTTCTATTTTTAAGCACATTTCATTTACTTGAATTTGTTCGCAAATTCGAAACACCTTTGGAAAAGATTTTGCGAACGCTCAGAAGTTTGCTGTTAAATTATATTCTTCATTCGAAAGAATTATAAATAATTTACGATGATTTATCAAGCTGAAATGGCAAAAGAATATAATTGATATTAGTCTCTGCCATAAACAAGAAAATTTCCCTTCGAATTCGGAGAACTATCAAATAAAATTGGGTAAAAATTCTCTATATATATACATATAGAGGGTATTTCATCTGTTCATACTTCTAGGAAATATATAAAATATTATGGTATATGCTTTTCAATAAAATACGATTATCTCCTAGAATTTTTGAACGGTTCTCTTTAGCCGTAACACATATTCTTATTATTATATAAAGATACATGGATATATGTACTTACCTGAAATCCAGATACTCATGATAATTTTGTTGTCTTCTATTGGGAAAAATGGAGACAGACCTTAATGTACCCATATGTCTGAAAAAGAAGAGTAGAGAACTAGTTAGTTAGAGTAAGCGCAGGGGAAAGAAAGATAAATAAAGTGAGTAAAAAACATCGGGGGAGAACGAGAGAGAAAGAGAGTGGAAAAGGGAGAAAGAGAGAAAATAAAAAGAGAGAGATATAAAGAGAGAGGTAGAGAGATAGAAAGAGAGAAAACCCGCAAAGGCTTATTTGAATTCATGAGAATCGCATAGGGGGGCTTTGCTTAAAAACTTCTTACACTTATACGTCTTTTATGCATCAAAAGAGGAGAACTTTTGTTCACTCTTCTCAATTTTAATAGATTAACCTATGTTTATCTTTGTCCTTACTTATTTTTTCAACTAATTATTCTTCTTAAGGAACTTAAAATACATAGCGTAGAGTATGTCATTTTCGATTTCAAGATTTCAATTACATAGGAAATGCTAGAAATCTTTCAGCAACTTTTCAAAACTAAACCAATATTTGTTGTGCTTGGATCTATTCACGCAACTGCCGCTGCTTCTTTCTAAATTGCACGAGAATTCACTTTGGAATTATGAAAAAAACAGAAAAGAATATATAGAAAAAAAAGGAAAAAAAAGAAAGACGCCTGGCACTTCGTTAAGAGCACACATCAAATCCCAACATCATTATGGCTCTATATATATATATGGGAGCTGTGAGTTGTGGTACTTTGGGCGCATTTCCATTTTGGCTCGTCAATCGTCAGGCACGGGGCGTGGCAGTTGTGGCCGCAGGTTAAGAGACGCAAATGAAATAAATGTGAATGTTGATTTTTGCACATTCTGCCTGTTGCAGCGGGAAAACTGAGCTAAAAATCGGACAGGTCCCACATAAATTTATCGAAGCCTGCCGAGAATTTCCTCAGCTGCGGCAAGTGTTGTGTATTTATTTTTAGTCCAAAGTTGGCAAAAAAAAAAAACATGAAGAAAAATAGCTTTATGTCTATATCTTTATGGCGAGGCGCTGTCGAGAGGCATAGGAAAATGGCAGGAAAATTCGAGATAAATGGAAATGGGTTAAATCGCGCGCGCGCCCTCTTGATGTTTTATTCATAAGTTGCAAATGCACTGAATGAAATAAACTGAGCAAAGGGGCGGGGTGAGAGGGGAGCGATGGCTAAAAACATATCAAAAACAATTTAGTTTTCATTGAATAAGAGGCACGAGAATTGCAACATTTGCTGCAGCTATGCAACTGTCAAGACAATTTGTGCAACGGTTGTGGCATGCCAAAACGAACTCTCGCAGCCAAGACACCGGCCGGCAATGGTGCGTGTCTCGGCTAGACCTAATTAAAAACCCAAACAAACAAATGCCGCACTTTAATTGTTAAATTCATTTTCAGCGGTATTTCAATACCTCGCCCGACCCAATGCGAACCAATCTCTCGCCGTCGCGTTATCTCCGATGAAACCGGGCGCAGCTGCCGCTTTTAGTGGCACGCAGCAAATGTTGAAAGCATTCAAATTGCAGCATTTTATCAGGCGGCTATCACAGGGAAAAAGTCGCTTAAAAAGCGAACATTTGTAGGGGTAACTTGTTTGTTAAGCAAAAGATTAGTAAACAAATTTTATAAATATATTCCAAAAAAAATAACGTTATTATGTATTGTTTTGCTCTTCCAATTTCTATAATTGGTTTACTTTTCATCATGTTTTATCTACTTTCTTTTATCACTAATTATTGAAACATTTTGACCTCAACCTTAACCTTCTCCAAATCCGGCTCAACTCTTGATGTATTGAATTATTAAAAATAATTTGGAAATTACAAATTCCTGTTTTATCGTAAAAGATAAAGGTACAAATTTAACAAAAAATAGTTAATATATTTATTAATATTAATATTTAGAAATAATTTAGAAAATTCAAATTTCACTTCTGATTCCCTTTTTTTGAAGATTTTTAATTTAAGCCCTATTGTTTCGTAAAAGGAAATAAATAATTTATGAACATAAATAATAAACTATATTTTTGGGCAATTAAATATTTAAACGTATTGCAAAACTAGAGAAGAACAACTTTAGTTTGTAAAAAACAATAAGCTTCAATTTTCCATTTTTGAATACATACCAAACATTTTTGTTTATATGCGACCAAAGATAGTGTATTGAAAGTTCAGCTTTAAGCAGACAATTTTCCGTTTTTGTTTCAACAATTTGTTGCTGTTTGTTTTGCCTGTTCGTTTCGTAGAGCCAAAGAATGCGTTTAAAAAAGCCAAAGAAAGCAGTTGGCAACTCCGACTCGCGGCGACTAACTGACTGGCATTATCTACCTTATAGATAATACCCGGCCTTGAGCGGCGCATTGGGTGCAACCCGTTGTGCATTTTGGGCTTTGGCTGTGTGAAATTGTCGTCGCCAGCTCATTAGCCATTTGCCGTACCGGAAACTATTTGGCCATAATATTTGGTCATTTCACCAGCTGCTGCTGTTGGCCAATTAAGCCATTTCCATGGCATCTCAGTCGCAGACAATCTGTCCAGTGTGTCAGCCTTTGATTGACACATTGATACAGTTTGTTTGTTCGTTTCGGCCAACGGGCTGGACTCCGCATTTGGCCAGCCTCTCGGCCAGTATTCGCGTTTAGGCCATCATTTAAATGCCAGTTAAAGCAGTCTGCAATGCGACTTCCAGTCATGGCCAAACAATTAGTTAGTTTGCCATTGAAAGCGTTTTTAACCAAAGTGGCTTCAAGTGCGTTGCCCAAGAGCCATCAAATTGCTTTGGGCTGCGTCAGGTGGGCTGGCTCGGAGCACGGCTTGCCAGATGGGACCACAATTCCAGCTGCTGAAGTGGCCATAATTAACATAAGTATGGCCGGGGCTGGCATGTCAATATTAATTGCCATAGCGAACACACAGAAAAAATGATTGAAATCAAATTGAAAGAATGATTGAAGAGTATGAAATAAAATTGAAAGAATGATTGCATAGGCTACACTCGAAAAAAATATACGCCTTACAATTAAATGAAATTCCCTACTTTTTGCTTATTACAAATTTGGAAACTATGCATCTATATATAAAAATGATGCTACACTCACAGTTGTACTAGAATTTACACTGAGAAAAAAACACGCCCTTAATTATTATTCCTTAAAAATCTTGCAATAAGTAACAGTTCTTGATTTTGGGAAATATAATAACATTTAAAGAACGCCAGAAATTTCGTTTTTAGGAGTTTCGAAATATTTCCACACGCAAAAGTGAAAAAAGTGGGAAAAAAGTTTGTATGTTTTCAATTGTTTGAGGAACTAAAGATTATTTTTCGGCTTACGATTTTCAACACAAGATTACCATAGGCGGAAACCATTGATTCCAACTTTTGATCCTTTATTCAATTGACTTTAAACATATTTTCAAATATAAGTGGAGTCCAAGATAGTACGGGAAGAATTCAAATTTCCACGGGAAATTGGGTGAAAAAGTTATATCTAAGATTTTAAGCGCAAAACTTGACAAGACCATGGTCCGGGTTATATCCGCTAGTATATATTTAGATTTTTTTACTGACTAAGTAGTCTCGTTTATTTCCAAAATGATATACTATTTTATCTTTAGCTTAAATCAAACTTAAACTCTACCACACGCGAAAATCTCTCTTTAAATATCATTTCATTATTTTTCTTTCTCGTTTATTCAAAGAACCTCAACCCATTAACATATTCCCCATTTGTCTTCAGTATTTGGTTCGTTGAGTTCCTAACTTTTTTTTATGCTGCGCAATAAACTCAAATTGCGCATTGGTTGTTTTTCCTTCTTCTGCTCCCTGTTTAACTATTTTTCACACGCTTTGCCGAGAAGTCACCCCTATGATTCACAAACCCAAAAAAACAATAAGAGAAAAAATACAAATGAAAATTTCCCACCATATCATTATTAAGCACTTGCCAGGTCTGTGTCTTCCGCTGCGGCTTCTTGTTTAAATGCGTTTTAACTTAAACGCTGTTAATTTAGTTGTTACGCTTGAGACAATCCCAACAAACGGATCAAAGCGGATCTCTAGATAACATATGAGTATTAAAAGCTTTTTCTCTTTTTTTTTCCCAGTTACATGAGCAATATTTTCACTAAAAGAAACGAAACCAAAATGTAGCGAGGGGGAGAGGGAGGGGCAGCTGGTGGTGGGGGGAATTGATGACGGTATCAGCAATCCTTTTGATTTCTTCTTGAATGCTGTCATGTGTAATACAATTGCAGTACGTCATGCTACGCAGCAACAACAACAACAACAACAACAACACCAACAACAACAACAGCAGAAGCAGCAACAACGACAACGAAAGCAGCGCAGCTTTTAACTACCGTTGTTGTTGTTTCTGTTGTCGAGCTAGAATTTATTATTTCCGCCAACATGTTGCACGACAAAAAAAAAAACAACAACAACATCGTTCCAAAAAAAAGTAGAAAAAAACCAAATGAAAAAAAGAAGAGTTGACAGGCTGCGCTGTTCCATTGAGTCATACGCGCCGGCAGCGCAGCAGCAGAGCAACAGGTACGCATGCGCAACGCCGACGTCAACGCTGACGCTGCCGTTGTCGCTGGCGCTGAGGGTGGCCGCTGAAGAGGAACGCAGCAAACGCAGCGAAACGCGTTCACTGCGGGCTGCTTTACTTTAATTTGGTCTACCCTGTAGTTGTTGTTATAGTTGTTGTTTCTGTTGTTTCTACTCTTGTTGCTGTTGTTGCCGCTGTTATCGGCGCAATTCCGCCTTTTGAAATTTGCTGCTCTGTTGAGCTTTTTTCTAGTTTTTACTTGTTTTGTTTTACACTTGATGAACTCTGCAAGGCAAATGCAATGAGAGCAAAGCGTGTGTATGTGTGTGAGAAAGAGAGAGAGAGAGAGAGTAGCGCGTGTGCACTTGTTGGAGCAGACGCTTTTGGTTACTTGAGCAGAGGTGGGAAGAGACTGAGCAAAAGAAAGATAACAAGAGCGAGGCGCAGGACATTTGAAACTGTCGATTAACATTACACTAACATTAACAGCGGGCTTTTAACATTTCTCACGAATCTAATGCAAAAAACCCTCGACTCATTCAATTAGGGCTTAATTCTGGAGTCTTGAAAGCATTTAAAAATCTATAATAAATATTCAAATATTAATGACCATAGTCTTGGCATATCTATATCTAGAACGCAGACGCGGCTTTTAGTTACTTGAGCAGAGGCAAAGAGCGAGAGAGAGAGAGGGTTTGTAAAGAAAGATAGGAGCGAAGCGGTACAGGACATTAGAAACTGTAGCAGCATCGATTAACATTACATTAACATTAACAGCGACATTTTAACATTTCCCGCGACTCATTCAATTAAGGCTTAATTCTGTGGTTTTAAAAGCATTTAAAAATCTATAAAAATTGCTCAAATATTAATGACCATAACCTTGGCTTATCTCGAGTCTATTTGAATATATTTGCCACCAATACTGCAGTCTTATAACACTTTCCAATAAGTCACACCTTGGCGGCTTCAACTGAAGGTTTTTTTTATCATAATTTCAATTACTCGTTAATCTGCAATTCGCATTCGCTTGAAGCGCTTCTCCAGCGTTTGTTTAAGCTGAGGCAAACAAACAAAATATAATAACAATAATGGAAAACAAAGCATTTCCTAGGTCAAAGCAATCATCAGAAAATATCTGCACGCCAAGAGCGTATAGCAGATACAAAAATTCAAATCTGAATCTCAAACAATTTGCCATTACACTGTTATGGCAAATGCTCAAAACTAATTTCATGGCTTTAGTGTAAAGCTCCGTACAATAAAAGGCAACAAATTGAAATGCTCGTAATAAGGTCAAATGTGTTGCTCCAAAAAGGTCACGGAAACGTGGCTGCACTGCGCTATCTGGCTGTGGGTGGCCCGCCTCCAAATTTGAATGCAATGCAAAAAGCGCCCCAAGCGGCCAAAAGCGACGAAACGTTCCGATTGCAGAGCAACGAGCGGGACGCAGAGGAGCGGACCGAGGAGACCGAGACCTCGGCAACGTCGACTTTGTCGTTGCAGCAGTCCTTTCCGCAAGCGAGACAAAACAAAAAGCAAACAAAGTGCTTCAATGTATGTGACTGGGGCCAGTGACTGACTATACGATACCCTGTAGACAATTGTGCAGAAAGTAAAAGGAATATGGAAAGGAAGATGAATATGTAAAGTCCAATCAGCCATGGAGAGAGATATAAAGTATATATATATAGAGGAGCTTAGTTCATGAATAATATTAGGTTTTATTGAAGTTTCCGTTTTGGACTATTGGACTTTGGACTTCTGGCTATACAACGAATAAGGCAGAATACCTTGGTGTATTACCAAGTTCTCAAAAGTTCGCTCTAATTGTGTCTAATAACAAATTTTCTAAGCTTCTAAAACCTTCAATTTGAACTGAAAAAGTAACCCGATTCGCTTTGAATAAATATCTAGAATATATAATGTAAATATATTGAAATTGTAGATTTATCAAGAAAAAGGATATTTCTCAAATAATGTGAGGTAGGAATATTGATTATTATATTCATATTATAAAGCACTTATAATGAAATAAATTTAGTTTTTCAAGGATTCATTAGAATTTGAATTCGCATTCGCGACATTTTTTATCTATTTCTTAAGCAGAGATCTCTAAGCAAAGATTCAAAGAATCTGTTTAGTATATATGCGAATGAAACATTTTTCACTTGCCAATTCTCTGCTTTGCAGTAACACGACCCTTGAAGCTGATCAGGGAAATATAATGCCATAAATCTTTGTAGGATCTGCCTTCTTCCGGTGCTTTCATGCATTACGCCCCCCATTTTGGCCTTTTCGGCTACAGGGTACAAATAACTGAAAAACAAAACAATGCCAGAGAAAAACGTTGAAATAATGACAGCCCCAGGAGGGGGCTGGCTTTATTCTCTCCCACTCTCCCCTCTCTCTCTCTCTCTCTACCTATTTTTTTTGTTGAGTGTGTATTTGAATCTGAGGAGAAGGCTGCGCTGACAACTGTGGCTGATGCTGAAATCAAAACACGGCTACAAACAATGCAACAGACAAAAAGTGCAACGCGCTGCAAGACAATGGCAAATGGCAGGGTAAGCCAGGTGGGGGCGGCAGCGGCGGCAGGGGTTGGAGTGCCAAGGGGTACGCATATTTGCTGTATGGCCATTAATGAAAATGGCCAACATGCGACTGCGTGGGGGGCAGCGGGTCGGTGCGGGGCGATGGGCTGCTGTTGCAGTCGGTGGCCGCATTGTTTTCATTTCAGAAAACTGCTCCGTTTTCGCATGCTTAATTATGGCCATTGACATGCAACGTGTTGCACGGTGCCGCATCTATGTGATAGACAAACTAATAAGCTTGGCATTGTTGTTTGCCACCAGAGAATTGGTTGCAATGTGCCCGGCAGGCTACTCGAGGGCCCCATCAAATTAATCATGCGGTATCGCATTTCGCCAGCCATCGCAACACTCTCGTTTCGCAGTTACATTTATAGCTCAATTCGTTTGGCGGCTGTTGCCACCCATTTGTGCCGCATGTGCCACACTCGGCGGCACTTGCTGGCAATTTATGTTGTTTTTTTGGCTGCGACATAAATTACTGTGGGCAACATGGACCAGCATCGGCCGAGGGCCGAGCGGTTGCAGGCTAATAGAGTAAGGAGCTCTTTAAATTTAGACACTCACCTCGTTGTTGTTGTTGTTGATGTTGCTTTTGTTGTCGCAGCCACTGTATCTGTTTCTGCATCTGCATCCTCTTAGTGGCCCATAAATCAGCTGACTTTGGTTACAGTTTTGTTTACAAGCTGCCTGTGCGCCATGCACATATTTTAATTAGTTTTTTTGCACTTCTTTCATGGGTGTTGTAGTAATTGGAATTTTCGAGATTGGCAAATAGGTACTTTTGGCTTTTAAGGAGTGTCAACAATTTGTTGGGTAACTTCCGTTAGTCGCATACGATATCAGCCATGAGTAATGGTTGTTAGATCTAGATGTGAGAAACCAATTATAAGACTTGCTTATGGAATGCCAAAAGGCTAATCACAGGTCATACGAGGAGATAAAGCATCATACTACATACTTATACTACATACTACATACTACATACTACATACTACATACTACATACTACATACTACATACTACATACTACATACTACATACTACATACTACATACTACATACTACATACTACATACTACATACTACATACTACATACTACATACTACATACTACATACTACATACTACATACTACATACTACATACTACATACTACATACTACATACTACATACTACATACTACATACTACATACTACATACTACATACTACATACTACATACTACATACTACATACTACATACTACATACTACATACTACATACTACATACTACATACTACATACTACATACTACATACTACATACTACATACTACATACTACATACTACATACTACATACTACATACTACATACTACATACTACATACTACATACTACATACTACATACTACATACTACATACTACATACTACATACTACATACTACATACTACATACTACATACTACATACTACATACTACATACTACATACTACATACTACATACTACATACTACATACTACATACTACATACTACATACTACATACTACATACTACATACTACATACTACATACTACATACTACATACTACATACTACATACTACATACTACATACTACATACTTCATACTACATACTACATACTACATACTACATACTACATACTACATACTACATACTACATACTACATACTACATACAACATACTACATACTTCATACTACATACTTCATACTACATACTACATACTACATACTACATACTACATACTACATACTACATATTACATACTACATACCTTCAAGTTGATTAGATCACGAACACAGCACACAAACACACGACACTTTGCATGAATGCATGAAAACCTGCAGGGCTTACTTGAATTCTTGAGAATCGCGTAGTAGGGCATTACATTAAAAGACGTTTATTTTAAATGTGCAGCGCTGCAGGAAATTTACTTGATACTGCCTTTCGTATAAGGAAACAGCTATACACCCATACATACATACATACATATACATGCATACATGCATGCATACATACATACATTAATACGTACATATATACTTACATTTATATAAACTTCTGTAAAATACTTACTTTAGGCTGGGTATTGAGCACACCTGACTCTTGTAGTTAGTCTGTTAGTTAGTCAGTCAGTTAGTCAAAGTAACTTAATCGTTTGTCTAAGACTTAACTTTAATGATATCAACAATAGGTTATGTTTCGAATGCCATGTCTCTACGATGATTTAACGACCTGTTCTAGTTGCACCCAAATCTTTAATTTGGTCGCGAGCTTTGATCTTTTTGCCATTTGATGGCAGCTTTAAAATCCATTTTGTTTTAAGAGTTTGGCTCGACGCCCCCGCCCCGGCCGAAACCCCACTCAAAATCTCAGCTGCCTTCTGGCCAAATACGCCAACGTTCGCAGTGTGAGGCCCACTTGGCGCTAATGAGCCGCCGCCAGGACGCATTAAATAAATATTTTCATTTCAAAAAATTATTTAAGCGACCAGGAGACACACAAACACACGCACACACACACACACACATACACATACAGACAGACTTAAAAATATGTGTTAAAAGGCAATTAAACGCAATTAGCCAATTAGCATGGGTCATCAGCAGCCAGCGCCAGTCGCCAGTTGCCGGTGCCCAAGAGCTGGCTAAGAGTTGCAACAACAATAATAATAACAAAAACAACAACAACAAGTCACAAACATTAGCAACGACTTCCGTTAGAATAAAAAAAAAAAATAAAAAAAAACATATTTAAAATTGTGCGCGCCGTGTTTTTCATGTTTTGTTTTGGCTGTTATTTCACCCTATACCCTGCTCAAATCAAAGGGAGCATATTGGCTTTGCTAGACACTTGAAAGCTCAGAAAACTGTTGAAATTTTGTGGCAACTGACCACAGTTTGAAAGTCACTGCTTTAACAGTTAACAGTCTTAAAGTCACAATCGAAAAGATTCTCGCCAACTAATACAATCGTCAATTACCCCGAGAACAGAGTATTGCGCAGTCGTGTGCAGCCGACGCACAAAGTTCTCACTCGTTTTTTCTGTATTCCACTCTCGAGCGTGCAAATCGCTGTCCCAATTTTTCAAGCATAAAAACTGACGACCGCCAGAAATAGAGAGCCCAAGAGAGCGCAAGCGATCAAAGAGCTCATCAAGTTGCCCAAATATGCCTAGAGATAAAAAATAAATAATAATAAAAAATAATAATAATATTTTATTTTGCAAGCAACAAATGCGAGTAGACAAATAAAAAAGAATTATTATGCAATTTCTGAAGTCGGGTCTTTATGAGCATGATAATGCTTTTTGTCGGCCATTTGGATAATGATCGCGAGTTTATTATTATAAGGTGTGCGCTTCGTTGGGCAAGCAAAAGACTTGGATATGACCCAACCAGAGGCTAAGGAACTTATTTAATATGCTTGAGATGGGATCAGTTGGGAGATTGGAGCTTGGGAGACGCAGTCAGTCTGCTTTGGGCCGTCTTTATACCAAATTTCGCAGCTTAAGAAGAGATCAGCTGCGAGATGGTGAGAGATAGATATATGGGAAGAGTGGAAAATACTTGGCAAATTTATTTAATGTGCTTGGGATGGGCTTTGTTGTGCGCTGGGCAGAGTTCGCAGAATATAAATTTGCTTTCTATCGACTTCAGTTGTAAATTAGACAGCAATAGAAAGAATTCGGATAGTCCAAGTAAAGCCAAAGAACTTATTTAATATGCTGGAGTTGGGATTTGTTGTTGATAAAATATATTTATAAACTTGAACTTCGCTTCTTCCAGCTTTGAATTTAAATATCCTCAGCTTTAGAGAAAGATAGAGAAAGGAAGAAAGAGTGTGACTTGACATGAGCTAACGCAAGCCAAGAAACTTACTTAATATGCCTGACATAGGTCAATTAAAAGTTGGGGAACTTCTATTTTCTTTAAAATGACATAATATTAAAATTTATAAATTAGGATAAGTTCGGCTGAAGTATAGAAAGATAGGTGAATAAAGTCTGAGATTAGGCGCCCTATAAAAGAGAAGCTTATTATATGGAAAATTCTTTTGTTTATCAAGCTTTCCTGACCAAAGCCTATAATGCTTACCTATGAGTCAAATCTTATCAATATCGCGCCACTATATTATATAGCACTATGAGAAGAATCGGTCGACAAATGAGTTTTTGTATGGCTAAATAATGTGTTAAAGATATTTTCATCAAATTCTGCATTTACGAGCATAATCTCACATAGCTGCAAAGCCGTTAGGCAAATGTCTATAAGGGTATTCAATTTTCGGCATGCCGCAGATACTCTTACTTTCTCGTTATACCAAATTTTACAATGCATTAGTTGATTTTTGTCAAAGTGCTAAATTTCACAAATTTACGATGGGATCAGTTCTTATATAGGAAAAAGAAATTTAATTTAAGATGGGATCAGTTCTTATATAGACAAAACGAAAGAAAAGTATGCAGATAAACAGATAGACGAGTGCAAAAAAGAAATCGGCACAGTTTCTACCTTCTTCGGACTATTGTAATACCAAATTTCGCAAGATAAAATGGGCTCGGCTGTAAGATATGAACAGCAAATGGCTTTCTGCTCATTAAAGACTATCATAAAACCCAAAAAAAAAAAAACTTGACAACTTTCAGCCATTGTATCCGATGCTGCCTACATCAAGTCCATATATCGAGCTCTCTAGTGATCAAATTGAACGTGTCTCTTGTGCAGCTCTTTTCGCATATGAATTTTTGATTAGACAGTTCGTTGAACTACGTTGCCTTCAAAATGGAATTCTGCCGAAAATCGCATATAAATAAGCGATATATATACACATTGTATGTATGTACAGAGCATCGCGTGTGTTTTTATAAATCATGTAAGATCCTCAATAAGTTCGCTCCTCCCAAATCGACGACGCGTTCAGCATTTTAAAAGCAATTTCCACAGCTATTTAAGTTTATGTGCGATTTTGAAAATTTATGCTAACGGGCACTCGAGTTTTATGGCTGCCCCTGCAAAAGCATCCGAGTGGGAACTGAACCATATGCTAAAAGAAGAAGATATATGTATATAGCAAAAAAAAAAAAGAAAGCAATACAGTTTGCGTTAACAAATTCTCAACAATATCTAAACTCTGGCGACTTTAATAAATCCTTGACATTAGCCTGTCGAGCCACCTACCAGATTGTATATAGTTTTTGGCTTAGTCTGCAGGCAGCCAAGTGAACCAATTAAATTGCAGTTGCAAGCAGGAGAAACTCAGTTGCAGCGACGTGTCAGTGTCGGTTGCAGCGTCCGTGGCAAATTAATGTTACTTCACACACTGAATTATGAGGTTGCCACAAGCGGCGCATAAATAAAATCAGTCTACCGAACTCAACGCCGACACGACCCAAAAGAATCAAAGCACACACACATGCATAAACACACCTACAAAGTGCAGAAAGCAAAAATTGTAAAAAATTGCACGAGAGAAAAGTGATACGAAGCAGGAATACCCTTTCGGGAAAAATAAAATCATGATGGTAGATAGAACACTTAAGTAGAACGTTTGAAATAATAATGTAATATTAATAATATTGGCAATGATAATGATAATGATAATGATAATGAATAATAATATAAATAATAATAACAATAATAACGATAATGCTAATGCTAATTAATAATAATAACAATAATAATGATAATGCAAATGAATAATAATAATATAATAATAACAATATTATTAATTAAACTAATTGTAATACCCATAACAATAATAAAGATAATTAATATTAATTTGAATGTTTAAAATCTCCACCGACTGTCCCAACACAATATAGTGCTCTGTTGTTGTGATCTACTCGATTTCGACTTATACAGTATTCACTACAGTACAAGTTAGTCTTACAAAGTTTCAGCAAGATAGCCCCACTAAAAGCAGAGTTCGCTTAGGTTAGTTAGACTCAGTCCTCTATATCCCAGTCTAAGATATACACACTTTCGTATGCATATGCTTTTCGATGTGCTTACTTCAATGCATTACCCATCACCCGTTACGTAACAAAGTCGTAATACGCCTTGCCGTAATGTAAACCATCTAAAAATGAGAAAAAAAAGGGAAGAGAACTTTTGTTCGCGTCGTTGCTGGGGCGCTGAGCTCATCACGTATGCAGGGCGCACATTATGTTTGGATTTTTTTTTGGCCGCCCCGTTCCCTGCCATGTTACAGCCGAAAGCAGCGGTAAAAATTTGCCGCACGAGTGTCGAACCTATTTGTAGTTATCAGAAAATTAAAAAGAACGTGCGCCAAGGGGAGGCAGGTAACGGCAGGGACTGAGTCGAGGCAAGGCGGCGACGCGCAGTCGTGCGATTCTAACTGTGCATGGCAGTAAGTGAAATAAATTTGTGAGAACAAGGCTCCAATGTTAACGCCAATGGGCAACTTTGGGCTTCCAGCTGCACGACCACTCGTTGCTCGCCCCCTCTCTTTCTGTCTCTCTCTCTCTTAAGAGTAAAGCTTGTAAAACTGTGCGTACATAAGGTCTACGCCACGCTTCCCCCACTGCTGTGCTATGCTTTCGTGCTCTGCCTTGAGCGCATTACACTTAAAAGCACCGCAAGCTTGGCACGTTTTACGATGCCAAACGTCGCCCAACTATTGATTTCAATTTGCATTTAATGACTTTATAAGAGATCATAAAAGTTGAGAACAGCAACAAGCGACCAAAGTAACATATCAATTACAATAACAATAACCGCAGTTATTGTCTCAGCCATAATATTGCTTGTGGTTGACAGAAAGCCAACAACAATTGCAATCGATGCAAACTTTTCACCTTGAAAAGGCATTAACTGACCACACTTACTCAACACTTAATCACCCACATAGGCATCAAGAGAGCACACTCTCACGCACACTCACCGCGCTGCCGGGCAGTGCATGTGGGCGATGAATTTGATGCTGGTTAATGTTCATATACAAATATGTATGCATGCAAATATTGATTAACATGCTGTGGCTGGGCAGGCAAATTCACCACGCCAACATCTCAGCTGAAATAAAGTGAGAGTAAAACTGAGTTGAGTATTTGAGCGGCACTTGAGTATTAGATCATGGTCAATCAGTATTGAGTGGAAATTGCCTGCTCCTTGAAACACATCAAGTGACATCCAACAGCGTGAGGTAGCAGACGTTATGTATTTTAATTTGTGGGCCCATCGATAGTTAAACAATTTTCAAGTTCCGTTCGGTGCTTTTGCCTGTTGTGCTTTGCATTTCCGTTCTGCGTGCATGACAGACACTCCCCACACGTCCGCCGCTTTGGTTGGTCACCGAAGGCCATTGGCTTTGGAAAAGCCAAGCTGAACAGGTCCGCAGCCCACCTGTGCCAGAACATGCCATTCACAGATCTCGCGCTCTGTTATGCAGTTTGAGCAGCACTGGGCGCAACCTTCGTGCCGGCTGAATTGATTGGGGCGCTAGGCAGCTGATAATTGACGTAAAAAAAAAAAACAAAAAAGAAAAGGTTAGTTCGGGCCAAATTGCTAACAAAAAAAATTACGAAGCATTTTCACAGCCAGTTGAGCGAAAATTGAATTTTTCGCTGTGCTGTTGCGAATTTGATGGCTTTTGAAAGGGGTCTCTAGAAAGCCGCTGCTGCTATTACCCCCCCCCCCCCCCCCTCCGCCATCCCGTCAAAATCCATTTCGAATTTTTTGTGTGTAATTTCAAGCGTATGAAAAGAACTTCAAAGCGTCTGCATTAAACGCTTGGCAGGCGTTGT
Organism: Drosophila borealis; assembly: GCA_035045885.1. Classification (NCBI taxonomy): domain Eukaryota; kingdom Metazoa; phylum Arthropoda; class Insecta; order Diptera; family Drosophilidae; genus Drosophila; species Drosophila borealis. The sequence continues at coordinate 343,672 of JAWNOR010000029.1, read as the reverse complement.
CAGCGATGACGATGCGCCATTCCAATACCCAATTGGACCCGAAACCGTTCCGTTGCCAGAATCTGCCCGAGGGAGGAAGGGGTATGCTTCAGACGACTAGGTATACCAAAAGACCTGCTCGCCTCTATTAATTCAATTAAATTCCGCTGCTTTCAAATTCAAAGAACAATATTATTTTCGGTGTTGCTTTTGTGTGCGCCTTTATTTTTTGAAAGTTTTCGAGCCGCAACCAAAAACAACCACAAGCGAAATTAATCAATTTAGGCGTAATCAAACCATTTGCGTGATTTGCAAAAAGAAAGAATAAGTAATATTTAGATGGCTAAAGAAAAAACAACTTGCGAACATTTTTGAAGTGCTGGCTTTGGCCGCGGGCGCGAACCAAATTGAAGCTACTTCAAGCTTGCGAAATGCTGGCAGCATAAAAAAATGATAAAAAATGAATTTCAATTGGCTAAAATGGGACAAGAGAAAAAATCAAACTCAAGAGACAAAATGTACAAAAAAAAAATAAAATAAAACAAATAAACAAGAAAGTAAGTAAATATTGGGCATGCCGAAGATTTGAAACCTTACGGTTTTGCAGATATTGTTGCAGAGTTTGAACAAATATCTTAAAATAGAATATTGTTCACTTCAAGAACCCATTTTCGACCGATTCTGTCTATATTGCTATATAATATAGCATAAGTAAGCGTCATAGTTCAACTAGAAAATGGCGGGTTTTGTCAAGTTATCTTAATACACAAAAAAGATATTCAGACAAGAATCTACTTTACTTTTGTTCCTATGGCAGCTATATCATATACAAGTCCGACGTTGATATTATTTGGCATATACATATGCAGGGAGCAAGGGGAAACTTATAAATGCCGATTTAGTCAAGATATCTTGATAAACAAGAACCTCCGTTTCGACCGATTGTGCCTATAACAGCTATATGATAAAATAGTCCGATTCGATTGGTTGCGAATTATTTACTGAGAGATTTGTTCATATAGAAACAGACATACGGACATGGCTATATCAACTCGGCTGTTAATGCTGATCTATATATGTATATACTTTGTAGGTTCAGAAATGTCTTATTCTATGCGTTACACATTTGATGACAAAATTATATCACCCTCTACAAGGGTATAACGAGTGTTTGTTTAATAAAAGACGACGACATTTGCTTATTAATTAAAATAATAAAAATATCCAAATAGATGTTATTTAGAGATATATATTATATCTATAAACGTAATTTGCAAATAGTGTTACCTAATGTTGTTATAATAAATCGTAAAGAAATTATATATAATTGTTTTAAATTTCCAAAAAAGTTGCCTAAAGTAACAAAAGTATCTCAATTGAGCAAAGGACTAAACCCCTTAAATCTTTTGTATTTTAATTTTAAAATCAAAAATCAAATTTAATGAACAGACAATGCCCAATTCTGTGTGTAAATCCTTTCAGTTTCAGCCAAGTTTTGTGTGTTTCGATGGGGTATTTAAAACTTTGTAGCTTTTGTTGTTGACATATTCGACATTTTGTGGAAATTGCCAGTGTATTTTACATTTAATTAAACAGCGACGCGTTGGACAACAATTGAAATTGATTGTGCGTAAAGGCAGACAACAAAAGGCCGCCAGCCGCGCCCACAACGCCCACGGCACAAAGGCCGCCAAACAAAAGGCGGGCCTCAGTTGGAACAGTTGGACAGCCATTAGGGCGCCATTTAAAATGGCATTTGTGCCCGCCCGCACTCCCCGCCCTTCCCCCAACCCACAAAAACGAAATGTTCAACAAAACGTTTGCTGTGGTTCACTGTCAATACAATTGGCCTGAAATGGAATGCGACACGGATACGCACAAGGTGTACCGAGAGATACTTGCAACAGCAGACGGCGAGCTTGAGAGATTGACGCTGGCTAGCTAATCAGCAAAGCGTTGCCTAATGAAGGTCAAATGTGTTGACAAAAAAGAAGAAGACTGCGTCTGGAGTCTGTTGTCAGCCAGTTGTTATATAGTTGCTTTTTACTGGCGGATATCGAAATGCGTTCCACTTCGCAGCGCGTGCATTTCAGCTATGCGCGCCCCATTATTTGTATCTGTATCTGACAGATGCACACACACACACACACATGCAGACGCACACGCACATGATGAAGCGCTAATAGCGGCAATTAAACAAGACAACGCGTCGTATGAGTAACCTAAATTTGTTTAAACTAAACTCTGCTCCCTTCCCCTCCCCTGCTTCCTCCCCCTCCCCAACACACACAAAGACGTGCCACATCCGCGGAAGTTGCCACAAACGACGTGCAAATGGTTTTCGTCGTGACAACAATTAAACGAAATGCCTCAAAATACCTACGCAAAATGGCAATAATAAAAAAGACGTAATAATAATAATAATAATTATAATGCTACGTAATTATGCTCAATAAGCAACTGTCGATTGCGAAAAAATGCCGGACAACAATTGAAGTTTTCAGTTTTCAGTTTTGTCATTGTTGTTGTGCGCACTCATGTGAGAAAGTTGTGCCAAATGCAGATTTTACTCTAATGATAATGTACCAAATGATAAAGCAACACACCGACTTTTTTTGTTTTAACCACCCCCCGCACCAACATTTTTCTTTTATTCCCCCATTGAAAATGAAAATTGTAAAGGCTATCGCTGGCTTTTAACTGGCAGAAGGAGGTTAATCGGTTGAAAACATAGTGTATGCCTTAAAGTTTCAAAAAGATCGGACTCCAAGCACCGAAGCTAATGAAAAATGCATTTCCTATAAATATAATTATGGATAGAAGCACGTGCGTGTGTCTGTCTTTATATCCTTGTAGATGGCATTATAATATTGCCATAAAATCTGTAAAGCATAGAAGAAGACATCTCCGACCCCATAAAGTATATATATGTATATATATATATATATTCTAGATCAGCGTCAACAGACGAGTTAATATACCCATTTCTTCCGTCTGTCTGTTTCTATAAGAACGAATTTTGAAGTTGTCTTCTTGAAACTTGGAATAGTTTCGTCTTTCTGTTGCAGACAGTAGATAAGTCGATTCCAGCCGGATCAGAGCACTATATCAGATAGTTGTCGTAAGCAGAGCTGTCGTATGTTGGGTTGAAAAATAGGTTCTTGTATGGAAAACTGTTTTGCAAAACGTAAAGCGTCTACAAAGATATGGACGACAATTGGATTGGGTATCTGCAAGTCTGGCACTCCCAACTGGAGCACTTTTGTTTTCAACTGAAAAATTTCAAATTTTCAACTTCACTTTTCGTGCTTTAGCGTTGAGTGCGTTGCGAATAGCGTTAGTGGGCGGTTTTATTATGATTATTTCATTTTTTTTTTAAGAGGGCACATAGTTGTAATGACATCAATTTGCCGAGTTGTTGGTCAAGCCTAAACAATTTGTGTGGAATTTTGTCGGCTTTGTTGCCTTGAAGCACGGCCCACAACTTAAGGGGGAAAAGTTGCCACATTTAAATTTCTGTTGGCATTGGATGTAGCTGCTGCAATTGTGGCCTGGGCGAGACTAATATAACAATGGCTTTAGATATGCCATATGCGATCTGCTACGCTTTGTATTTATGCTTATTTACATTGTGTAATTTTAATATTTCTTATAAATCACGTTGCAAGCCAAAAGAAATCTGCCTCTAACAAAGGCTGCTTTTAATATAAAACAACAGTCAATATAAAAGTGAAGCTTGCCTGGCGAAACTTACATTTTTTTCACAAAAAAACTTACGAACTCAAGTTAACAGAGAAATTTCAACAGTTTTATGTTAACAGCACTTGAACATTTAATTGGAGATAGCCTGTGCCTAGATCTGAATAGATCTAGATCTATAAAAATATACATATGTATGTGTAAATATGGACTTACCCAGCAATACTCACGATTATTTGAAGGTCATCCATTAGAACGAGGGTAACAAGCTTTCATATGTATTTAGATCCCTGAAAAGAAGTGGAAAAAACGGATTAGAATAAAAGTAGGAGCAAGAGTAATAAAAAAGGAGAACGAGAGAAAGGGAAGTGAAGATGAGAAAAACAAAAGATAAATGCATGCATATAAATATACATGCATACATTCAAACATTTATACATACCTTTAAGGTTGCACCACCTCACTCTTAATGAAAGCACGAAAATCTGCTGGGCTTCCTTGAATCCATGAGAATCGCATAGTAGGGCTTGATTTTAAAATACGTCCTTGTTCAAAACTGAAGTGCAGCTGGAGACAATGTTGATCTGCGTTTGTTATATGTTAACATAATGCATATATACCTTCACATATATGCATACACACAAACAAATACTCACACACACACATATTTAAAAACACACAAACAAATATAGAAACCTTTAATGTTTATTACATTGCTTACACCACACACACACACCACACATTAAATTAAAGCATGAAAAACGGCAAGCCTTACTTGAAATCATGAGATTCACATAGTAAAGCCTTGAAAACTTGCAAAGCTTACTTGAATTGATGAGAATCGCATAGTAAGGCATTTTATAAAAATAGGTTTACTTTAATTTTACACCACAGTGCAGAGTTAAATTGTTCTGAGCTTGATATAAGACAACATCCATGCATATATAGAAAACACATATGTACATACATCCATACATACATAGATACATACACTCACACATACATACTCCCACACATCCAATCACTTTAACGATATAGTTATCTTTGTATGTACATGTCTTGCTGTGTCGACTTCATTTCATTTAAATTAAAATAATACCGCAACCCTTTTACCCCGCCCAACTTCCTGTTTGGCCTGAATCTGTAGCTGTTTCTGGCCCAGCAACTGCAGCAGCAGCAACAGCAGCGACAACTTTATTGTGCACACATCTGTTTAATCAGCAGCAACATTTAACTTTATCATCACGATCAGCAACAACAACAACAAGCAGAACAGCCTGACATGGTAGCAACAGCTTCATTCCGTTTCCAACCATTCCGCTGGCAATGCTTTTTTATTTTGACCCTTTTTCTCTCGTTTCAGCTACTTGACGTTTTGAACACCCCCGCTGTCTGTCTCTCTTTCACCCTCTCTTGCTGTCTCTTTTTAGCCATTAATTCTAGTGCAAAACAATTTAAATAACAAGTTGGTAATGGAGCCGCATCTGGCCTGGGAATCTTCACTGTGCCACATGTGGCAACCCTTTGCCGCACTTGTTGCCGTTGTTGTTGCCGTTGTTGTTGCTGTTGTTGTTGTTGGCCAGGCAACAAAAATTACTGGAGCATGGAATTGTTTGTTGTTGTTGATTGTTGTTGGCGCTGATTTAAAATGCAGATTTCTTTTGCCAACTCAAAGCTGGCAGCTTTGCTGAGGTTTCATTGCAATGCGCCGTATAAAATAGCGCATTGATGAGCTTCCAACTGGAGCTGCAACTGCCACCGACACTTGCCACCAAGTGCAGCTCCCTGTTCTCCTCGCTGTTGTTGTTGTTGCAGCAGCAATTGACATTTGCTGGCTGGCAGCGTCAAATTTGCATGCCAAAAGCCATTTGCAATGAGGTCGCCGCCTGTTTATGCGAATTGTAACGCGCATTTTAATTAGATTTTTATAGAATGAAAGGGGGGGGGGGGGGAGAGACTGTGAGAGGGGAATGGTTCGGGGATTAGAACTGCGATGCTGCTAGCTCAGCTCTATGCAGATTGGCTTACAGCTGCCCGCAAATGTGAGCGTGTTTCTAATCATATAGAGACCAATGCAAAACTTTGGGAAATGGATTTTTAAAGCGTCACACGAGCTGCATAAATTTAAGACTTCGCTATAAAGGGCTCAAATGCATTATATAATTGTGATAATTAGCATAAAAAGCAACGGTATAACATGCATTTTATGCAAATATATATAAACTTAATATATATTATATGCATTTGCTTGCATTACATAAAGTACAAAATAGTTTAAAGACTTGATTGGTTTATTCAAAGGCGCAGAAATACCTGTTTTGTTTATTCCAACTGGCCGAAAAGTAGCACTAAAAAATTTTAAAATAACATTAAAGAGGTGACTTTTTTAACAATTTAATTTAACTTGTAACTTTGAAAAAGTAATATATAAGAAGTTGTCTTTTTAAGTTTTCGGTTGATCCTTATTGAAGCTTAAGAAAAGTCTTGAACACAGTTTTAAAAATTTTTAAAAAAATTAAAAACTAATCCAAAAGTGACTTAGTTCAGCTATGTAAGAAAAAACAGCTTAAAACGTCTTAAATGTTTAGAAGCTTTGGCATTTCCGCAAAGTTCATAACCTAACACATCTTAGTCAAGGACTTTTGTCAGTTTAAATAATATCATGTCTCTATATAATATATATATATATACATATAACTAAAGACACACGACTGGCGACCTAACAAATCGCTTAATAAATAAAATAAATGTAAAATATTCAGAAGTTTAAATAATATTTAAAGAGAATTGAATAACTTAAGGAAAACGGACTAAGTGATATATTTGGGTAATCATGATTTAATATATTCTAAAACTTTTCTTTTTCTTTTCAATCTGTTTCCATAACTTCGTACAATAATCAAGGCGAAAAGTGAATTATAATTCAGTTGGCCGCGATTTGATTTATCACATTCCCATCTCATATGGAAATTACTAAAGCGTTTGTTCACAAAAATCTATTTTCCCAAATGAAGCGCATTTTGTTGCCACCCCCAAAAAAAATGAATGCAACAAAATGAACTAATCCAAAATTGAAAATTTTCCCAGTCTTTTGCTTTTATGTGCCGCGCCTGTCTCACTTCTAGTTTAATTAGTTAGTGCACTTTTATGGTAATTTTTACCACAGCTAGTTCAAAAGATTATTTATAATGAAAAAAATACATACATTAATTAATAAGCATTCAACTGGCCGCAAATTGAGTTGGCGGTGGGCGTGGCCAGTTGACCACAAAGCTAACCGCAAATGGGAAATTTCGTTGTGGCCGCGCGGTAATTGAGATTGTGATTGGAAATTAAAGTGTTTGCTTTTAATCAAGCTGATTTTTAAAGCAAATCAGCCGAAACGATGCGACTAGCTATAGATGTACATATATAAACTATATAAAATGGGCAGTTGTATTACACTTTGTTATAAGGCTTCTTTGCATATTTGTTAATCAAATGGAAATAAAAGCTTTTCAAGTGCATTTTCTCATCTCTTTATGTAAAACTGCCTACGTTGATTTCATATTTTGGTTTTTTATACCCTAAACCCATTGAAAAGCATCAACAGCCGAGTCGATCTAGCCATGTCCGTCTGTCTGTTCGTCTGTCTGTTCGTCTGTCCGTCCGTCCGTCCGTCTGTCCGTATGTATGAACGCAAGGATCTCAGAACCTATGAGCTAGAGAAATTAAAATTTTGGCTGTAGGTCCTTCTAGTCCTCGCGCAGATCGAGTTTGTTTCCCATAGTCGATAACTTGCCCCGTTTCCAAGTAATCCATAAAAATCGATATCGAAATCCTGTCTTTTGAGCAATTTCGGCAAATAATATGAGCTAGAGTCACCAAACTTGACATGTAGCTTCTAGAATAGTATATATATATATATCAGGTATCTTTTATTTTATACCTATCCCAAGCCGGAGTAAGAGGGTTAGTCGATGGAAAAGTATTATTCAAAATGTTTAGCACGCAACTTGCCACACGCAACGCCGGGTAATTTCCGCAAAGTTCGTATACAGCTACGATAAATTCTATTTCCAGCTCTTTAAAGTCCATTCAAGAGCCAAGCTTGACTCGTCTGTGATAATATTTGAGTTTGTTTTCTTTTTGTATTGTGGGTCAAAGTCTTTGAAAAAATGACGTCGTAAAAGAAAAAGTAAACCGTGAACATAAAAAAATATAAAATGTATCAAAAAAAATGTTGTTATATGAAAAACAAAAACATGGCGCATAACTGACAAACGGGTTCTGGCAACAACAACAACAACAACAACGACTAAAATAAAAAGCCTCGCTTGACTAAATGTTAAACATTTTAAGTATACCAGAAATTTATTGCCTACACATTTTTCATTTTTTTTTTTAATTTAGTGTGAAAAAAGCTGTGGAAATATATAAAAATTAATAATGAAAATAATAGAAAAAAAAGAAAGAAAGAAAATTGTGCAGAAAAAAACATTGTGAAACAATTTCTCTAATTAATTGTACAAACGGGCGGATTTTGGTGTTTGCTTTATTTATCTAGCTTTTTTTCCGCTTTTGGTTATGCGCAAAAGCGGAATGCGCAACGCAACTGGCAGCCGCTTGTGGCGCCGCCAAATGTGGCTGGCTGCAAGGCGTGTGTTGCCTGCCACCCAGAGACTGGTCAAATTGCCAATCGGCGCGACAACATTTTTGAGATGGCAAAAACTTTAGCTAATTTAACGCGCATTTTTACTATTCGCCGCTTTTTTTTTCCATTTTTAATCTGTTGACAACATTTGCAGGATGCCAGTCATGTTGCCGCACCCAACAACAACAGCAACAACAACAACTACAACAGCAACAACAACAACAACTTGCCACAGCAAGCGGCAGCGGCAGCAGCAGTTGCCGCACATGAGCAAACGTTAAATGTCGAGGCTGTCATATTGCAAAATCAGGTGGACACATTGCAATGGCAATTGAAGCAGGTGAGTGCCAAACAAAAGACTTAAGACACAAACTTGACATGAGAGTCGAAAGACTTTAGACACAAACTTGACAAAAGCATTGCTGCTAGTCTAGACGCCAGACTCGACAGACGACGGCGACACACAAAACGTGACTTCAACGCTCACTTTACATGGTTAACTATGCAAAGGCTGTGTTTGCCTCCCCCACCCACCCCCCTCCCCTTACTGGTCACTCCTCTGCCCTGCCTTGTGCTCCAAATACCTTCAACTTCAACCTGTTCGCCTGACTTGACTCTGCCCTCTCTTTCTGTGCATTGTCTTCGTTCTGGGCAGCTTGTGTTCTCACGCCTAATACACTCATAATTAACAGAGGAAGAGCGAGGGAGAGAGAGGGAGAGACGTTGTCATGGCCGTGACCGCACACCTCCCTCTCACTCACCCCTTGCTCCTTTGTGCTTTCAGCGCCGTGTTAAGTGGCCTTTGTTTTGTTCTGTTTTCTTTGTATCTCATTTTGTGGCATTTCCTTGATTTGTTTTTCTTTTCTTTTATTTCATTTAAGTTGCTCGCTTCTTCTTTTTGTTGTTGCATGTTGTCCGGCTCCGGTTACGGACAGCCGGACTGTCAGGGCGACGTCCAGCCACATCCACAATTAGGCGGCACATTCTTTTTAACGCTTAATTATAGAGCCCGGTGGTCGTCAAGTTGCCAGCTCACCTCAGCCCGGCTCCATGCCATATACCATTTGATTCTATTCTCCTCCATTCTGTTCTATTCTCCTCCATTCTGTTCTGTTCGGCGTCTCATTGTCTTTTGGCCATTTCCTCAATGGCTTGAAACTTTTGCGGCATTAATTTTATATTTCCTCATACAATAGATTCTGGGCGGGGTTTTATCTTTTATTGACTTCTGTTGTATAACTGGCAAGGCATATAAATGCCAGCCCACTGTGCGTGCAATCAGATAGAAATGTTCAAGATTTTGAGCAAAGATTCCAGCTAGAAATTATTGAGGAAAGAACTGTTCATGACCTGACGGGAACTCTGGGGTAACACAGAAAGAGGAAATGCTAAAGCGAACTTGGAAATGGTCAAATAACAGCAAAAGTTAAATTATAAATGGGATAGAACTTATTAGAAATAGGCATAAGGAATGTTAACTGAGAGCTCATGTTATATGACAAGTGTACGCAAAGGCTGGGAATTGTAAATATGTAAATATCTAAGCAAATGTGTACCAAGAGCCTCATCAAAATTGAAGCAATTATTCATAAGATAGATTTCTCGTGCTACACTCTGGAGTCCTTTAAAAAAGCATGACAACACATATATAAAAGAAGGAATATCTTTTCTTTTAGATATATAATAATAATTAAATAAAGATTATTAAACTGTTTCCCGAACGTGAACCAGTTTGAAGATGAACAAAATAAATAGTACTATTTCTTAACATGCTATGGCTGACATTCTGCTGCACAAACTTCCTGCAGACGCTTCAATATTCCAGTCAGAATCTAAAGAAAGCAACTGCTTAAATTGATTATAATCAAGCCAAAGGGACTAGAGAACTTAAAATGAAGAAAGCAAACGAGTTTCTTTAGTCAGAATACAAAACCCAAATGTTAATCGAAAGAATTTTAATTTCTAACCATAAATTGCCACCCAACGGGCGCGTCTAATTGATCAGCTTTATGTTTGGAAAATAACAAGTCGTAAAGTATTTGGGTCGCTGACTTGTTGGCAGTTAACTAACCTGGTTAATGTCTAAGCGCAGCTTGTGCTCAATACTCTTCTTCTTCTTCTTCTGCTCGCCGTGCTTTTCAATTTCCAAGCCATATTTGAACCGTGCTGACCTTCAACTTTCTCATATATGGCAAAAGACGCGCGGCATCTGCTGTGTTTACACACATTGCAACACTTTCAATCAACAAACTGATTTCAGATTCTATAATTTATCAAGTTGCAACAACAGCAACAACAATGGCAAAATATTTACGCTTTCATTTTGATTTAATGCGCTTTAAATGCGCCTCAATGAAGTTGGCTACGCGTGGAAAGCGGTCGACGAGGAGGCAGAAAATTGCAATCTAATCAGTGATAAATATTTTCCACACTTCTCTCAAGCTGGAATGCCGCCGGAAAACTTAGCCAAGCCAGAAAAACTGGGTTACACAGCAGCCAAAGGCGGTCAGCGGCAGCAGCAGCAGCAACCGGCAAAAAAAACAACAACAACAACAACAACTACAACTTCATTAAACAACAAACAAATCATGAACGAAGCGTGGGCCGCGACCGGAGACCACAGCCAAGTCCCAGACACGAGACGCACAGCCTGAGCCCGCTTTGATTGATGGCGTCGATTGATTGAAGGCAGGAACTTTTATTTATGCGCAACCGTTTTTCATGTGTGTGCGTGCGTGTGTGTGTGTGTGTGTGTGTGTGTGTGTGTGTGTGTGTGTGTGTGTGTGTGTGTGTGTGTGTGTGTGTGAGCGGATGCTGGCGCAGCTCTAGATGGGTTTTTAATGAACCAAAATTGTGGACAGAAAATGCCCAAGATCCAACACGAATCTGGCCCAAACTCAATACGTTTTTAGTCTGACCAACTTGGCTAACCAAATGCGCTTTAACGAATTCAACTAGTCAGAAAATGCAACAACAACAAAAACAACAAGACTTTCACATGAAGTCCGCATAGCTCATCAATCTAAATTTGCCTATGCTAACTCAGCTGAGTTGCTGCAGCTGAGTTGCTGCAACTTGCTGCAGCTGCTGGTTTTTATTACAGCATCTAAATAACTTGGCAACACTCGAATCGAATGACTATAGCATATAGCTGCCATAGAAAATTGGTTTCAAATTGACTTCCTATATGCTGCTACTTTTCAATCTTTGAAGATGTTTGAAGACAAGCTCACATATATATTTATAGGTTTACATAAAAGAAGACATCTCCGACCCCGTAAAGTATATATGTATATCGTCGGTCTATCTATCTATTTCTATATGAACTAGTCTCTCAGCTTTAAAGATATCGTCTTGAAACTTTGCATAGATCCGTCTTTCTGTTGCAGGCAGCGCATATGTCGGATACCTATATCATATAGCTGCCATAGAAACATTTGGTCGATAGGTATGTTCTTGTATGAACAACTTTTTTGTTTATCACAATATCTTGACCAAACTCTGCATTAATAAGATTGTGAAACCTATTAACAAATATGTAAAATCCTATCAACATCGGACCACTATATCATATAGCTGGCAAAGGAACTGTTGATCGCAAAGTAGTTTCTTTTATGGCAAAATATTCTGTCCTCCTACAAATTGTTTGATCAAATTCAGAATTTTCGAGCTTTACTCTAAGGCAAATGTCTGCAAGGGTATTAAATCTTCGGCGTGCCGAAGATATCCTTACTATCTGTTTTTTCTTGCAGTAATTTTTCTTTAAATTCAACTACTAAATCAGAGATCAAAATGGGTCAAAAACGACTATTCGAAGAATTTAACGAGATGACATTCAATCTAATTTGCATTTAACACACAGTCCAAGCCTCTCCAACATCTACTCCAGCAAAATATATATTAAATATATATGTATATATATATATTTAATATGCAATATATATATTACAGCATATATTAATAGATATGTAATGTATAGATTACATATATATATGGTCAAGAAATAATATAATTAATACATTTGAAAGCGTATTTAATGCTCAACACCTCGCTTGAACCTGTTGTTTCTTGTAATCCCATAAATCTTAGACATAAATGTGTATGTGTGTGTGTGTGTGAGGAGGGAGGGAGGGGGGGGGGGCACTCGTAATTCCCATCTTCAATCCAATAAACACGCAGCAGGAAAACTTTAAATGGCAGCTGCTGCTGCTGCCAAACGGAAAAACGAGCAACAACAACAACAACAGCAAAAACATTAGAAACCGATTTGAAAGACCGCAGCAAACATTTTGTAGCTTACGTAATCAGCAGGCTGGCCAAAAACAACAACAACAACATTGCTGCCAAATTGCATTGCCAACATTTGGTTTTTTTTTATTTATTTATTTTTTATTTGTGTGCCTCATTTGGACGTCATGTGAAACTCTTTTGGCCAATTTGGCGATTGCAGCCGCAGCAGCAGCAGCAGCAGAAGGTGGGTGTGGCAGTGGCAGTGGCAGCCTTTTTGGGCCAGGTGGCATCTTAACACTTTGACTTGCCAATTTGGCAACGCCTCGAAGCACGCTGCCCGTTAATTAGGCAGGCAAATTTCTGGGCCAGCAACAATTTGGCCCAAAGACTGCAATTTCTGTGCCTCAAACGTGGCACACAGACCGCGTTTAAGTCGAGTTGGCTTGAAATGTTGTTAGTAAGATTTAGTTTTAAAGTTAAATCAAAACGTCGCCTAAGTGAAAGTCGTTTAACAGGGGCAGGGGGTGGGGCGGGGCGGGGCGGGGCGGGGCGAGAGTTGGATTGGACTCTGGAGCAAAGTGCGACGACTGCCCCACAAATGCAACGGCATCATAAGTCGACGATAGAAAATGTTTGATAAACAAATTAACATAATCAGAGCATAAACTGTTTGTTGATTAAAATCGAATATTATAAATCCATGAGCAGTTTATTGTGGCAACGACCTTGCACCGGAGAAAGGTAAAAGAAAAGTCGACGAAAGTCAAAGAAAAGTCAAAGAATGTCAAATAATCTCGAGTTATAAGTGCGAGTTAAAAAATAAAGAAAACAAAAACTCAGATAAAACACATTCCACTTTTGTAAAAGCCCAACAAATGCGCAGAAGTTGGACATTCAAAGAATTTCAAACCCAAGAAACGTTTAGATAGAGCCGAAAAAAAAGAATAAAACAAAGAGAAAATTGAACAAGTGTCCAACTAAATTTGCATGCAAAATTACCTAAGATAATTAACATAACAAATTGCTGCAAATGAATTCCAAATTGGAACAGGCGAAGCGTAAAATTATAAACGGCAGACAAAGAGAGAGACAGACGGAACAGAACAGACATCTATAAAGAATACTGGACGGGGCGACGGTTATACAATCGAAATTAAAGACATAACACGTTTACACATAAACCTCCATTTGGCCGTTATTACGTAATGTGCCTTGAAAATGTACCAAAATTGTTGAGAAACTCTGTTCTTATTTATGTAACGTTAAAATTTTAAGATTTAAAAAGCAAATAATGTTATTACACAAAATCGTATGTGAATTGCCATACATACATACATCTTAATCATCGCCGTTCTATGCGATTCTCATGAATTGAATAGTCAACTTATCTATTATGGGATTTTTTTTTTTTTGAGAAGTATTAGAAACGAAAGAAAAAGAGCTTGAAGGGGAAATAGGCAAGTAAGGCAAAATAAAAGAGTCGGAGCCATATCAGCTATGCCCGAAGATAGAGAGACAGAGAGAGAGAGGAGAGAGAAAGCGAGATATACAGAAGGAGAAAAAGAGGGAAAGATATATAGAGAAAAAGAGAAAAATGACAGAGACAGCTCTCTAATATTATTAATTTATACATCTGTATACATCACGTAATGAATGCATGAAAATCGCATAGAAGAGCGAAACATTCAGTTACGAAAGAATGACTGGCTCTATTTATGTTCAATATGTTAAATATTTCTTGGAACATTTTTAGTTTCTGGACTGACATAAGTTCATAAGTTTATGAATGAATGAAGAAAAATAAAAATATTTATAAGATAAAATTAAAAAAAAAAAGATAAACCTAGACTCACACGAAAAGTCTACGTCTATGTATGTGAAAATCAGCTAAACGAACCGCACCCAAAGGCGAGAGATGGGTGCGAGACGTGATGCCAATTCATACTAATATTTTTTCTCGGGTTTGCAGCCATGAAAAACTGACATAGATATGGACAGTCTCAAACGCGGACAGAACCCAATAGAATTCACTATTTTATCGAACTAACCTTTGTTTTTATTTTCCGAACAGACAGAAACGAGCTGTGAAATGTATCGAGCCGTAATGGAGGAAGTCGCGCGCTTCTTCGAGCGCTATCAGCAGCAACAACAGTTGCAACAGCAGCAACAACAGCAGCAACAGTTGCAGCAGCAGCAGCAGCAGCAGCAACAACGGCAGCAGCAGAAAGCGAATCGCCACAGTTTGGGCGGCCTGGGCGAGCAGATCTCACGCTCGAAGAGTCTGCATCATGTGCTGGGCGTGCAGAGCGATCCCAATGGCTGCCCGGAGGCTTCAGCTGGCGGCAACAGCTGCGGCGCCTCCTCGGTTGCCTCATGCAACAGCTCCGCATCGTATTTGCGCGCGCGCAGCAGCACGAATCTGATGCTAAACAAGTCGATGAACGAGGAGAACAGCTACGAGAGCATTGCGCCAGCGGGCAGCTACAATGCCTTCAAGGATTTCACCTGGTAAGCGTGTGTGTGTGTGTGTGTGTGTGGCTCAGCTACTTGAGCATTTATTAAAACTTCTTCCCCCTCTCTCATGAACTTAACAGGCGACGCTCGCCGAAGAAGTTGGGCGGCTGCAAGTCGCGTCTCTCCTCGCCGGAGGCAGCCGAGGAGAAGCTCAACCAGGAGGCCTTTCGCCTGGCGCGCACCATACGCAATCTGTTGCACATGTCACAGCAGCAGCCGGATCTCACGCAGCCGCGTCACTCGATGGTCTCCTTGGGCGCCGGCGGCCAGCGCCTATGCAAGAATCAGAAAACCAGCTCAGTGTTGACGCTGCTCGCACCTGCAACGCTGCACAATTCCAGCAGCCTGGATGTGACGGCCAACCACCCGCCGGCTGTCAAGTGCAACAACGAGCTGGACAACGGCAGCAATGCCAACAACGCCGCCGTCGCCGCCGCCGCCGCCAGCAGCGCTGAGATGTTGTTTTTGCGCGCCAACCAAATGCGTGATTCGCGCTTGTCGCTGCGCAGCTCCACCGATAGCTCTGTGCATTCCACCATCTCCTCGACGGCCTCGTCCTCATCCAAAATCGAAACCGACGAAGAGCACGCGGCCAACAACAACAACAACAACAACAGCAGCAGCAACAACAATAACAAGCCAGCTGCGAGCAACTGCAACAACAATGGCTCCAGCACGGAGGATGAGAGCGGCTTTAGCTCCATCAGCTCGTTTCATGACGTGGGTCTGCCGCTCAGCTCCACATTGATTGGCGGCAACAATTGCCGCCTCTCGCTCTCCGCGGAGAGCCGCAACTCGACGCTAAAGTCGGCGCTGAATGTGGTGGGCGTGCCGCTGCAACCGCTGCAACCACAGCACGCGGCCAGCTGCCAAACGCAAACGCCAGCGAAAACCTATCGCAACGCCAATCGCTATCAGCGCTTCTCGACGCTCTCCAACGAGGATGCAGCCGCTGTGCTCTGGGTCTAGGCTGAGCCCATTCTCGAACTCCCGTTGCCCAAAACCCACCCCAGTGGCATTTCTCGCTCCATTTCAATTAAGTTTTTTAGTTTTTATGTTCTTCTATTCGCTAGTGCCTCTCTCTCTCTCTCTTTCGTTTAGTTGTTAGCCGTTCCTTAAATTAAATTTGAAATTTTTTGATTTATGTACGTTATGTATATGATATTATTTTAAATATGTATATGTATTTAGTTTCAGTTTCTTAATGAATACGCCGCATATCTGCATTTAATTATTTGTATAGTTACAAACTAAGTTTCGCAGTATTTATATAATTTTGCAGCTACAGAAAAATAAATGTGCATTCACAATGTGTGTAAAATGGAAAAGAAAAGCGCGTGTGGCTTTATACGATATAAAAAATAAAATATATCCATATACGATATATTATTCCGATCTTAAAGCGTAAATGTAAAATATATAGGCGAGATTTGTCTTCGGCCGAAGAACATCAAATATCTCTGCGATATTACGATATCAGATTCTGATCTGAAACACAAGTTGCCTTCTTGTTATTATCAATAATTAATATCAATATTCAACAATTTTTAGGACTATAATATAATATATTTTATATGTTATTAAATATAATATAGTTCTATAGTATGTTGAATGATGAGAGCCTCAAAGCTCAACAAATAAGTTTAGAGTTAAGTCACAGAAATCAAGAATTCTCTAGAGTTCTTAGAGACAGTTGCTTTGAAAATCTCTCAAAATTTCCTTCACAGAACTTCGAGAGATTTAATAGAGTTGTCTTTAATAATATAGTCAGATAACCTTCTGAGAGGTTTTAGATATACAAATCCTTATATATAATAATATATAATATCATTCCAATCGTTAGTTTTAGTTTAAAAATTTCCGCCGGACAAAAGACAAAAAATTGCAAAGCAACCAACAAGAATTTTGAGAATTCCAACGAGATTTGGAATTTATATGCCTCTTGGCTTTGCCGAAAGCTTAATAAATCCCTTGTCATATAGCTGTTAAAGCAATAATCGCTCAAAAAGAAAGTATTTGCAAATACAACATATATGCCCCATATTATATATGTGTCCGGCAGAGTATTTACTCTTCGACCTGCCGCATACAGCTAATATTCATTTGAAATTCTTGATTTCGTATCGCAGCAGGCCTTGAGTATTACGTTTGTTATGGATGACACTGCCTTAGACTTTCCTGTCATAT
The DNA here is from genome assembly GCA_035045885.1 of Drosophila borealis. Lineage (NCBI taxonomy): Eukaryota > Metazoa > Arthropoda > Insecta > Diptera > Drosophilidae > Drosophila > Drosophila borealis. The sequence goes on along the minus strand of JAWNOR010000029.1, from coordinate 326,430 downwards.
TTTTTTTTGGTCACTATCTGCTTTCATTCTATCGTTAGAATTCCTCGTTTCGGCACGTAACGTTTCGCTCAAAACTTTTCGGTATTTTCCGCAATATTCCGGGATACGCACTCAACGCTAACATACTTATCGTATTGAATACATAAGTATTTGCCCACTTATTAAGGATTTACAGGGTATTCCAAGCATGGCCAGCGCCCAAATGCGAACATTTGAGTCATCGGTCTTTGAGCCAAATAAGTTTCTGCAGAGTCGCTTGGAGCAGACTACCCACATTGAGAAGCAGGAGCTGCTAAAGGAACGGGAACATGAGCTGGAAAGTGTGCCCGAGGAGCAGAACGAACAAACCTATAAAATCGAGTATAAACATCCGCTAGAGCATGTCTGGACACTGTGGTATCTCGAAAATGATCGCACCAAGCACTGGAAGGATATGCTCAATGAAATCACCCAAATCGATAGCATCGAAACCTTTTGGGGGTAAGTCCCAAGCCAAAAACGTTAAATCCCATCTGTCAACCCGTCTTTCTTTCAGCCTGTACTATACCATCAAAACACCGTCAGAGCTCAAGATTGGCAGCGACTATTACATGTTCAAACAGGGTATACAGTAAGCTTAGCTAACTAATACCTGATCAATCCAATCCAAACAGATAATACTCTTGTTGCCCTTTCAGGCCCATGTGGGAAGATGAGGCAAACATCAAGGGTGGTCGCTGGCTTTTTACTGTTAGCAAGAGCTCCAAGTATGCGCTCGATCGCATCTGGCTGGACATTTTGTTAATGATGGTGGGCGAGTCCTTTGAATATGCTAGCGAAATCTGCGGCGCTGTGGTCAATATACGTGCGAAAAGCAACAAGATATGTACGAAAATACCAAATAATAAGCCATCTAAAGCATATCTTAATCAAGGATCTCCTCCATTTGCAGCTGTGTGGACGGCAAATGGCACCAATGAGCTGGCCGTATTAGAGATTGGATTCAAATTGAAGACGTTATTACATCTACAATCGCACAATCTCCAATATCAGCTACACTCGGATGCGATGTCTAAAATAAATTCTGGCGTTAGATCTGTTTATAGTCTATAACGATGGTCAATTAATAGTTGCCTATGTATAGCAGATGGGACAAGCGTATAAGTGCTCAATAGTAGAAGAAACTCATTTGATATATCGCCCAAATTGTATTTTGAAATTCCAGAAAATTCAGGCAACTAAATTACCTTAATTTATTTATTATGATTAATAAAGTTATTGTTTGCAGATTATTGAAAGGGCACTCGTTGGTTTTCCTCTCTAGCATTTTATAGATATATCTAACAAGAAGGAAAACGATTCCGAAATCGGACAGGAAATATTCAAATTTACGTATTTTCTAAAAACTTTTAATGTCCATAACTTGGCCAAATTAGATCCGATGTGGGAGAGATTCACCTTTATGTACTCGTGAGACTCTATAGAAAAGATTGGAATCAAAAATTCTTATTTTCAGAACTTACCCGATTTTTGCCAAAATTGTGATGTTACCCCTTGCCATTTATGTCGATTTTGGTTTAATCTTAGAATTGAAATTTTTGAATGGCAATCGATAGTCCTGGACCGTACGAGTAAAACAAGGTGTACGGCTCGGAAATCGGACTTGTAATACCCGAGATATCCAAATTTTTAAAATTTTCAAAAACTACAAATGTCAATATCTCGGCTTAATGAAGTCCGATTTAGGAAAGATTCACCTTTATATACTCGTGAGACTCTATAGAACAGATTGGAATCAAAAATTCTTAATTTCAGAACTTACCCGATTTTTGCCAAAATTGTGATGTTACCCCTTGCCATATATGTCGATTTTGTTAAAATCTTAGAATTGAAATTTTTGAATGGCAATCGATAGTCCTGGACCGTACGAGTAAAACAAGGTGTACGGCTCGGAAATCGGACTTGTAATACCCGAGATATTCAAATTTTTAAATTTTACAAAAACTACAAATGTCAATATCTCGGCTTAATGAAGTCCGATTTAGGAAAGATTCACCTTTATGTACTCGTGAGACTCTATAGAACAGATTGGAATCAAAAATTCTTAATTTCAGAACTTATCCGATTTTTGCCAAAATTGTGATGTTACCCCTTGCCATTTATGTCGATTTTGTTAAAATCTTAGAATTGAAATTTTTGAATGGCAATCGATAGTCCTGGACCGTACGAGTAAAACAATGTGTACGGCTCGGAAATCGGACTTGTAATACCCGAGATATTCCAATTTTTAATTTTTTCAAAAACTTAAAATGTCCATATCTCGGCTAAATACTCCTGATATTCCGCAGAATCGAATACATTATTTTTCCAGCAAGTATCAGTTATAATTAATTTGATCCATTTAACTCCGTGTCGTTTTTCTAGTCAAATTCAATTGGTTTTGAAGTTTCATGTCATTGTTTATATATTAAATCTTAATCATCACCATCATGCTCTGTTACAATACAACTTAATGCTGTAGATGCCTGTCTCAAACAAATTGAATGAGTTTAACATTAATCGTTACGTATATTCTTTTTAAAAATTTACTCAGTAAACATTCACAGCTTTAGCAGTATGGCGACAAGCCGAACAAAATGAAATCGAACCGATTTGTTTTCAGTGCGTGAATGCGATTTCAAGTCACTAATACGATTAGTTATATTACATACGATTACATTGAACATAAAGTTATAGACATTGTATATGTATATATATATATATGTATAGATAGACATATTAAGAAGTACTATTTACAATTACGTTTAGACTTGAGCGATACATAAATTATCGAGAACGCCAAAAACAACGCAAACGCTTCAACATTTGCGCGCAACATTTAATGGCGACAAATAAAAATCGCTTAAAAGAATTCTAAAATTACGACCTTATACTGATTGGACGCGTGAGTTTTGTTTTTGTTTTTTTGTGAGATTACGAGTATCGAAAGTATGCAATACAGTCATGATTACGCATGGGCACAAGTGAGTGTTCGAGACGTACTTAAGGCCTACTAAAGAGTTCATATGGAATACGCTTATTGGGAGAGTTGAGCATTAGCCGGGGCCAGACTCAAGCATCGCTGGCTAAATTCGGCCGACAACGGCCTTGTTTTTGCGCGTGGGCTGCACAGACAGTGGCGGCACGACCAGCAGCTCGGACTGCGTAGATGGTGAATTGCTGCGCATGCTGGCACAATCCTCATCAGCTACTTCCTGTAATGTGGCAATAGATTTAGCAATCACATAAATATATTATATCTGTATAGTAACTCACATTAATGTTGGTGCAGCTGGCCAGACGCATCTGTGCCAGCTGCGAGGCGGGCGTCAGCGAATTGGTGCTGCCAAACGGCGATGTCATCATTGTCGATACCGCACGTTTCAGCTTATTGGGCGTTTTGTTAAAGGAAAAGGCGCGTCCCACCTGCCAAAAATTAAAATTGCGTTTAGATTGATCATATTATGGGATCAGCTGTTAGGCAACAAACCTTGAGGCGCGTTTTTGCAGCCAATTTAAAGGCCTTGCTCAATGTGCTGACATTTACATCGCTGATGTCCACCTCCAGTTCCAGTGAAGTGCGACTCAGCATCATTTTGTCCTGCAATCAAAGTGTACATCAGTCAGTTTATATAAATTGGAAGTTTTCTTTAACTACTCACAGCATCTGTGCGACACGTGTGCGCGGCAATTTGCATGCACAACTTTTTAAGATAGACCAGCTTATCCGTTTCCTCGTCAATGATGCTAAAGGTGTAGAGCTTCTCCTTATCGCCACGCTGCAGCAGGCCAAAGGCACGCGGACTGTCCGTAATATCAATGACAAAGCGTATCGTATTCAGAGATATCAGTTTTATGTGCTTATGCGTTTTGGCCGTGCTCGGCGATTTGGCCGTGTTGAAGCCCCGCGAGCGACGCTTGCACAGCTCTATGGAATCGGAGAACAAGTAGAGCAATAGGCTGTCGCCACGCCCACTCAGTGAATCGGACAGCTCGTTGACCTCACATTTGGAAATAAAACTGCGATTGGAGCTAACCAAGTGTGCTGGACAGCCATCGATATCGTTGAATATATCAAAGATGGCCATGCGAGATTCCGTGCGCCGTTTGTCCTCGTTGATGTGCAGCGTCACCTGCTTGATGGCCTTCAGCGCATCCTCGAGACGCGCATGATCCGCATTGCTGCTGTTCGTATGCTTCAGTATATCATTCAGCAGCAGGCTAATGCTGGGCAACCGCTGCACGGGTCGGATCATTAGATCTTGTAGGCTCTGACGTCCACACTCGGGCTTGGTTTGGTTGATCTTGAGGAAGGCGTGGAAGCGTGGGTATTCGCGATCACAGTACTGCAGCTGTTCCTTCATCTGCTCGTAGAAATTCACATATGGCGGATATGCCTTGATTAGATCATCGCGATGCTGAATAATGATGTCCCCGATGAGACAATCCTCCCGCCAATTGGCATGCAGCTTGCGCAAATGCTCCAGCATGCTCTGATGCACCTCGTGTATGGGCAGAAAGTTGCCAAAGATTGACTTGATCTCTGATTTATTCAGCAGCGAATCATTCGTTTCGGCCAACTCATCCAGTTTGTTCTTGAACAGCTGCAGGGTAAAGAGAGGGGACTTTAGCAATGTTCAATGAGGATCAGTAGCGGCTACCTACATTCAATATGGTATCCAGTATGCCCACATAGTTGGACTCTGTGGTAAAGAAGTCCATAAAGTGATTAAATCGCATGGATTTCTTCGTGGGCGTGGCCTCGCCAGCTTCTGGCTCCACATGCAGCAATAGCTTATCATTCTCCAGCTTATCGGGACTGGTGGTGCAGTCAAAGAAGCTATTCGAAACGGACAATAGGCCAGCATCCGATACCGAAGATCGCCGCTTGCCCGTGCCCAGGGGTGTGCCCTCCAATTGTATGCGCTGTGAGAAACGCTTCCGTTTCCGCTTGTTAAAGCTAATGGGCAGCGAATCGCGACGATCTGTGCTCGGCGTATTCGTAATGCTATCCAAATACTATAAATAAACCGATAAAATTATTGTTGGAATATATTTTAAATACGTTTATTATGGCACTTACATCGCCGAATAGATAATCCATCTCGTTGGCATAGCCATTCTGTATGGTATACCAGAACCAGTCCGATTTCAGAATGTGCGTATTATGATTCTTGGGCTCCGGCTTCGACACAGTCGTGTGCTCATCCACGACCTGATCGACAGCGCATTCGAAAATTAAGAAAAGCGTACAATTAGGAATTGTTTATGAATTGTTTTTGCCATAATCGTGCAATAAAAACGATATGAAAATGTGCAATGTGAAAAATGTGATTAAAATAAAAATGTTTTGTTTGTTGCCAAATGCATTCAATACAATCTTAAATCAAGCGTCCAACTAATTAAATCTATTGTACAGTTCACAAAAGCAGCAGCAGCAGCAGAGCAGCACAATAAATTATTTATTAATATTCATACAGAGATTCTGTATCGGAATCCAAATATGTTTTTGATTCCGTGTTCAAGTCGAACCAAAAAAAGGAAAGAACAAAAAAAAAGGCCAAACAAAACATTTTTAGTGCACATTCTTGGCAGCACTTTGAAACGGGCATAAAAATCGCAAGCAAAACAAAAAATTATAAGACAAAAGTGTAGAAAAATAGAAAGAGTAAAAATATAAAATTGTTTATCTCGAAATTCCTGCCATCGAATGTACTGAAACATTTGTGCAAATATTTGTTAGTCTAAAGCAAGAGAAATATCTTGTATTTATTTTTTTTTTTTTTTTTGCTTTAAAGAACTCGAGAACGCCCAGACTTTATGTATATTATGTTTTTGTTACTATTTTTTTTTTTAATCTTTTTGGGAATTCTTAAAGGCATTTTTAACATTTATTCAAGCGGAACGTGTGCTGCTATTCGTTGTGCAAATAAATGTTTATCAATATTTATTGTGCTGCTTTTCATGTTGTTGTTGTTGCGTGTGCTCGGAAAACAGATGGAGAATAGAGAGTAATATTAGAGGAAATATTTAAAAAAAGCCAAAGTAAAACCAAAACAAAAAGAACTTCAAACACCACACCCAAATTATGACTTAAACTACAACATAACCATAAACAATTAACATGTAATTTAATTTAATTTTTCAATGGGTTGTGGGGTTTTGGGTTTCCAATTTGGTCTGAAAATGGGGCAAAACAAAAAATGTCCGCAGCTCGCTAAGCAGCTGAAAAATTGTTGAAAATGCGCGTCGAGTTGTTTTTATATTATATACAAAAGTTGGTTGAAGCTTGGTAAATAAATAGCACAAAATGTTTCAATGCAAATGAGGAGCGAGAAGCGTTGGCAAAATAGAGAAGTGGCTGCGCACAAATAAACGAAAGCGAACAACAATTGAGAGAAACTTGAGAAGCTGCCAAAGTTCAAATGAAACGTGTCAAATTTGCAATTCTTATATAGCTGAATTGGGATAGTTGAACAAAGTTAAAACTTCCCTTTAAAGTTTCTCTGACACGTGGCAGGTTTTAACATGAACTTAAGCAGTACTGCTTTAGTTAAACTCAATATCATTCGAACCAAAGCAGCTTCCTTATGCAGCAATACACAGACTTTAGTTAAACATGATAGCAATGCCCTACAAAGTATTTATGCTGTGCCGTTTCAAAGCGATTCCAAGTTTTTTTTAATGGGGTATTATCCATGTAAGTACCATTTGCTCATCGGCAGCGAACGCGTTGCAGTCGCCCTGCGGCGGCGTCGACGTTGTCAGCTTGGGAGCATCCATTGGCACAGCGATCAATGATGACGTTATTGAAGTTGATGATTCTGATGATGTTGTTGTTGTTGATATAGATGAGGTGACTTTTATGGGCAACATGGCTGTGGCAGCAGCACAGCAGGCAATTGCAGAGGATGTTTCACTGACAAGGGCATTACCATTGGTACTGGTATCGGAATTGGAATTGGGGTTGGGATTGCTAGCATTGTTAGTTGAAAATGTAAGGGAACAGCTCACACCAGCGCTTCCACCTGCACCACTGCCAGCACCACCACAAACCGGACCGAATAGACGCTTTGCTGTTTTCTTGGCGGCCGAGGCGCTGCTAGCGCCAAATCGTTGCAACGGCGCCTTGGGCGTCTTGAAGCCGCTGTCCAGCGGGCCACATTCGGGCGTGGCCTCGCGCTCCGCACGGCGACTGCTGCTGCGCGTGATGCGATCGCAAATGCTGCGCAATGCTTTGACCGGCTTCCGTATCGATTCGTTCAGCGTGCTGTTAATGCTGGCCAGCGAGCACATGGAATCATCCGCCTCGATTGTCTCGCTGCCCAGAAACGTGGACGCATCCGCAACGGCAATGGAGCTGCGTCGTGTGCGCAGCGTTTTGATGATGGGCGTGCGATCGGCCACGAAACTCATGGAGCGCTTCAAGGTGCGCGTTATGGAGCCAGTGCGTATGAGCTTTGGTTTCTTGGTGCTCGCGGGCAGAGCAAATGAGTCCACAGACATAAGCGAGACGCTGTCAAAACTGTCGCGTTTCCGTTTCAGATCATTCTCGGCAGCGGCTGCCGTCAAGTCATCCGTTTCCATGTCGCACTCGTTGATGGTATCGATGGTCAGCAGCTTGGCAGGCGCTATTAATATGGGCGACAGACTCTCTGCGTTTGTCTGAAAATCATCTGCAGCTGATGGGCTGCCACTGCAGCTGGTGGGCGTGCCAGCGGTTATAATGATGCTTGGCTGTTGCTTGATGCTCTTCGGCGTGCTGGCCTGAACATCTTCCTCATCCGCGGAGTCGGGCAGCGGCAGCTCTTCAGGCTGCTGTATATCGCCGGATTCCACAAACAAACGCACATCAAAATGTATGTCATCGAGTTCATCTGACTGATTCTCCTTATCAGACACAGGCTGCTGCTCCTGCTGCTGCAGCTGATCCTCCTCCTCCCTCTCTTGCTGTTCGGCCACATCAGCAAAGTCTAGGTCCGTTTTGTGGTTGGGTGTGGCTGTGTGGCTGGGGCTGCTGCTTATTTGGTTTTTAGTGTTAGTGTTGTGGTTAGTATCAGTGCTAGTAGTGCTAGTGCTAGTGCTTGTAAGGACAGCGCCCGTATTGGGCATCACCTGTAAGATATATACACGAAAATCAGCCATAAGACACAAACAAACCAACACAACGCTTAAGCCAAATGCCAGTGAGTTGCATGCAAATTACGACTATACAAAATTGAGTAGAAAACTGCCCCAATTGGTCTTAGGGGTAGAGGGATAACTCACGACATGCGAGCACTCCGGATCATCCAGTTCGGCACAAACGCCGCCATTCTCCAACAGCACATCGACCATGTGTTGATGCTCCTCAGCGGGAAAGCCAAAGAAGCAAATTTTCTGGCCTTCGAATGCCTTTAAACGATGCGCCTTGGTAAAGCTATCCTGTGTGGCCTCAAACTCTAATGAATCGCGTGCTGACCAAGCGGCATAAACCCAAGCGGGACGCACCACCGTCAAGCGAAAGGTTTTGGCGTATCTGTTTGGAAGAGAAGGCAAATTAATAAATATATATATGCTAGTTAATAACAAACTGCAATTACAATAGAGCTTTGAGCTTTAATAGAGCTTTAAGATAAACAGTCAGCACAGGTTATACTTTTTGAAGCCTTCTTTAAACGCGCTGACGAATTTTGAAATTTTTTTGCTGTTTTTATTAAATATTCTTCGTTTAAGAGAACAGCATTCAAAACAGCATTTCAAAATTTAGACTGCATTAACGCGCTTTAATAGAGCTTTAAGACAAATAGTCAACACAATTTATCATACTAAAAGGTTTTATGAACGAGCTGACGAATTTTTTTTCTTACAGTTTCTATTGAATAATCGTGGCGGTGCTTTCAAAATGTAGACTGCCATTTTAATTGAGCTTTGAGCTTTAATTAAGCTTTAAGTTAGTGCACAACATTTATTTCATTTAAAGCTATTATGAAAAACTTTTAGAAAGATTTTAGCAGTTCATTTTTGTCACATGCACGAGATTGCACCCACGCTTGTTAAGCCCGCGTCATTTGTTTTGTTTAAAGCTTTAAGCTGATATCATTTGACTTTAATACTTACTGATACTTTTCGCCACCACTGTGATTGCATATCAGATGCGTGGTTTTTGTATTCAAATCCTTCTTGATGCAACCGCCCATGGAGTGTATGAGATTTACCAGTTTAGTCTGCAATTAAAAGGAATAAAATTTAATAAAGTATTCGTTCGGATAGACTGGCTGCTGCCCCACTCACCAGCTCATCCTTTTTGCGTATGCCCGTGAAGCAAGTGACCACGCCACGCATTGCATAGTTGTAAATGGGCCGCGTATTCTGGCCCAGTGTCTGTTTCATCTCTGCCGCATACTTCAAAGCGGGTGGACCCAAAATGCTGCAATGCAGAAGTAAAAGAAGGGGAGTGGAAGAAAACACAATTAAATATTTATGTGGCACACTTTTGAGTTATGCAAGGCAATTTTTAATGCCCCCAATTGACCTTGGCCATTGCTCTGCGCCAGCCATATATCAAACTGTTCGAATATCACTCAAGACTCTGCAGATCGGTTAAAGGCGCTTCCAGTCGAAACTGAAACAGTCAAGCGGCCGTACGAACAGGCCATTCACGAATGACTGCAAGTTAACAATCAGTTGAGAGCAGGTCTGTTGCGAAGCGATGCGACACACACAGAGACATATTGATGCACACACGACACAAGACCAGGTGGCAATTGCTGGGCAAGTAAACAATAATCAAAAAGCCAGACGAATTCTGAATACTGAACTTTGACTTGAGCCACAACGACAACCGACAGCCCCACCGACCGCAACCGCAACCCCAAACACCACAACTCATGCTGCGATCAATTTGTTTAAGGGCTTTTTGTTTATGACGAAGCAGATGCCAGACCGGGGGCTGACTGTACAGTACTGCCTGTCTGCTACTGTGCGTCCAACTGGCCACGTACCGGAAGTTTTTATAAACAAATCAATCGAGCGGAAGTGGGCGGATGCTGCCCACTGAGTCTGCCTGCCAGCCAGCTTGACTGCAAATGTATTTATGATATTTTTACAATATTGTAATTAATTTATGTACATTTGCAATCATCATTCATTCATGCGTTCGACTGTGGCTAGGATATACGCAACACGGCCATTCAATGCTTGGCTAACAATGAGCCATAATCAAAAAAAAATTATATAAATATGAGATTTCCAGGAAACATTATTTTTGGCAAGTATAAATAAGTGAAAACATATGAAATAGCTTATGATTGACAAGGGACACACTTAAGAAACGAATTCAGAGAACAGATATTTAAGATCTTTTCGGTGATGTTATGCATGGGGCATATTTGAGGGCATGTACAAATAATAGGGCTTTATAATATAGCTGAATTCTTTACGAATTTGTGAGACATCAATTATAAATGATTTTACTTGAGCAACAAAATGTATATATATATACATATATACGCGTTTAATATTAATATATGGCTTACTATATAAGAATATAATTTAGCCTTTTTATACAAGAAAGAGGTCATAAGTTGATAATGTAAAGTTGATAAATAATTGTTAATGTGAAAAATACATATTTGATATATGTACATATATATTCAAATAAATGATTATATAAATTATAATCCTAAATACCGCTTGTTTGTGGAATGACAAATATTTTATAATCAAGTGACAATTTTAGAAGCTAATTCGTAAAATCAACGCAAAATTTGTAAAAGGCCTTTGCTTATATTCAGACGCTCACTGAAATTCTTTTCTAGTTTTTGTTGGCCAAAGCTATAAATGCCGAAAAGCATTGAACATTTTCCATAAAATAAAAGCTATTAAGAAAATAATGTGTATATTTATGTATATATGTACAGCTGATAGAAACTATGTTAAAGTGGATTCGATTCGATGAGAAAGAATCTTAATGCATTTATAATAAGAACTAACTAGGGTTCAAAGTTCAAATCAATTGTAAATAAGAGATATTTGTTAAAAGAAACTGCATAATATATAGATATATTATATTAAAGCTTACACAGGTGATGTTTGGCTCACCAAAACCCATTTGAAAATCTTTCGAAACCCACAAGATCTTCGCTTAAAAGCACTTAAAATTAAGCTATTCTGTAGAATTTGAACAGCATATAACTATGCCACTAACACGCTAGTTAGGCCCGTCTTAATTGGCCTTATCTTAGAGTCCATGCACATTGCACAATGCGTTTCGTTTCAATTAGATGGAAGAGAAGAAACAATACATTTGGAAACTTAAGACTTGTTTCAGAGCACAACCGACACGCACTTAAATTTCACCTGATAAGGCGAGACTTCTCACAGCTTTCACACAGTCTGCTTGCACTTGTTTCACACACACACACAACCCACGCCCGCACCCCTTCACGCTGTAATTCTTACCACAAATAGGTTTCCATATGCAGCGCACAAATGTTTAAACAAACGTTGAGTTTTGTCAGCCTAGGCTGAATGAGAGTATAAAGAAATTTAGTGGCACGACACAACGAACGAGAATATATATTTCTATTTATTGGGAAAATACGTAAAAACGATTTGATGATTCTAACGGCACAGCTAAAACTAAACAAACACAACTGTTGCGCATTGTGGCCTGGGGAAAACGATTGAGCCAAATGCCGAGCGTCGACGTCGACGGCGGCGGCAGCGGCAGCTGCGGAACGCAATGGAATGAAAAATTGTGGAAATAGAAAATGCCACTTGATGGCACACACTCAAGTGCCAAATGCCACACACTCGCACACACGCACACTCGCTGTAAGCTGCGCAAACATTGAACAGCAGAGAAAACCCACGAGCCAGATGACAAAACGGTAAACAGAGCGCCAGAGGAAAGCGGTCGGGCATGGGCGGGAATTCGGTGACAGGTGAATTTATGCAAATATTTGACATATTAAATGTACATATATACGTATGCATACATTTCATAGGCATTTCGTAGAACAATCAATGCGAAAACCAAGGAAAACCCAAGCGCACAGCTTAGTCAAAGCACAAAAATGCGCAGCGCGTGCTCTCCAGTTGAAAGATGAGCCACCGCCGACCTCCAAATTGGATGAATGTATGTGTTTATGGACCATTGGACACTCCATGAAGAACTTGTTGCTTGTAAAGTGCGCTGATCTTTGGCTCTACCCCAAACCCCACACTCCGACGGCCTGCCCACGACGACCACTCGAACTTTGCGAGGGTCAAAACTATAGAACAGTCAATGACAGCAACGCGTTGAGTACTGTCCCCTGCCCACCATAACCCCTCCTCCTCCCCCCATCCACCATCACACACAATTAATTTGCCATACTGAAAACTTATAAATTATATACACGCACTGTGGGGCTGTACATATACAAAGATATATCAAAAAATATAATAAAAATGTATATAGTATACATATTTATATTTTCTGCGATTTGTGTTCTCTTTTTTTTTTGAGGATTTTCTTGTTTGTTGTTGTTTTTTGTCAAGAATTTCCGACTTGTTGGCGACGCTTTTCACACTTTCTACGCGACTTGACATCGTGGTGTTCCATATAAAACATTTTTTATAGAATCTTGGCGCCAAACGATTGCTGCAATATGACGCACCCCCGCAGCTTTGACGCCCCCCTCCCACTACACACCCCCGCGCCTATAAACGACCACCTCTGCAATCACAACGCGAACGATTCATTTCGATTTCATTGGAAGTACGCAAACTTTTCGACTTAACAAATTCCTCAACCAAAAATTGTCATGTGTGTTGGGCAAATTTTCATTAAATTTTGTTTATTTTATTTTTTTAAATTTTATTTTTGATTTTATGAGTTTTAGTCGATGAATGAAAGCGCCCCAAAATAGGCAATTCCCTCAACGGGACCACAATGCAGGCGAATTCCTATGATTCAGTTTAGCTATATATACAATCATATACATATGTTTATCTGAAAGTACTTTTAACTACACATATAGTATGTACATATGTATATACTTTGAATCTATGGCAAATGTTGGCGTGTAGCAATTAACAAGATCTTTTTGGCATCATTTTTGCGAGTTTAAGTGGCCGTTAAGTGTCTCGAGTCTGCGAATGCAGCAATTTTCAAAATTTATTCAGGGAATTTTCTCAACAGCTGCTTCAATATTTTTCCCTTTACTTGGCTTTTCGCGGGAAGCACCAAAAAGTTCCTATGAATTATATAACAGCACATATTTAATATCACATATAGCACGGCCTTCTTTGGAAAGGCTTCACTTTAATTGGGAACAGAAGGCGTAGATGGAGGTTAAGTAGCGTTCAATGGATGTACATATATGTACATATATGTGACTGTGTATGTACATATGTACATATGTATATGTATGTGAATATATGTGAAGGGTAGGTACACACAAGTGTACAATATGTTGAAATTATAAGAGTTCCTAAATGTTTATGCAATGAAATTCGTGTATTGCAGTGTGCAAAAAAGCATCTAAAAATTATAAATGAACAGAAATTAAAGCATATGTAAATGCTTAAGGCATACTTAATTTAAAAGCCCCATAAAACTGAACCTTAAAACGAATGCTATTAAAAAAAATAGTATATAACATAATTTATTATTATTTAATTTTCCTTTAATGGTGTTTGCAGCAGGCACAAGCAGAACGCAGCAGATGTTTTTTGCTTCTTCTTTAGCTTTGAATTGAAATTAATCATAATATCATATGTAAATATAATTTCACTTTAAAATATCATTCCTAACGATTTACTTTGGCTCCACCTGCGTAAATCATAAACCGCAGCTGTATTCATATTATTTGCTAACTCATATCCATTTAATGGTTTATAAGACTCAAATTCTTCAAAAGACAAAAATAGTGACTAAGCTCTCTTTATGCTTGCAACTGCAAATAATATTATTTGAATATTATTCTTAGCTAATTGGCAACTATTTATAAGAATTATGATGAATTTATTTTGAGCAAAATGCCATAAAAAATCATACACTTACATATATATTTAGTCCTAACTAAAAACAATTTTATGTGCAGAAAAAAAAAAAAAAACGAGAAAAAATATAGAAAACGAAAACAAACATTCGAAACATGAATGAAATTTTGGCAAATAAATAATACGCGTAATTCTCAATGTCGAAGGTGCCTCTTCTGGCTTCCGTTTCTCTTTCTTTGCTCTTTACATGTTTTGTGCGAAAAAAAGGCGAAGAACAACTGATGTTGAACATGAAAGCGTAGCAAAACAGGCAATAGAAACGCCGCCCTGCCCCCCTTTACCCCTGCTCCATGCCCCATGCCCATGCCCATGCCTGATGCTTTGCCACAATCTGCAAGCCAAGAAACTTGCCCACAACAAACGCATTTGTTGACCTTGGAAATGATCGTAAATAAATATAAAACAAAAAAATTATTATTGTTAATCTCTAATGAGGCAGGCTGTGCATGTTTTTTGTGTTTTGTGTTGTTATAGTTATTATTGTTGTTGTTGTTTAATTTGAATGTTGCCATATTACTGCGCAGCGGGTAAATTAATCAAGCGTGTCGCCTAATGCCGCAAATCGCAAATTTGACAACAATTTGTAGCAAATTTGCAGAAAAAAAAACATGTTAGAATGCCTTTGGCGAGGGTAATACGAACGGTTTATACCCTGCAATCAATGGTGGGCAAGAAAAAGTATACATATGTATTTATGTAGATGTATTCAGTTATTGATTATGAATAAGAATATGAATGCATATATTGCTTACCTAATGCTCTTCAATATTCATTTTTTGACTATCATATATTTTAAGCCCTAAGAACTATTAAATGTGATGTATGCACAATCATTATATTCATTTATAAAGACCTAAGCATGCTATTTGTCAGAAATGAAATAGATACAGTATGTCAATAAAGTGTTTTTACTAACGAAAAAAAACTAATTTTTTATTGACTTTATTGACTTTATTGACATACTGTAGATGTGCCGTGAGCTATAAAAATAGGTTTAACAACCATATTATTAACTTGGATCTGGATCCCTTAGACAATTGTATGGAGACACACGATGTTTTAACTGATTACTTGTGCTGCATCTTCCATATATTATATATTATTTGAACTCATTGCAGCTCAAACAAAACTGATAAATTAGGCTTGTACCTTACTTTATTTTCTTAGCAATTTGTTTGTCCTAAGAATCACCACATTTGCTCGAAATCAAGATAATTGGACAACAATTAACCAAACTTAAGCCGAAAAACTTTTATGTCCACGCCAAATTGAATTAAAGCTGTTATTAAAAGTAAAGCTTACCCTACCAAATATTAAATTATGATAAATTAATTTTTATCTAGTTTTTTAGAATACTTCTAAAGTAAATAGTTTAAGTGTACGAAGTCTTAATTGGACCCAAAACCTGGCTTAAACTTTAAACTCTTCTGATAATTTTCTTTTGATAAATAAAGTTTAATAATAGTTAAAGAAAGCTGCATTTATACTTTTTTTGTGGACTTGCTGTGAGTTATATTTTTCGTTATATTTACGAACCGAACCCAAATCCAAACCAAACCTGGTCCAAGCTATATCTTTTTCAAAAATGGATTTATCCATATTTGGGAGATGCAAATTTAAGCTAGGTATTATATTGATAGATATAGATATAACATATTAAAAAAAGTAAGGCTTGCAATATTTTAAGCACAAAAATTGCTTATGAAAGTACGGTTTAAAGTCCGGTAAACCAAACCTAAAGGAAGGGTGTTGGTTCAAACTGTGCTTCGAACCAGCGACTGACTTTTTGTTTTGCGACCCCCATAATGAATTTTATAGGGTATGCAAATGGGAAGGGTGAATTGTCACCGTTTTTGGCGCTGTCAATCTACCGCAACATTTCGGTGGGGGTGGCCCCTGCTACCCCCGTTCGGTCCATGTTTTTTTTTTGGGGGGGATAGGCAGCACATGCGTATGTCTAAATTTCAAATTTGGCTGCTGTTGCCGCTTTACTCGTGGCATTCTGTGGCGTCATGTCGCGTCTTGTCCAATTTAAGTTTGTATTTATAGATGAGCATAGATCTAGTTGCTAGTGGGAGCACTTACCATTCCTTTTGTTTGTGTATTGTGTCGAAGATCTCGTCCTCGAAGTCCTGCAGCACATAGAAAGTGCGCCAATCCATATCATTGATGATATCCAGACCGGTCTCCGACTGGATGACAGGCATGCCAAAGCTCTCGGCTGCCTGCAGCGTGTCCACATCTTTGCCAGCCTCGCCCACCAGGCAGATGCGTGTGGGCAGCTTTGACATAATGGACATTTCTGCAGATGGAGAATGGGTATGACACAAGGCATTAGTATGTTACTCTCGTCTAGTCTCTATATATAGAACAAAGATTATATGGCTTAAGTGTGCAGGGCACAGTCAGACGACACAACTCGTGGACGTTGTTTAGTAATTCAGTCTGTTTAAATATAAGTATAAAATTCTCTGTAGTGTTTAAATCTTATTATCTTCCGTTTATAAAGATATGCGGAAGAAAACTGAATTTGACTTGGATATACTTTGTAAATAGGTTTTACATTTATAAAACGTTAATTCTAGATTTGCATTACTTCTTTTAGTAATCGCACCTAGGGTATATATATACTCTGTAATTGGTTATAAATTAGAAAATGTTAAACTTTAAACTGATTTTCATGCAAGAGTCATAATTTTGAGTGCATATTTCCTTCATGTTGTCGATTTCTATTTATTTAGAAATATTTTTATATTATTAGCACTTAACTACACAATATGCGAAAAGAAATCTAGGCCAAGTTCTAGGCAATTTTATTTTTTCTTAGCTCACTTATTTTCGTTCAATAAGTTGAGTTTGATGATACAAACGAAAGATTTGTTAAATGTTTAATAAAACCTATTTTCTTTTAAATTGATTTCTTGTATTTGTATGAACTAAGTTTTCCTCTCGATAAATACTAGCAAAATAGTAACTCCGACTAAATGCTGCACACGGCAGATGAGCGGCATTTGATATATATTTAAACATGTGATTTGTATAATTGATGAGCACTTCGAGCAACATCGCCTTCAACCCTCGCACACGCCCTCTTAAGTACTTTTGGCGCAAACAGCCCACTAAATTTTAAGTACACTTTGTTCAAGAGTGAAGGTGGATGAGGAGGAGAGAGGTGAGCGTATTCAAAGTTTGGCGCTATGATTTATGGCCATCAGTTTTTGTTTGTTTATGCAAATGGCGAGCTGTGAGGCAGCCGCACAACAAAAGCCAGGAGGGCGAAACTTTTGCGCAAAAACAAAACAAATCAATTGCAAAACGAAATAGAAGCAAGTGGAGGATCTCTGCGAGCATCTGCAGCATCCACATCAGCAGCAACTGAAGGGCAGAGTCGATGTCGACGTCGATCATTTAGCCGCAATTTTGTGAGCTGTTGACATCAATTTTAATTGTGATCGCCAAGTGCTGATTGCTGTCTATTAATATTACTATTATTATTATTTTTGTTATTGTTTGTTGTTGTCGTGTACGCGCCACCCAACCACCCCCCCCCCCCCCCGCTGTGACCTTCAGATCATTGCCATCTTAGTTCTGACATGCCGAAAAATGCAAAAACAAGAAAGAAAATGCAGCCGCCGCCAACCATATAGAACCATCCACCCACACGAGCTCTACAAAATTGTTCAAGTGCATACAAATTTTCCACCAGCCCCTGCACACACACATCCCCCCCCCCCGCACACACACACACACGCCCAGCTACCGTATTTGTGCATTAATTTTATCCAGAATTGTGCAGCTGTAACTGATGCCAATTGCGCTTTTGTATCTCTGCCGCTCGAGACGAGGCAGCGGCAGACATCGCCACTTGTGCAATTGAGAAAAGTCCAGACACGCTGCGTTCCATACAGATGCTCCACCTCGCCCTGTGGGGGGATGGGCAGGAGTTGCATGTGTTGTGTTGTCGCCGCATGACGCATGGAATTTTTAGAATAACTCAGTTTTACAATGGAAATTTATGGGCATTACCCGTCAAATATTTTGTTGTGTTTATAAAGTTTACACCTTTGGCTGTGGAATGCATTGCATGACATGCACTTATGGCCCTTTTTATTGCTGTTGTTGTTGTTGCTGTTAGCCAAGTCAGTTAAACAAAAAATGGGCTGCACTGCAATTATCGAAGTAATAATATCAAGTGAAACACTTGTCCTAACAACAACTGCGAAAATAACCCGGAGCGGGTGGACACTATTTATGTACATGGCACAAGTCTCAAATTATTATTAAAAGCGTACGAATTCAATAATACGATATGCCATGGCAATTTCTAATGCACAACGAAATTTGTTTCAATTACATTCTAAATAAATGGGAAAACATATTTTGTATAATATGTGTACGTTAAACTGAACTCTACGCAAATTAAAAAAAAATAATAATAATAATAAAGATTGAACATTAGCTAAGTTAATTGTAGAAAATAAGAAAAATTTCTTAAGTTCCTATTTCTAAAAGCCATTTTCTGTTAAAAAATAAGTAAAATAATATTCTGTTAATTTAATGATTTTTAGGATAAAGCTTGTCCCAAAAATAGTTACTTTTAATTCAAGCCTTTATGGGCTTTACAAGATACAATACTCAAATATCTTTACTTCTCTTTACTTTTTAGAAATGGTTTTATATTATTGCCTATAAAATTATAAGCCAAATGTTTAAACTAAAAGCTTTTAATTGTTATTGTTGGCGGCCTTTTCTATGCGATATGCTTTTTCATAATCAGTACGAGCCAATAATGTATCTTATATAATTCTGCTTCTAATTGCATTTATTTTAAATTTATATTCCACATTGTATATAATATATACATATCAGATTTTGTGTGTATATTCAGCTAAAATAAAGAATTTGCTGCTTGAATTAAGAATATCTATCTGCTCTGTTTGAGTTTGGAAGCGCTAAATTCCTAAATGCGAATTTAATTTAATTGTTATTCATACTGCGTAGAAGAATTCGCGGCTGGAGAATGAAATAAGTTGTTCAAAGATGGTTTCTGCTAGTAAATTTCTTGGCATTTGGCAACTAATCTCAAAATCTAACCTTTTCATACCTGAGCAAAGCCCTATGATCCCTGCCAAAGAACTGAAATACCTGTAAAGTCCTCATACACTTGACATAGTGCAGCCTGTTTAAGATTCGCCTGTTTAACTCCCTCCTGAGCTGCGTACGTGAAGTAGGACCAGGCATGACGACGAACCGTGACCAAATTGTTCTTGTTGTTGCAGCCCTTGCCGAAGGTGAGCTGGGAAGTCGCTGCAAGTGGCAAGTGCAACATGACGAGGAAACGACGTTTAAGGATCAAACTCTGAACAGCAACTAAACTGAGGGAACAACCGAGAACGCAGCCAGGCGGAAGCCACAGGTGTGCGCCCCCGTCGAACGGACACAAATGCAAATACAAATGCAAGTTAAGGGCAGAGTGCGAAACGACCCTCACAGGTGGTTCTTGGGCCTGGTCGAGGGAGATGACGGACGGCAAGAATTTGCTCTTTGGGAATTTCCTTCTGCCATTGCCTGCGCTGGCTGGTCACTCAAATGCTTCTTCTTCATCATGTACTTCGTTTTCGTTGGCCCGTTGCCAAAAACATGATGAAAAACTAATTGAGTGGCATTTGCATAATGAAAATACTGGGGCTCTACACACGCACACGTTTGGGATTTTGCTAGAGATTTTGTCATATAGACTCATCAAAGAGGAATCTTGTAATAAAATTACGTTGTCAGCTGGCAGAGCCTTGACGCAGTCCGCTGCGGCGACGCAGACGCAGAGACCTTCATATACATGCACACATACTCGCATATGCGCGTGTGTGTGTAAAAAATGCCATTAACATTGAGCCGACAGCCGACAACATTGGCATGTGCGGTCTCTGTTAAGCATATACCAGGAAAGAGGGAAGA
Organism: Drosophila borealis; assembly: GCA_035045885.1. Lineage (NCBI taxonomy): Eukaryota > Metazoa > Arthropoda > Insecta > Diptera > Drosophilidae > Drosophila > Drosophila borealis. The sequence continues at coordinate 306,426 of JAWNOR010000029.1, read as the reverse complement.
AGGACAGAAGGGAAAGCAGCCTGCAAACGTGCAGTAGGTAAATCACTAGGCTCTAGTAACAATAACAAAAAGCAGCAGCAGCGATCACAAGAGTGACAGAGAGAGAGAGAGAGAGGGTGAGAGTACGCAATTTGTTTCCTTCTCTACCCTAAAGAGGTCGGCACGGGCAGGCAGGAACTGCCGCGGCGGCGGCTGCGCTTTTGGTCGTTGTTGTTGCTAGCTCGGTACAGTGCCGGGTTGTTGAGTGCGCTGCGGGGCGAGGGGCGCAAAATATTTAGCGCACATTTCTTTTTATGCGCGAGCCACTGCCATTCACGATACATAAATATGTTTCACACCGAAATAAATTTAAAAGTAGCTTAAAATTCCCTGACGCGTTTTAACTTTTTTTCTTTTAGCTACAACAAGAAAGTACTAGCAAGATATTTATTTGCTGGCAGTGACATTTTTTATGTGTGCTTAACGCCTGCGACATTGAAAAATTAAAAAAAGAGAAAATAGATCTATGTATATTTATACAAAAAATAAAAAAAGAAGACAAACAGCGGATGCGAGGCAAAACAGCTGCTGTTTCCCCACCCTTCGCGTTTTCGACTCACCTGTTTTTGATTGCTCCTCGATGGTCTCCATTTCGTTTGAATTGCATTAAATTTTGGACAGACACACACACTCACACTAATGCACGCACAAAACAGACCTCTTCTACAGCTTTCGTGTTTAGTTTTCTTTGTTTTTTCAATGACGGTTTGTTTGCTATGTTTTACTCATTGCTTGAATAATGCCCAATGCCATAGCATCTTTGTTTTTGCACAATTAAATTGAACAACGCTTTGGTCAATTAAAAAGCGGCGCGCAAAAGAACACAGACAAGCGCCCACAGTCACAATTTACACACACACTAACGTAGATTCACAAGCGCTCGCACGCATTATACGAATTTCATCGAATGCAGCAGGCGGCGTCGCTTTTATTTAATACTTTTTGCAATCCTGTTTATGATTTACTTTGAATACACGCGTTTAATTGCAGGAATGTGTATTATAATTTGTATACAAATAATTACACAGCGCCTTGTACGTGTTAAGTTTGCTTTCTTTGCAGCGCGTCGGAATTAAAAATCAAAATCAACGGTCAAACACGTCCGGTCGCACGGCTGTTCGTCTCGCTTTATTTTACATAAATGTTAATGCTGCGTATTCTTCTACTCGATAAGACACTGTTACGGCACTAAAATAACATAATATGTTAATGTTATTCATTTTCTACTCAAACAGGCACTGTAAAAGCAGCAATGTTTACGTAAATCGATATCGACAGGGCAACTTCATTTTGATTCTTTCAACACTTTCATTCGATTACTGCATCAGTGCTGCCACACGAAAAAAAAATACAAAATAGTAGCAGACAACACTTGTTGCTGTGACGTCACACATACAAGCGCAGTTACGTCAATGTAGCAATATGCCCAGCAATCTGTCAAACAACCCACCACCAGCGCAGCTGCAACAACAACAACTCACTGACATTTCGTCAATAGGTCCATACATAATTTTGTCATTTTTTCACTTGCTTGCTAAGAAAACAAAAATTTTCGATTTTTACCGCCCAATTAGTGGGCATTTTTGAAAGTGGTTTCGAAAAATGCTCCACCAACCGCCGCCGCCGACGCACAGCATCAAAATAATGTCTGGGGCCGAGGAAAATCGCCACTACTTGCGTGCCTTTATACAAACATATCGTGATATGCCCGTCCTCTGGGACACTTCTCTCCGGGACTACACGAATCGAGAGAAACGCGCCGAGGCCTATCAGCGCCTGGTGCCCATCTATCATTACCTAAAGCGAGACGCCACCGTCGAGGACGTCAAGAAGAAAATCAACACGCTGCGCACCAACTACCGTAAGGAGCTGAAGGTTGTGGAGAGCGCAATGCGCACGGGCAGCCTCCATACGCCACGTTGCTGGACATTTCAAGAGCTCGACTTTTTACGCAATACGGAAAAATTTCTGGCCGTTAATCCTACTTTCAAAAACGAGCCGTCTTTCTCATTTAACGAGAACTCCAGCTCGACGGCGGCCTTCATGGAACAGCATGCCAACAGCAGCAGCGGCAGTGCGTCCGTGTTACATTATCCATATCGCAGCGGGGCTGGACAGACGCCGAACATCACAGAAATGTTTCACAAATCGTTTGGGCATGTGCAAAAGGTGGATCCACTGCCGCCACCGCCGCCGCCGCCGACATCATCGGGCCTGATGCACCAGCCGCCCCATTCGCAGGGCGACTACACGACCCCAAAGAGGGCGCGGCAGACGCCGCCCTGCAGCAGCAGCTCGAACAACGCCTCGACCACGACGACAGTGAGCACGCATAACACGGACGAGCTGCTCAACATTGCCTGCGAGTATCTGGCTGGAACTTATCCCGAGGAGGAGTCAATTGCGCGCACGTGGACGCATAAGCTGAAACGTTTGCCACGCGAGCAGCGTCTGCTCGCCGAGCGCTTCATCAATGAGATACTCTTTGAGGCGGAGTCCAACAACCTGCATCGCGGTTCCGTCCAGATCAACAACAGCTTTGAGCCCTATGTGCGCTTCGAGGAGCCGGCGGCCTGTCACGAGGAGCAGGATAAGTCCCAAAGCCCCAGTGTGCACACCTCCTCCGAGTCGACACCAAAGCCCAGCGCCGGCGCAGCCACACCGCTCAACGAGCCGACGAATCCGGGCATTAGAGAGTTCTAGGATTAGGAATATGATAGCATTAAGTGTTACTCAGTTTTTTATTGGCAGATGACGCAGACAACATATGGCACAGACAAAAAGCTAGACAAATAATCTTTGTAAATAGTTACATGAACCTGATTTGGTTTTTTGGGATGCGGCACAGCTCAATCCACGCGCTGATAATCCACAATATTGCGTGTTAGCCATACATAGGGCGAGGCGCCGGCCAGAAATAGACAGGCGCCAATCACAGGACGATGCAGGATCCAGGCCACGGCAGCAATGGTCAGCGCCAGCGAGAAGGCGATTAGGAAATTTCCAGTCACCGGATAATGCGAATCCGGCGCCAAAGCAATCAGCAGCGGCACGCGAAGCACTGCAAGCACAGGATAACATTATTATACATAGTTGCCTATATGTATTCCAGTAGTATATAGCTTGCATGTTCTGGACTGTTTATATAAAAGTTCGATAAGAGATTTGTTCCGTTTTTGGAAACTTTGAAACTCTTCCAGGCCAAGTACTTACATATGACCCGCAGCAGCTTTGTATTGCAGTTGACGCCAAAGAAGATCAGCAGCCAGCCGATGAAGCGCCACCACCAAGTGTGTAGCACCTGGGCGCGATACTCCAGGCGGAACACCTCCAGGGCACTGATCTCGCCCGGATAAACGAGCAGCACGGGCACGCCGCGTGTAGTGATGTATGGCTCCAGCTTGTTGCCTTGAAGCCTGCCCACCACGCTATACATTTCACCCTCCATGCCAGCGTAGGTGAAGAGTATGCGGAGATCACCAACTTCGGGATTGAACACATCGTCGGTGTGATAGTACAGGCCCAGATGCAGCTTGATGCCGCTATCGTCCGGCCTGATATCCGAGGTTAACTCATGGTAGTTATTGAACTTGTTCTTCACCTGGGCGCCAAGCTCGTATTTGCCAATGTAGACGGCATCGGCCACCTGAACAGCGCTCTCGATGGGAAAACGCTGCGGATTCGTGTGTCCATGACGATTGTAAAAGTTGCGCGAGTCGACGATTTTGTCGCGCCACTCGCGCGTGTAGTAATAGGTACGTGAATCGGCCTCGGTGCCCACGCTCTCGCCAAAGTGATGCTCGACCGACTCCTCCACCCATTGGTACATTTGGACGCGCCGCCTAAGCTTGACCGCCATCAGCTGTATGTTGTAGTCCGGTTCGGTGAGCGGTTCGCCACATATGATGGGCCCTGATAGATGCACAATGCGATTCTCAAAGCTCAGGTCCTGCTCCTCCTCGGTGAACTGCATGGAGTAGATGTCGGCGTATGCCTCATCCAGGGCCAGCATTGTGTGCACCGCGCGTCCCTCGTTCCAATAGAGTACACTGGAGCCGGCTATGAACAGGCCCAGGCCAAAGGTCGCGATTAGCCAGTGGGCACGAAATGTTTCGCTTAATGTGGCCATGTGCAATGTTTAGCGTTCGGTCAGCATTTAAAAATATCAATAAACAGCAATAAATGCTGTGCCGACAATTCCCCCTCAATACAAATTGTGCAAGTCAGAGGCCGCCAATTTGCCAGGGCAACGCCGTCAAAGCAACAGCTGTCAATGTCAGCTGTTCGAAATTCGAAATTCAAGCATTCGAACATCCAGCCAAATATTACAAATTGAAATAATAATGTGCAGCAATAGTTTAACTGATTATCAATTCACAAAAGCATTTAAACATGGAAAATTCTGTTCGGTCTATAAGGCAAATTGTGCTGTCAACGATCGTGTTGTAGTTATTAAAAAGTTTTCGCTGGAACAGGACGATGATGCAGAATTAAAACGACTCTTCGCCGAGATCCAATGTTGTCGTCAATTCCAGCATCCAAATATCAATAAAATACTCCATAGTTTTATTGTGGACAGCGATGTATATGTCCTGTATCCGTATATGTGCTTTGGAACGTGCCAAATTTTACTTGAAAGCATTTTTACGAACGGACTTCCAGAGCCTCTGATAGCATTGATCTTTAAGGATGTCCTCTCCGCCCTTATGTACATACACACGAACGACTTTGTCCACGGATCCGTGAGAGCCCATCATATATTATTAGATAGCCAGAAAGCAGTATTATCGAATTTCCACGAGAGCCGCAGCTTTATAAAACACGGCAAAAAGAAACCGGTCCTACATGGCATCTCCCACGAGAAGAATTTAAATTGGGCAGCCCCGGAAGTCCTAGATCAGAATGTCCATGGGTTTACCGAAAAGTGTGATATATACTCCGTGGGCATAACGGCCTGTGAAATGGCCAACGGCATTCAGCCATATTCGGAAACCCAGCCCACGCTCATGTACACGGAGAAAATTCGCGGAAATGTGCCATCCCTCCTAGACAGATCAACGTATACCATGCTGCTGGATGACCACGGTAAAATGCCATTTGAAAATGCAGCAACAAGAAGAACATATGAGATTTTCAGTCAACGTGTGCTCACCGACGATTTCCATCAGTTCGTCGAAATTTGCCTGAATCGAAATGCGGAAAATCGTTGGAGCGCCAAAAAGCTAATGACCCATGCATTTTTCAAGCAATGCCGACACGTATCCATCTCAGATCACATCAAGAAATGCCGCAGCGAAACGCAAAACAATTCCATAAAAGACGACGAAAGCATTGGACCACTGGATGATCATGCACAGGAATGCCGCGAAGATGTTCAATGGAATTTTTAAGATTCTTAATTCTGGCTTACAATTATCAAAATAAAACAAAACCAAGATTTTAGACAAGAGACAAGTTGATAAACTTGATTTTAACTTTAGTTTTTTTACACGCCTTTCTGGTTTTGATTGATAACCTTTAGATTGGTTAAATGTATATAATTTTAGACTTTTGGAGTATCGCTTGTTAAATTGTAAATTGTCAGCTATGCGATTAAATTGAAATCCATAATTTATTTCACATAATTTACTATAATATAAATGTGGCTTTATTTACAGTACATAATCTTGTGTTTGTTATAATTATCCATTAATTAGTTGCTCGATTCAAGCCAAAGCTAATGCGTAAGTTCGCCTTGTTATTCGCCATATTTTGCGTTTAAATCTTGTAAAATTTTATTTCCCGTAAATATCTATTTGGAATGTGCTTGATAAACAAAATTATATATCACTTGTCGCCTCTAGAAACAAATCGAAATGAGGTGGAAAGCAAGTTAAATGTTGGTCTTGTTTTTTTTTTATTACGTATTATTAAACAAAATTAATAACAATTAGGCGTAATCTGTTCAACTAAAATTAAAATTATTTAACAAATAACTAATCAGAAATTGCTTGGTTTTGTGTGTTGTTTCGATTTTTAACTTAAAATAAAAATAAAATTCAACTAAATATTTGGACAAAAATCACGCACAAATTGCTTTAAAGTTTAAACGGTGCGCTCTTTAGTACGCTTAAGGTGTTTCTTTTTTTAAATATATCAATATAAAACATAACTGTCTATAGAGCGCATAAAATGTACAAATTTAAATATACATATATCATAGTAAGATTTAGCGGGCTATCACTGATAAATAACATTAGGTTTTGTTTTTTAATTTCTATATATATGCATATATATATATTATGTGAAGCATATTATTTTTGTATTGTTTAACTAAAATCTGTTAGTACCCGGTTTTATACCTCGCTTTAATTTCTTCTCTTTTTTTGGCAATGCTAGGGCGCATTGTACTGTAAATAAGTTGGGGATTTAAAAACTAAATTAAGGTAGTTGTTTTTCTAGCCTGCAAAACTTGTAACTGCTTAGGTCGGATTTCCATATATGTATATGGGTATATACCATATATGCATAACTTTGTTTTTATAAATATATATATATAGATTACTTAAAAATTAAAATAGTTTTAACGTTGACTAACATGCCACACAATCAAATAACTCTTATCGCCTCGATTTTCAATTGTTTGATTTGGTTCCAGTTGAATACTGTTCTCCATATCATTGTCATCTGTAAAAAGTTTGTGGAAATTTAATAAGTAACTAATTAGACAGGCAAAAGTGGGATTAACATGTACACATAGTTAGTGCTGCAGCGACAAAACTACAAAGGATCGCAAATTGCTGTTCTTGATGATTATATTATACAAAAGCATTTAAGAGTATTATTATATTATGTTTGCAGCGCCTCAAAAATTTTTTGTTTAATTATTTATATTTTGCTGCACAACTTGATTGAGTTTTAATATCTTCTGCGTGGTTAAGAGTTGAATAGAATTTAGTTTTGATTAGTAAGAGGGTTTCTTTTTAATTAGTGAGAGTGCGCGTTTTGTTTGGTAGTTTGTAGAATAGCCAGCAATTTATACAGTTTAAAAATATTAAGCAAAACTAAATAAAATACAATTAGCTACATATTAAATTAAAAATTAACTGATACGGCATTTAAGCAGCAGCTTCAACCAAACAACTAAAAAGTTCAAAAACCAATTTGAAAAGAAAGTTAAATTATTTGTTTAAACTTATATATACAACAACGTAGATATTTTTTATACAATTGCTTCCTTTATAAAATACTCGAGAAAGACAAAACACAAGAACACCAATGAGATCAGTTTTGAACAAATTACAATATCCACTTGTGACCTGGGTGGATTTTATTGGAACTGTGGGACAAAGTGTGCAGAAACAAGTGGACGGGGGAAACGTGATAATCAACAGAAAGAAATAAAAAAGAAAAACATTTAACATAAATTTGCATAAACCTTGGGGGGTCTTTCGATCAGGTCACACACACAGGCTCAGATAAATGCTGCATTCCAAATTTGAGCTTGGGCCTACGGGCGGGCGGCGCGACTACAAATTGAAGGTACTGAACGGCCGGCAAAGTTAAACAAAAAAAATGCGATTAAATCAACGCAAATTAATACGCAACAATACAACAAAAAACTAAGCAAATAGAACTCAAAATTTAAAAATATAATAAACAGCGCAAATCAAAATATATAAATAAATGTAAACCGAAGATCAAAATCAAAAGCAAGGCTTACGTATCGACTTTCCAAACTATCAAATGCGCTGCATTATCACTAGCATCGTATTTTTCATGTCCTGCAGAGGAATATGGAACGATTATACTATATATTGCATAAATATATAGACAGTTAGAGAGAAAGAGCGCGCGCTCGCTGATTTTTCGGGCTGTCAATTGGTTAACTAGAGCTTGGACGGCCGCTGGCTCCACTTACTTATGCGAAAATCAATATAACCCTCGCCGCCGCACATGACCAACATGTCGGGTCGCTTGTTGCTGAAGGTTAGCGTGCCATTCGGTTGCTGAAGCATGGGCACTGATACAAAGAACTTGACCGCATCGCGATGGCCATGGAAGGACAGTTGAGCATTGGCCATGCAGCACAATGGCATGTGGCCATGTGGATCAGCTGGATAAGCCAAGAAAAACGAGTATTAATCAATGTGTAAAGTTAGTTGAGTCGCAATCGCAGCTCACATGACTTTTGCTGCATCTCGGCCAGGGGCACGGAAATGATAACGCCATTGCTGGTGCCAATCCAGAGGCGATTGCAGGAGACCATCAGCGCTGTGATGCGCACAAAACTAAAGCCCAGCTTGCCTGTGCCCAGCATCTTGGATACATACGGCTCAATGTCCACATCCTGCTTGTGCTCAAATGTATGCGTATTGTACAGACGCAGCGTGGAATCCAAGCTATGGAAGTAGAGTTGTGTTAATTGGACTTGATTGGAGTTGAGCTAGTTGTGTTTACCGTATGGATACCCAAACGCCGGCACCTGTCGCTGCCATTTGGCGCACTTGGCTCTCCTTGCGCGGATGCGCGTCCAGCGAGTGTACAATGTTTAGCGATATTGGATCAACAATAAAGATCTTGTTGCGATGCGCGGCCCAAATGCGCTCGCCGGCCACACAGAGGCAACGTATCGAATGATTGCGATCACCGACCGTAACCAGGTGATAACTATTCAGATCCCATTGGCCGTCTGTTTGGCGGCGAAACACGGCTAACTGAGCATTGGCCAGCGCAACAACAACACGCGCCTCCACATGGACAATCGCCAACACCGCATCGGGCAGGAGCACCTTGTGCAGACACTCATGCCAGCGTCCCACACTGCTGTGCACATACAGCCAACCGTCCTGGGCACCTAGCCACATTGTTGGTCCCACTGAGCTCATGACCGGCTCTTCGCGCTCCTTGGTGCCCAGTATGGGATTCAGCGATTTGATGCTAAACGAAACATTTTTGCTATTGTTGTTGTTGACGTGATTGTTGCTGATGTTGTCCGAGCTGCTGGGCAGTCGTTGCGGTGCACCCGGCAGCGCCTGACGGATCTTAATGGCTTCTACATTGGCCAGCGGTTCGGTTGCATCCACGGCGGGCAGCTGCTCATTGGATTTCTCTGTAGCTTCTTTGGCCACTGCCACGCCTATTACTGTTATTGGCGCCGGCACCTCCTCCTCCTGGGAGTTTTGCTTGCTATTGCTGTTCTGATCCGATTTGGGTTTAACGCGCACAAACTCCACCTTGCCGAGCAGCTCAGTACCCTCGCCTGGGCGTTGCAGCATCTCGCCCGCCTTGACCACCTCCGATTGCTCCAACAGCGCATAGTCACTCTCCATGGCGCCCTGCACGGAGGCAATGCACAGAAGGTGCGATGCGCATATCGGAAAAGCATCCAGCACCGTAGCCGACTGATTTGCATCCACCACACTCACCGTACTAGCGGCATGTGTGCTGGTGCAGATCCAGACAAACGAACTGAGCTGCGTCTCGGGCTCAAGAGTCTCTAGGCTGGCACGTGCCATTTGACGATCCAGCGCCTCGGCGGTATGTTCCGCCGTCGGGCTAGTTATCTCTGCAATTTTGAGCGTTGAGCGCGGCGCATAGGGTGAATCGGGAGGTATCACCGATTGTCCATCCTTTGTGAAGCCGCCCTGCAGATTGACACCTGCCGCACAAAATACTTTCATGTGCGGCGATGCCTCCGCCAGAGGATTACAATAGACGGGCACGGGCACGCCACCTGTGTGGCGACTCGGATTGGCATCCTGATTCGTCTTGTTTATGGGCAAGCTCCAGCCGTAGGCATGCAGTCGTCCGTCCTCCTTTTGCACATGGGCGCGCAGCTGGCGATATTGTTCACGCCGCCTGGCGTTGATGCGCTCTGAGCTGCCCTCTTCCGAATAATCCTTGGCCATGATTAGTGCATTCGCGAGCCCGGCGCTGGCCGGATGCGGCGGTGGCTGGGAACCTGCTATGGCAAGGCGATTGTCGCTTCCTCCACGGCTAGGTGATCCATGACTGTGGGCAGGGCTTCCTCCGCCTGTGTGACGAAACATCGGCCCCCCTCCAAGTCCGTCAGCGCCGCGCTCCGACGAACGATTGGAGTGGCTGTACGGCGAGTAGAAAACATTCAATAGAATTCCCTTGGCAGTGCAGAGTAAACGTGGAATACTCACGTAAAAAGATTACTAAAGTATTGCCAAATGCCTTGCTTCGACTTCTTGTCCAAGTTGTCTACAGTGCGCGAGGCGCGCAGTATTTCAGTTAGGCGCACCGCCTCCTGCAGCTCCATTAGCCGCTCCTTGTACTGATTGCGCTCCATTAGCACCATGGCCATTTCCACGCGGGTAAAGCGTTTGCGCTGCGCCAGCGGCACATCATTCTCCTCCTGCTCGGTGCCTGCCACAGCGAATGAAGACATGTATTGGTTGTGTTTGTCGTGGGGTAGCAACCTGGGGCAACTTACTTTGCTGTTTCACCTGCTCCTTGGTCTTCTTGAGCTCATCCTCCAGTTCGCCGATGCGCTGCCTGAGCTTGGTACGCGACTGTTGCATGGCATTCAGCTCTTCGCGCACAATTTCTACCTCACCAGTCAGCTCATCCACTTTGACAATTAAATCGTCCTTGACAATGTTGAGCGCATTTCTGTGTCGATTGATTGATTGACATAAGTGGGTCGATTCTCATTGTTGTCCGCTTAAATTAGTCACACTTACTTGGTCGCTAGTAGCTCATTATTCTCCATTATAAGATTTTCCACCTCTTTGCCCATGCCTGGAAAATTATTTGTAATGCTATTAGTACAGCAAAATGTTCATATAGATATGAAAAACATTATTAAATGTCTTTTCGAGTGTGGAACGCAAGTGAAAGTTATGTGGAACTTAAGAAAATGAAACAAATTATGAAAATGGAACAAAATATGAATCGAATTGTTGAATGGAAGTGAATCATACGTGGAATATAAATGAATTTTGTATATCAAATCAAAAGTCATGCATGATATTAGTGAAAAAACGATAAACGTAAACTAGGATAAGCAGAATTGATGTAATTCGAAATCAAAGTCAAACCCCGAACCAGAACTAATCTAAAAAAAAAAATTTAAAACAAATGGTAACTCAAAACCAAAACTGTGATTAATCCAAAACATGACACCGGCTAACACCAACAGTGAATTTAAACTGAAGTTTAAAGGCGCAGAGAGAGAAAGACTAGAGACACTACTTACATAGAAAGAGACTAGAATAGTATGGAAACTATAGGTATGAATAAATCGTATCGCACTAGAAAACTTACCAAAATAGTTGTCGTTAGCTTTGATATTTTTTTGTTGTAGGTGTCGGTGTTTTGTGTTTGGTTTTTTGTACAAAAAGAATTTTTTTTTTTTGGGTAGTTGTAGGGAAAATGGATTTTGGAATAAGTAAAACGGTTTTGGTATAAAAAGAGAAATTTAAAATTTCATTAGACGTCAATAAATATGATATTTTATTAAGCTTTGCAATGCTGACAACAGTATCTCGAGCACATCAATTCCAACACATATCACAAAACAAAGTTTCGTTAGAGTATCCGCTGTTTTCTATATATTCTTTCTTTTTTTTTGTTCAGTCGATTATCGTATGATATTTGATGTATTTACAGGTTATATAGATGATTCCATATATGTAGGAATTATATGGTGTTGGTGGTTGAGTTTGTTGTGGTTGTTGTTCTTGGAGTTGGTCTTGTGTGTGGTACCTACCTGAGGATGCGTACTCTCCGGGATGTACCCAGCTGCCTATTGCGGGAAGAGAGACAGAGAGAGAGAAAGAGAGTGAGACAAGTGGACAAGTAACCATGGAGTCCCAGCAGATTTGAGAGTGCGTGTGTGTTTGTGCATAGCAAACATTCAAAGAGAGAGACAAAAGAGAAATAAAAACATTGCATTGAGAAAACTTTGAAGCAAACGTGCTCGAAATCTAATTGGCGCCCGAGCAGGGATCTATCGCTTACCTGTTACAATCTCATTCTCTTCGCTCTCTTCGTTATCCTGGAAGGACAATTCTTGGTATAGATTATTGTCCGAGCGCTGTTCCTTTTTGGTGGTCGAACGACCAACTGGGATTGGTTTTGGGTTTATTTTATGTATGGCGGGTTCGTTTTGTTTTGTTTTTAGTGAAGTTAACACAAACACAAAAGAAAGTAGAAAATTTGTTGGAAAATTAGTAGAGTTGCAGGTTAACTAAAGGTTCAGCCAGATGGTAGACGCCTCCACCTACCATTTGCGGGCACATTTGGCACAACGGGACTGATATCGGGACTCTGCGGCGAGGTGGCCTGATGTTGCTGCAGCGCATCTATTGCGGCGCCACGTTCTACGGTGCCAGCCAAGTTATCTAGTTCGTTCTGCAGGGATGGCGGTCCCGAATCATCCGACTGGCTGCCTACGCTGCAAATCGTCTCGGTGTCCAGCATAACAGAATTCTCCAGCGAGGCAAAGCCATAGGAGACGGGTCCGGAGCTGCGTGCCACTGGATTGAGTCGCGCCCGACTTACCTCCATGCGATCGGAGGCATTGCTCATTTGTGAGTGCGTCGAGCCCATCAGCATTTTGGTGCGTTCCATGTAGTCCACATGGTTCTTGAACAGTTCTGTGTAGCGTTCGTGCAGCCTGGCGTATTCCTATATGTGTTTGTGTGTGTGTTCAAGATGAAATTCAGCAAAGGTCAACAACTGGTTTTTGGCTGACTGGTTCACCTTTTTGAGGTCCGCCTCGCGCTCCTCCAGGCGACTGGCGTGCTCCACGCTGTTCTTGTGCTTCAGCTCCAGCATGCGTACTATGCTCTCTAGGGACTCCAGACGGCTTGCCAGCTCTTTATTCTCCTGTTCAGCCAAGTCCTCCGCCTCCAGCAGCTGCGCCGAGTGAAACGTTTTTATGAATTGATTTCAAATTCCAACTTTCAGCTTTGTCTCACCTTTTGCTCGGACTGCTTGCGTGCGCTCTTCTCGCGCTCATACTGGGTAACCAGCTGTTCATTGTCCTCGCGCAGCAACTCCACCTCCACATCCTGTTCTTGATTGATGCGATAGGAGGCATCCAGGCACTCAAGCACGTTTACAAGCAGCGGCATTAGGTTCTTAACCACATCCTCGTCGTAGCGATTGATCATTCGCTCGAATTCCTGATAAATGCTGCCAGCCAGCTGCTGCACCTGTAGAGTGAAGGAGTAAGTGCATCAGTTTCAAATGCAAAGCCACAAAAACAACAAAGAAAAGACAAAGTTAGTGCGAGATAGAGAGAGAGAAAGGAGAGAAATTAGAGAAATATGGGCGCACTTTTAATGGCTCAATTAAAACCTATTATAATTGCGGTTTGCGGTTGCTTTGTTTTATGAATGAAAAACTCCCAAATGAAAGCACAATGGAAAGGCAAGTTAAGCGTTGCCAGACCCCGCGATGACCCCACAGATGGTTTAGTAAGAGCAGGCAATGGGAAAGCTGGAAAGGTCAAAGCTTCCCATGCCATTCGGATAGTTAAAAAAAACAAATAAAACTCAAAATAGTTGCAAAGCGTAACAGAAAAAAGAAACGAAATAAACAATTTGAAATATCGTGCGGTTAGTTAACATATAAAGTGAGACAACAATTAAAATAGCACCAAAAATTTTGAACTCACGATGCTCACAACCTGTTCATTCTGAAAGAGAAAGAAAAAAGAAGAGAAAAGGGCACATATAAAAAACTCAAGTTTAATCAAATTAAAGTTAACACATAAGAATAATAAACAATTGAAACCCACAAAGTGCACACCCCTATGAGAAATGAGAGTGCGTATTAAATATGACCATAAAATGATATTTAATATTTAAGTTTGCATTACATGTTGATTACGTGAAAGTAAATAAATAAAAATTAACTTCGGGCTGCCGAATAAAAAATACCCTCGCAGATATACGGAGAGGTATGAGAAATAATTCTTTAAATATTTCTTCCAAAAGAGAAATTACAAATTTAATAATATAATAAGGTACATATGAACTTTATGCGTAACACATTTAATGACAAAGTTGTAGTACCACCTACAAGTGTATAACCAAATCAATAAGAATTGTGTTCAAACTGTGGTTAAGGCGTTTAATCGTGATTGGTTTTCCGCATTTAAGACCGCCAATAAAATAATGTTTTGTCCAAGGTTGGGCTCGATATGCTTATAAGGCCAGCTGGTTTATGCATAAAAGTTATTTCTGCTCTCTAGTTGTTTGAAGTTTGACCAGTTTTATTACTGAGCAGCAGCAGCAACAACAAAGTTGGATAGTATGTGCGTCAGAGCTGTGACGGAGTCGCTTGAATAGGTGAAATTGAGTCGATTTTCGACGCAGTTAACAGGTAATTCAAGCGACAAGTGAAGCATGTGGCTGTCTAAGGGGATTTGTTAGTGACAGCTCGATGATGAGCTCATGCCCAGCGCATTTGCATTGAGGGCAATCCGATTAAATCCCTTGCGAAGCTGATTAAGTGCAAAAATCAATGACGGGTCTTTGATTGCTAGACAAAATAGAACAAGTGGGCATGCTCTAGAAGAGTGTCCGACTAGGGGATACCCTGAACCTAGCTCACTTTATATACCACATTCAATGTGTCTAGCTCTGGTTATCTGCGAGATATGCTGAAAAAGCCTTAACTAAAACTGATAAGCATTGATTTTAGAGCAACGGGGAGTTAAATAATATTTTCCCTAGTTATTGCCGCAGACAAACGGACGGACGGACGGTCATGATTACGGCTATGATTAGATGGGGCTGTAGATTTTGCTTTAACAAATAAAAAATATATAATAATATTTTGGGTACCGCTGATCCATACATAAACATTATACCCTTTTCTTTTTAGCAATAAATACTGAGTATATAATCAAGGGGTTGGGGATTGGAACGAAAGAGGCGAATGTACATAAAAATAAACTGCTAAGCGAATTGCGTGAGGCAACATTAAAGTAGGCAAACGGACGTTTTATTGATTTCTTTTCGCTGCTACATCTACCTCTCTCTTTCCCTCTCACTCTTTAAACTCCTTTTTCGGCCAGCCTTTTGGCACTTGTGAATGTCAATGACTCGCGCTGGGGTCAGCTGATGCATAATAAACAAGCCAAAGAGAGAGAGAGAGAGAAAGAGAGCGGAAGCGAGAGATAATGGCAAAGTTAAATAGTTAGCAGACATATGTAACTGAGATAGTGGCTTCCTGTGAGGCATTATCTTGTGTCTGGGTACAATTATAAGCAGCGCATTTTACTTGTTAAAAGATATGAAAAGTCTTATCACATAAGCATTGCCCGCATGAATCAGTTAATAAGAGGCATGTATACCTTCTCGGACATGACCATATTGTTGTCCTCGGTGCCGTAGACCGTTTCAGCGCCCGACTGTGGTCCACAATTGTTGAGCATTGTGTCATCGTTGTCCATCATGTTTGTTGTTGTTGTTGTCTTTGCTCTGTGTCTGTTGTGCCTCTTCCTTAATTACGCATTCGAGTGTGGGTGGCTGTGTGTATGTGTGTGTGTGGGGTTGGGTACACACTGTCACACGTCACGCGTTATGCAGCTTTCAACCCCAAACAACAACAAAACACTGTCCAGCTACTGTGTGTGCTGCACCCACACATGCACACACACTTACATACACATATACCGTCAATACAGGTGCAGTCGTTTGGCTATTTGTTCTCGTAGTATTAATGAGTTTTGCTTTTGGTGTATATTATATAGCTCGATTATTTTTAATATAATTGCATTTTCTGGTTGTTCTGCGTGTCACTTATTTGCGTTTTTCGCTGTAGCTATGTTTGGCCATCATCCTCTTGCCCCCTCCATTTGCGACGTATATTTGACTACTTTTCATTTTTTCGCGTACTTTTTTCGCACATTACCACTACTCATTGCATTTGTATTTTATAGCCAGGGTATAACCACATAGCTAGAGTATAATTTAAAGCACTTTTTACATTAAAACACGTTATTTTCAGCGCATTTTTACAATAAAAAATGAGGGAACAGCAGGCGAGCGACCGATTTTCGTGATTAATGAGAAATGACTGCAGTGTTGGTAATCGTCTAAAGTGCGTCAAAGTAACCATGTATCGCAGTCCGTAGACTATCGTACGTATTTAACTATCGATATATCGATTACGTTCTTGACACGCTGTCATTTGACGTTTGTGTTGTTGGTGGATTTCGCTGTCGCAGCTGTTTTGTTTCATTTTTGCATTTAACAAATAAAATCCAACATGGTTTTTGTTAAAAACTGGGAAGACTTCGAAATCGCTGCCGAAAACATGTACATGGCGAATCCGCAAAACTGCCGATACACCATGAAATACGTGCACACCAAGGGACACATACTCCTCAAAATGACGGACAACGTGAAGGTATTAAATTTTGCTGAACAATAAATGAACTGTGCTAAAGTACGTGCGAATTTGTTTGCAGTGTGTGCAGTATAAGGCGGAAAACATGCCCGATCTAAAGAAAATTGAGAAAATCACAAGCAATCTGGTTGGTCATATGGCATCAAAGGAATAGATGAACAACAAATTGGCCACGGCAGCAGTTTGGATCGAACGTAACAACAACAATGTAAACAGTTTGTTGTTGTTGCTAACTGGACTGATCGCCGTGTGTTTCACCTACACTTGTTTAGTTTTTAAGTGTACTGGCCCCAAAGGCGGCTTAGCATGTGGCAACAAGAGTAGTTATTGTTTAAATAACATTTTATAAATGTTAGCTCTGTGCACAGCAGCCAGCCGAAAAAGCGCCAGTGCAGTTTTAAAATTTATCGTACTTTTGTATTTATTGTAATGTAAATGGGTGCAGTTAGCTGCATTATAGTGACATATTGAAATTAGTCCACATTTCCATGAAATGCTTTAAACGAATTAAATGGTGTTTTATAAGAATATTATGTTTGTTTATCTTTGATTATCGATTACCGGCTTGGGTAGCGCAATATATCGCCAAACACAATATGAACTATAGAGGGCGCAGCAAAACCGTTGACAATTCAAAAGTATCAATGCACGAAATTAAACAATTCTTGTTTTATTTTTGTGTAACATTTTACACTTGTAAGCTAGGTAGTTTTGTAATTTTGTCGCTGCCACTTTGGTAAAAAAATGTTAATTGCCTAGCCATTAAAGCGATTAAACAGCCAAAGCAAACAATTTGCAAAGCACAGGTGTATGTATGAGTCAGTTAAGGTGAGTGCGTGAGCGATGCGAAAGAACGTCGATGTGATGCTGCGGCTGCCGTTGCTGCTGTCCCTCAGTCGCTGACCGCAGTTACTCACTTAATAAGCGAAGAGTAAATATTTGAATATTTGCATATGAGGCACTCGAGTTTATTTGCCACAGGAGATTGACAGCAATGCCTCAAATCATGAGATCAGAGACAGAAAGAGAGAGCGAGCGAGCGAGTGAGAGAAAGAACGAGAGAGGGAGAGAGATCAGTAGCCCTGTCGGGACAGCAAAGTGTTGTTGACCAAATGCCACAACAAGAAGTGTTTGCCCATGCAGAATGAGTGTGCGGCTGCAACTAGGCAACTCAGTAGCCACTTTGGATTAAGGCACCTAAAAACGTTTGTTTGACCCAAAGAACGAGAAACGTTTTGAACGGATCGTTCGGCCGCTTTTGATCACCGTCACAGGCCCTACACTTGCAACTCAAGCAGCCTGGCACTTGGCTTTGATTAGAGCCCGTCGAAGCCGACGACTTACACCTGTCTGTTTCCGGCCCCCCAGAGGTCGACTCTAGTGCCTTGAGACAAGCTCATTTGGCTTCTGTTTGTCGACGCGATCCGACCGCCGACCGTCCAGGGTCCATTTGAAGGCATCTTTATCGGATGTTTGTGTTTGCCGTCTTGTGCTTTTGAATATGTTGTTTACCGTGCATCCATTGCAATCACAATCACAATCACTTTACGCGGCTGGCTTGAACACCCCTGCTGCAAATGCACCATCGTAAACCACAAAACAGTCCAGGCTCATAAATTGAAAGCACCTAAAACGAAATCTACAAATCAAATAAATAAACAGCCAATCTGAAATATATATGATATAAGCGTGCAGCAGGGCTACCGGTATTTGAAAAAAACCATAAACCCAACATTCAACGATCGTTACAAGTCGATAAAGCAACCAACAACACCAACAACACCAACAACACCACCAACATTACAAGCACCATCGGGTTTAATTAGGCACAGTGGCTGGCCATGGTGGCACATAAAGAGTTACCCACGCTGCGATAAACTTGACAAATAACATAAATGCTTTTTATTGCGGGTGGGTTGGCTGACTTGGGCCTGTGCACGGGTTTCGAGGGGAGGCGGGGGGTGCTTCTCGTAAGCTTGCTCAAACAACGCGCCATAGACTGGGTGTACTTACTACTAGTATTACGCCGCGATGCATTTTATGACACCCACTGGCGTCAATTATAAAGATATTTAAGTACAGTTAGCTAGCAATTAGACGGGGTCTTCCGACTGCACATGGCAAAACAAATCCCTGAGATTTCGATTTTATATATATATAAATTACGGCCATTGATAGTCGGTCATATGACAATTAGTTGTAAATTAAGACCATGTCACAATGCCTTATGCAAGTGCAAAAAAAAAAAAATGAAAGAAAGACAACTTAATTTAGCGCGCATTTCAAACAAGATAGTCGGGTGCAACCGACTGCCCAATACTCGCTCACCGTCTCAGGTTGCTAGCCAAATTTATAAGGGGAAATCGAGTAGCCTAGTTTTTGGATCGACTTTTGGAAAAGGTTGAGTGGCAAGGCAGCAAAAACGTTTTCAATTAGAATCTTAACCCCAATTATCCACAAAAGTGAAAGACACAGAAATTGGACAACTTTTTAGTTAACATTAACAACTTTTTGAGTTAGATCCAGCTTCAAAGCATAAATAATCTATGTAAAAATATTAGGTAGATGCAATATTATCAGTACAATCGGCAATCGAGAATTTAAGAAATATAAAGAATACATATACAAAAAAAAAATACGAAAAATTGGTTCAAACCAATGACAAATTATGTTGCATTTGCATTTTGATGCATGAACCGAACCTAAAGTCAGGCAGTTGGTTCGTACCATGAACTGAAGCCTAGATTGAAAAGATTGTTAAAGGTATCAAGCACTAATATACCCTTTTTCGCATTGGGAACGAGTGACAAAATGAGCGACAAGCAGTTGGGTAGCCGAAAAAGCAGAGAAGCTTTGAGACGGCCTCCTTTGCAGTTGGGTTGGCCAAGTTAGCATTGCTCAGTTTCCCTTCGCTGTTGTCGTCCATTTGGGCTGTGCAAATAAGCCACGTTTAATTATGACCATTAGCCACTGTTGAGCGGCTACCGTTTTGAGTCAATACACTACAAACGGCTCTTGATGGATTTTCGGACTTTTTCTTGGCGCTTTTTCGGCGGCTCAAATTGAAATTTCGCTTTGTTGTGCAAATGGCGAGCGCAACGGTGACGACCCAATCGAAGATAATGCTCATTAACGAGCACCTTATTGACGCAAGCCATTGACCGAATTGTGATATGCCCGATTTCTGTGACTCATGCCGCAGGGGGGTAAAATATGTATTATCTTTTAAAGTGCGGTTTGTCATAAGCATGATTTTTGATTAAATATTTTTTGGTGGAAAAAGTTTATATGCGTCTTAAGGAGTGGGGCTATCTACATAAAGAGTACTCCATATAAAAATTGTGTCGGCAGAATTTGGTATATATACTGGCTTTTTATGGCGGACAAATAATACATAAGCATCTTATAGGGACTGCCTCATATAACTATATATGTATATACACTAATGCAAAATATGTTATAAGATATATATACTTTTAGTTACCAAAATTCCGCCTCTTACTTATTATATAAATATACAGTGTTTAGTCTCCCAAACGACACCATAAATTTTGCTTATATACAGTGAAAACTCTCCTAACGGACAGGCCTATCAGGCGGACATCATTAATATATCTATCAACATTAATATCATTAAGTAATTAAATATATCGAAAAATACAAATTAGAGCTAGCCTAATTAAAATTTATTGAATCAAGATATATACAAAATCGCTAAACTTTCTTTACTATATGTCGTCTTCTAAACAGTGCAATAAACTAACTGCTGAGTATAGAGGTTTTTTCTTTATAAGCATATCTAGCTTTTTGCTAATAATCGAATAGTTACTATGAAATCATTCGGTGACAATTATTATTTAACACCTTATTGTTTAGTACGCTCACTTCCTGGCTTTTTTTTCGCATTTAAAATCGTAAAGAAATAAACATGATTAACCGGAAGAGGCTACAGCTCTGGACGTCAGGCACTGCCCTTAGTAATATATGTATGTAGAGCTATCGATATCAATATCATTCATCATCTTGTTATAGCTGGCTAATCAATGTCGGTGAGCAAGGGTGACACAATGTCTATAAGAAAGGAAAATATCATTTCATTATAATTGAATCACTTTACAAGCGATACGATTTTTCAAGAAATTGCACAGCTATCAATGTGTTATAGAAATACTAACGTTAATTGGAAACTGAAATTCAAGACGGCGGAGTAAACAGATTTGTCATAGTCTCTAGACCCAACCACATAGATTTGGTAGGGCGGAGTGTTCCGCTTTTGGGCACTCTCCGAGCTATCGGAGCACACAAATCAAAAGAAAAAGAACAGAAAATGTAAGGCAACTTCCAAAGTTGTTGTTGTTGTTGTTGTTGATAAATGCAATTGTTGTTAATAATACATGCTATACGTGGTTATATACGACTTTTGGTTGGGCCGCACTCGTAATATGTTATTTATAACGAGGCATTGGGAGGGTAGGCCCAACGTTGGCAGTTGCCTGGTAAATCAACGTCTATGATTAGAGCTTAATACCATCTTGATAGGCAGCTGTGGCAAATTGATAAATCAAATGTTTTTACTATAAATGGCGGATCGGTGGCTTATCTTGGGAAAACCAATCTACATGAAATCGTACGCTAATCACTAGATTTGCCCGCCTCGAGTGGCCATTTCCGTGCGGTAGTCTTCCAAAAGCATGACGCGATTTAAAACGCGCCCAACTTCAAATTTCAACTTCAGCTTCAGATACAGCTTTTGGATCTTCACCGCATCCGCAGCTGTTTACCCATTAGCGTTTGGGGCGACTAAAATGTTTGCGCTGCGGCGTCGCCTTCGTAGTTGCCGTCTGCCTTTTGGGTGGGGCGGAGTCGGAGTCGGAGTCGAGCATAAAATCATTTTCTCTAAGCATTTTTGGCATTTATTTACCTACGAATTATTGCAAATATAAGTACAGGCCGGCGCGTAAGTGCGGTAGCTTCACTGTCACTGTCTTTCCGCTAAGTGTCGACAATTTGATTGTCGAACTTAAAAGCCAGCGAGTGGTTGCCACTGGCGCCACTTTGTCCCACACATTGTGCCCAAATGTAAATTCAAATTGAAATTCCCTTTTAATGGAGATTAATGCGCGCAGAGGCGCCCGTTGCTGTTGACTTTGCTAAATGTTTTCCAAAAAACTACTTCTATTTATTTATTTATGATTTTGTTTTATTTATTTCGCATTGTTTATGACTGCCGGCTAATTAGGAACGTGGGAAAGAGCTGAGATTCCCCGGCGACTACGTGGCGTATGCGTTATGTGCGACTGTGGTTAGCTCAGATTCAGGTTGGTTTTAAGAGATGTAACTAAGTGCTTAAAAAAATGGCAAATTAACTTGTTTTTAGCTCAAATATTGCCTTAAAATAAACAAAAAATATTGAGAGCTAAAGCTGAGCAATTCAAAAAAGTAAATATATTAATTTAACCAGAAAATTTTGTGAATCAATGTGACAATAGATATAAATATCTTATTTACATATAAGAAGAGTGTAATATCCAAAAGAAAATATTTTCCACCTTGCAGTAAAAAGAAAAAATTATTATCCGAGGTCTAACTCTCCCAATTAGAGAGGATCAGCAAGGGTCACCATCACATCCTCCCACCATTAAAAGAATGGAAAAACAAAATAAATCTTTAAGAATAGCACCTCTGTCTGTAACAAATACTACCAACATATTATCGGTTTATCATTTCCTAATCATTAGTTGCCTTCAACAAACCTAACTTAAAAGTTCTCTTGGGCAATCGTTAACTAAACTTTGCACCCGTTGCCAATCGCCTTAACTGCCATCTGTAAATCCACTTGAGAATCCACAAATCAAGCGATACAACTAAATATAACCCACATATATAAATGCCGCCCCTAAATAAAACGATTAGCAAACAATGGAGCTGAGAAGCATTTCTATTTCACATTTATGAGCAAATCAATCAATTTCAATGCAATTTCAATTAGAGTGCCACAAAGTAGAGGAGCGCGATAAGACCTCACCTTTATAGCTGAGGCGACTCGGGCCGATCACAAACCAATCAAACTGACCGAAGGGTGGCCATAAAACATGGCCCGGGAAACCGAAATGAAACTCCGTTCTAGCCGTTGAGATTCAGTTCAGGTGTGTTATCGTGCTCGAGCTGCCGCCCGATTTCCGAATGTATAATAAACAATTTTAATATTTTTTAATTATGAAAACACGTTGATTATATAAATTAAATCGCAGACGCGATTAGATTACTGCTCGAGTGACACTACGACGCTTAAAGTGCAATTTAAACGGCTTTAAACAAATTTCTATAATTTTCTATACCTCTATTTCTATATAGAACAGGTAACGCTATCGCGGTTCTGATTATGCGCCCTCTGAAAATGGGTGTGTGGGATTGGGGTCTTGAGAGCGTCAAGCGTCTGGCGGACGCATGCCCACTCTGGCTGATATGCGCTTTGAATTAATTGAAAATTGATTATTGGCGATGGCAAAGAAATTGATAAGAACGCGGTGGGCTGGGGTGGGGCTAGGCTCTGGGTGCTAGACTAGTGCCACCTACCGCTTCAGGCTTTCGATAAGCAGTTGGGCAACGGGCTTTAATAATTGAAAATTAATCCATCATAATAGACGTCAAAGACGAGTGAGAGGATGACGAGAACTGGCACGATAAGTGCGCTCAAAAAATTAAATGAAATAAAATAAAATAAAATAAAATAAAGAAGAAAGAAAAACAGATAATAAATTATGAGCACAGTCTGAAAGACAAACAAAGCCTAACCGAAAATAAAATATTGATATCTGAACACACAGACAGACAGACAGAGGCCCTGGCAAAGGGATAGGGATAGCCAGGACACGATAACAGCAGCAACGGCAGCGTCATCATTATCTGGCAATTGAATTTACAAAACAAATAATTACAAAATGCAGTACAAATATGAAAGAAAATGTGACTCGAGTAACTCGTCACTCTCCCTCCCTCTCTCTCTCTCTCTCTCTCTCTCAGGTCTCTGATCAAATACGGAATACAAATCAAAATGCGATTTTCAAGCAGCCAAAAGGTGGCCTTATCTGCGGCACACACGTTTATGTACCCGATACCCGACTGGAGAACCCGAGCTCGGGCTCGAACTCAGACCTGGCGCTATAAGGAAGTGTGCCCCGTGTGTTACGTCGAAAGGTTAAAAAACTTTGTCGCAACAACAACAACAACACCAACAACGACAACGGCAGCAAAATGTATCTGAGCAAACAACTGCCGTGCATTGCTACACATTTTCTTCCACTATCCGAAGTGGTTGAGTGGTTGTGTGGTTGACTGACTGGCTGGTTGGTTCATTGGTTCGCTGCCTGGCTGATGGTATTCAATTCAATGGCAGCGAATTTGTTTACGCTGCGCCTAATGAGGCAACTTTATTTGTGCAGCGCAGCAAGACGCGACCGCAGCTCTCAGACTGAATGGGTATAGGTGCAGTTACGGTTACAGATACAGATACAAATAAACATTTCATATATTGATAGACTTACATCAGCTGGGAAGGCTTAGTTAAGATAAAAGCAGAAAAGATTAGGCTAAAACATATACAATTCGATGCGAAATTTAATGTCTGCAGATTAATTGAAAAACTATATATCATGGCCATGTGTGCTCAAAGGTCACAGCTGTATCTGATTCCATGTTTTGCCAATTTTAATTAAAATACTAATTACAAAATAAGGATTTTTAACTATCGCCCTACTACGTAATTCTCATTAATTCGAGTAAGCTTCGCAGGTTATCATGCTTTTATTATATATGTGTTTTGTGTGTGTGTACTTTTAGCATTTGAATAATATACTCTTTTTCCCTCTCTTTCTCCCTCTCCCTCTCGCTCTCTCTCTCTCATTTTATTCCTTTCTCTCCTCTTACTCTACTCTACTCAAACTCTTAAACTCTGTACATTTTCTGCTCTTCAACTAATATATAAATATTTGAAAAATTTTATATTTACATATATGTAAACAGAAATATATATTATATTATAAAGGTTATTTCGATTTGGACACGGGTTATCTCATAGTAATAAATAAGTGATTATAAATACAACTTTGAGTGATCGAAGTACTGGTGGAATTTTTAAAGTTCATTTTCCAAACACTCGCAATATAGAATATGTATAGTGAGAAAAGAAGAACATATTAAAAGGCTTACTTGAATTCATGAGAATCGCATAGTAGAGCGATAGAAATAAGATTTTGTTTAATTTGAAGTGCAGCGGGATTTTTAAAAAAGGGAAGCAAACTTGCTGTACGTTTTGGCATAAAAATTCCAACAAATATACACATATATATATACATAGAAAAAAGGGAAGTTGACCTAGGAACAAAATGAAGTTCATCTCGTCGCTCGGCATAGGGTGTCTCCTAGTCGTACACTATCAACTAGAGTACTTTTGTTAAATCTAATTGATTCATTATCATCATCAAATCTAATCCTCCAGCCCACAGCTAGATTGGAATAATTTGTAATCGTTTAGCAATCGCTTACCACTTACCAGCGCAATTTCCTCTTTAAATCCTCGTTTATTACTCGCGAGCTATACGTCGAACAGCTTATCAAACTTGCAAATTTTATACACACCCCAATTTCATTTGTGGCATTATCGTCATCAAAGTTAACGTAGTGGCTGTTCACAATTTCGTAATACCTATATACGCAACTGTCCTGCCTGACACATTTACAGGCAAACAAAAAATACATACATATAATAAATAAAATTCAATAAAACTCATTTATCAGTTTTTAATAAGTTTGCTCTGTATGGAAGTCCCAGCAATAACAACAACGAGCAAATCAATTCGCTCACTTAATGAAAAAAACACAACTCAATTATAAACTTTATCAGGAATGGGGGGAGGCAAAAAAAAAAAAAAAAAAAAAAAAACAACAATGAGACAAACGCGCATACGTTAAAAGTATTTTTCAATGTTGAAAATGAATTAAAATTTTATGTCAATAAATGAAATTTACTTTATTATTGCCATCGCATATGCGCACTTCCAAAGTCTATATTGATATAATATGTTATGATGAAGATAAAATATATATTGATAATGATGTCGAGGAGCTGATGTGCGGCTGATGACTGATGCAAAATGATTTTTTATAAACGAAAATCTAATATTGCTTAGCTTAAGTTATGAAAACTACAATAATTGGATTAACAATTTAAACAAATAAAAGATAATATAATGAAAATTATAGAACATATTTATATTATTGAAGAATATTGTTTAATTTGAAAGAAAAATCTTTTGAAGATTTGATGTAAATAAAATAAATATTACAGAAATCTATACGAATATGCTCGAATCCCACTAAAAGTAATAATAAAAATAATTAGATTTAATAATTAATTATTGTTAATAATAATAATGATAATAATAATAAGAATAATAATAGTTATTGAATTTAATATTATGATATTTAATTATGCCATTACCAATAAAGAGGCAATCACTATATACATAATAATGTTAAGTAATAAATAAAAATAATAACTCGTTATGCAAATCGAAATTAAAAGGGGAATATAACTTGATAAGCTTCGATACTTTTGCACTTAATAAAATGCGGTATTTCCATTAATCAATGACTCGCCTCAGTTTGCGTTGTAAATTGTAATAATAAATAAAAATACAATTTTATTTGTTTTTTTTTTCAAATAGATTTACTCTGAGTGAACGCAACTCGGTCAACATAATTAGCCAATGCTTAAATATGCAGCGCGTACTTGTAGATACGAGCAATCTGTATCTGTTATGGATCTGTATCTGTATGTGTATGTATATCTGTATCTGTATCTGTATCTGTATCTGTGTCTGTATCTGTAATGTATCTGTTTCTGTACCTGTATCTGTATCTGTATTTGTATCTGTATCTGTATCTGTATCTGTATCTGTATTTGTATTTGTATCTGTATATGTATCTGTATCTGTATCTGTATCTGTATCTGTATCTGTATTTGTATCTGTATCTGTATCTGTATCTATATATATATCTGTATCTGTATTTGTATTTGTATCTGTATCTGTATCTGTATCTGTATCTGTATATATATATATATATATGTATCTGTATCTGTATCTGTATTTGTATTTCTATCTGTATATGTGTTTGTATCTATATATGTATCTGTATGTGTATGTATATCTGTATCTGTATCTGTTTCTGCAGCTGCATCTGGATCTGTACCTTTATCTGTATACAGATCTGTATCTGCATCTGTGTAGCTGTATCTGTATATTTGTAGCTGTATGTGTAGCTGTAGCTCAGTAGCTGTACAGCCATGAGTTTATATCAGCGTAAAAATTATTTATTGATAACGCAATTTAATGCCAATTATTTGTACATAAATATTTGCTTAATTATCAATTGCATGTCGCGCTCAATTGACGTGGGCGTGGACATGGGCGTGGGTGCGGGTGCGGCATCAATAGACCGCGTGATTAATGACATCGAGTACCGCTCCATTCTAGCTACTTAAAACTGCGCATTGTTTTTCAAATGTTTGCAAATCTTGTCAAAATTTACTGCATAAACAACTCGTTTGGCTTTAAAGTGACTTTGAAAAGGCCAACCCTTGCGCCAATAAGCCGCTCCTCAACCCTTAAACACAAAACCCATGGCACATTGTTTGCCCTACTAATGGAGCTCTGTGAAATTGTTGTCAAATTTCGCGGGTGTCACACATTTTTATAGCATTATTGTGCATTTATCGGCTGAATTAACACGATTGAGCCAATACACAAGGGTGGCTGCCATTGAGCTTGCCGAGGGGTTGGCTGCGACACGCCCCCTTTGACCACAACTGCCAAATTGCAGCAACATATGCGACAATTTTATTTATTCTTTGACATTTACTTTATAATGCCTGATTAGCGTCGTGCTAATATGCCTGAAAAAGCACTTACTCCATGGAGTGGGCGTTGAGTGAAGAAAAGGGTGGCTGAGTGAAGTAAACTATAACAATGTATTATACCAAGGACAATGCAATATACCATAACTCCAAGCTCCATAAACTCCATAAACCCCAAGCATACCCTCTGCCATCTCTGCATCTCTGCTGTTTGTTGTATACGGTAAACTATTTTGGAACAACATAAAATCATAGTGGCTGCTGGCCAGCTGCTGCTCCAACTCCCCATAGCAGCTCGTAAATGTTAGTTAAATGCACGTGGATGAGTAGATAAATATCGTATAATGAAAATAAAATAGGAAAGGGCTAACAACAACACATCAACAAAAGCAACAACAACAGGCAGCTAGAACAACAGCAATCAGTCGCAATCCACGTTGCAGTCATCGCACTAATTTCGAGCTAGTTTTTGGGTTCCATTTCGGATTCGTGTTGGCCGAGTACGTGGCCAAAGAAAATACACTTTAGCACGTTTCTTGTTAGCCAACAGTTTTCTGGCTGCCCGTCTACCCGTGCATTGATATAGTTTTTACCCACACATGTTTAGACAACAAATATATGTGAAATGTTTTCAACTACAACATGCTACTCCAGACTCTGGAGCTCCTGCAGCTCTAGTGGCAGCTGCATCGTCCGTTGTTTATTTTGGCATAGGTGAATAGTTCAAATTAAGGCGCAGACATTAGATGAACAACAAAAGTTGCAAAACAAAGAGCTGGGCGCATGGTTGGGGCTTGTAGCATGCTCTGATATCAGCTTAGAAAGAGTTGGGGTAACGAGGCGATTGAAGAGCTGTAACTGCTTCTAAGTAATATGTAATATGGGGACACATGGTAAGTGGGCAGTGGGAGGTAAATTTAACCTTGAAAATATTGAAATAAATATAGTTCAAATTTATACTTCTTATCGTTTGTGGATGTCAGAATTATGATACTGCGAAAAATGAAAACAAGACTCATCATGATAACCCAAAACATCCTCTCCAGACCTAAAAGTAACTAAATTTGTTCAGAGTTGAACCGATTTTCATGCCTGATGACATTATGAGCATGGATTGGACAGATTTTGCTTGCAAGTATGCATGGCAGTTACTGAAGTTCGGGTTTGACTAGAGAGTAACAGCTAGTCAAGCACCCTCAACTGGCTATTCTTCTACCTAATCACGATGCAACTGATTCATAATGTCATCTAGAAAGTCACTCAGTCTGCAACACAATAAATGTCAACACGCAAATACAATTAAAGAACCAAATCGTTTTGGCTATAAAATGATTGCTAGATTAAAGGCACGAAATATAAGCAAGCCCATCCCTTTCTGGTGGATATTATAAAAAAAGCATTATACGGACATTAGCTGGTTGGAACGAAAAGTCGGGCAAGCAAGTTATAAAAACCCGAATGATGATGATTTTGCCAAACGATGATGGACATCATTTATATCACTTATTGTGCGGCATACCGATTTGAGTGGCCATAACAATTGAATATCAATGAGCCGACGACGAGGGACATTATCGATTTTCATGCTTAAAGCGTGGATTTATCTGGGGCTTGAAGACCCGAAACGAATGTCAGTCAAGTCGAGTCAACTAACTGCCTCCTTAATTGCTGCTCTAATGATGTGCCAGGCTAACCAGACAAAGACAGAGCCGACGCCCAAGTTGATTATGAAGTCGAGGCCAGCCCCAACCCCAACCCAGGACCAGATCCAGACCCAAACTCGTCTGCTGCAGAACTGGCTCAACACTCCATAATGATGGCAATTATAGCTCGTTTTTCCAACAATTTATATGAAATTTTGCAGCCAGGAGCGCCAATCAACTGGCCACGCCTCCGCACACACGCACACACACAGGCACACACGCCGCACACGACATTTTTTCCACTGGCAATAAATGGCAACGCCCAGCGAATGTTGCCAGCCCGCTTGCACTCACACAGATGCGAGCGAGTTGGCATGCGCTGAGCGCCTCCATCTTGAAAGCGTGCTGCCAAAAGAGAGCGAACGTTGCGTATTTGAGAGTGAGCGTGTTAGAGAGAGAGAGAGAAAGGGAGCGAGCGCCCGCAAGTGAGCGTAGAAGGTGCTAACTAGTGTCGGGTGGTGGGCAATTATCAAGTTATGCGAGCGTACACTGTGCAAAATTCATTTGGTACAAAGACAAGTTCTTGCGCGAGTTGTGAACGTCTAAAAAAATAATGCATGAGTATATAAGATATAATATTTTTGATTATATTATATATTATTTTTGTATTTACGCTATTTATATATAAAATATATATTTTTTTTGTATAAGTAATATGTTATTTTTGTATATCGCTGAAGTTTCACTATATATTTTAAACATATATTTTTCGGAATTCTAGCATCTTAAGTTGGATAAACAATAAAATAATTATTAATTTTAAGTTAGTTTTTTTTTCTGTGAAATACTTGGGAGTGTACATGGACCGCAGACTCTGTGGAAGCTCCTTATAAAATCGAAACAAATATAACTTAAAGCGAGAAATTGCATTTAAAATTTGTTCATATTTTCAAATTTAGAGTTGGGCAAGTAAATCGTTTATGTATATTAATGTAAAAATATAAAGTATAGAAATATATTTAAAATATATTGAGTCGGGCTTGAATCCTAGGCTAGTTTATGGATATAGACGAAGCCATTAGCATAATAATATAATATATGAATAATACGAAAAGTTTGAAAAGTACATAAGAGGACATAAATGTTGCGCTCAGTGTACACGGCCCAGCCACCGCAAGCCATTTCTCTCATTGCGCTGCCCGTCAACCCACC
This sequence comes from Drosophila borealis, assembly GCA_035045885.1. Lineage (NCBI taxonomy): Eukaryota > Metazoa > Arthropoda > Insecta > Diptera > Drosophilidae > Drosophila > Drosophila borealis. The sequence goes on along the minus strand of JAWNOR010000029.1, from coordinate 276,240 downwards.
CCAAAAACCAGCTCTCACGCACACACACACATAGACACACACATAAAAACACTCGCACTCGTGTGTACAATGACGGGTTTGGGAACAGCCCAATCATTGCGATATGCGACTCTATATGACACGGGCACGGGCCGGCGTTGAGCACAGTCGTTGATTAGCGCTCGTCGCGTCGAGTTCGCAGTCGCAGTCAGAAATTGTAGACGCGCGCTTTGCCGCAAACAAACAAACAAAAAAAAAAAAAGAGAAAAGAAACGGAAGCAAATCGCACGCCGTCTAGTGTTGCCGCCAAGTGTTGCAAGTGTTTATCGCCAGCAATTTAAAGAACAACCAAGATTAAATAATAACAACAATAACAATTATAATAAAAGCAAGCAGCATAAGAGTGTAAGTCGCAAAGAAAGTCGTAAGACAAAGCATGTCCAGTGCACAAGTGTCTCAGCCGCCGCCGCCCAACACGCAGCAGCAGCAGCAGCCGCAACAGCAGACGCCGCACATTAGCCAGCTGCTTATTAGCCACATAGCCGCCGCAACGCAGCATCGCGCAAATACCACAACACCACCCGCCGCCGCCGTCGCCGTAGCCGCCGCCGCTTCCGTTGACTACGATCAGTGCAGCAACAATTCGACGCTGTCGCCATCGCCCAGATCGAGCGGCAGTCATAGTCCAGCGACCGCTGCAGCAGCATCGAGTCCAACGCATTCCACGGCCACGACAGGCTCACCGCACAGCGCCTACGCACCGACACATAGCCCAGCGGCGGCTCTAGAGAGCGGCCCAGCGGAACAGCAACAACTGCAAACGCAGTCGCAATCGTCGCAGCTGGCAGTTGCAGCACCCGCCATGCCGCTGCTGGTGGCGCCCATACCGCTGGCCTGTCAGGCGACGGGGCCACCGCCAACGCATCATACGCACGCACATGCCCCACATCCGCGTCTCTATGTTGAGGGCGGTTTTCCGTCACATCATGTGCCACATGCGGCCCTGGTGAATGGCGCTTATCCGCTGCCACGGCTGCCACTTGCAACCGTCATGCTGCCCGCCAATGCACCAGCTGGCGCAACAACGCTGCCGCCGCCACCGTCCGTGCCCATGCCAAATGCCAGCTGCTCGCCGCCCTCAAACACAGCGCTGCAGCAGGCCCAGAGTCAGCCCAAGAAATCGTTCTGCATCGAGGCGCTGCTCGCCAAGAATCAGCATCAATCCGGCGATAGACCGCCGCCGACAGCAGCCGAGATGATTGTCGATGATCATCGTTTGGCCGCGCTGCACTATGCCCGGGATCAAGCGGAACTGAATCACGCCTTTGTGGCAGCTTCGAATGCAGCCGCAGCAGCCGCGGCCGCCGGCATCAGCGAGCACGAGGCACTGCAGCGAATACGCGAGTCGCGGGAATATGACTCACCCAGTCCCGACGGCATGTCCAGGTGGGTTTTCGATTAATGATTTAATTCTTGGGTTAGGCAAAGAGATCTTCGATTTGAAAAGGGGTTTTGGCTAGGAATTGTGAAATGTTGAGTGATAGAGAAGATAGAGATAAGAGGATCTTAAGATATAAATTGGCTTTGAAGAAGTAAAGCTCGTTTATAAGACATACTTATATTTGTATCATAATTTATTGCTGCAAAAGTATATCTATTTGAAGAATTTGCTAAACAAATCATAGAAGATCGTAGTTCAAATGGCTTATGCTTATTTAATCTTTAATTAAATAAGTAATCTGAAGACATTATAAACAAATCTTCTCTAGATTTCTAGGGATAAGATAATATAAGACTTTGTAGATAAGCAATCGATATGTGTAATATACATTCTTTAGAAAGTTTCAAGCACATTTCTTTATATACATTCTTTAGAAAGTTTCAAGCACATTTCTTTAAAATGGAAAACCTTCTGTTTAACTCTGTGATTAACAGATTTCTAAATTTTCTAAATATTTTGCGCTTGATAATCTAAAAGTCTCAATGAATATTCAAATGATTTTCATAGATTTCAATAGCTGCTTAATTTAAAGAAAAGTCTAATAGACCCAATAGATCCTAAAAGCAAATGGTACAGAAAGCAACAGGCCTGGCTTTAAGATTGGCTTTACTTGAAATATGCCCGATATATTATTTGCCTTTTCTCTATTCCTCTCTCAACTTAAATACCTCATTGATTACATCCCGCCATATGCAGTAGCTGCCTGGCAAATCCAACAAAATGCCAACAGCGAATAGCAACAATGCTTTTGGGCTTTAAAGCGGCTTTGTTAGCACTCGACAACATGGCCAAAAAGCCAAACCAAACTGGTCACGTTGCCTTCATTATAATTGCGATTACGTATACGCCATGTATGTGTGTGCTTGAGTGTGTATCTGTGTACGTGTGTGTGCGAATTTTACAAGTGTGTGCGAGGTGGCAAAACAAGCAAATTACGTTTTGCAGCCAGGCGACGCGCTTTTTAATTGTTTTCGAAATTGTCGCGTAACTTGTTTATTGTAGAGCTTAGATAATTGTGCAATTTACAGGGTGTCTAATCGTTGTGTCTATCAATTCGACAGATCTGAATCTCCCAGCTCATCGCATCGCTCCAGCCCGCCCATCAGTCCGGGCTGTGAGGATCAGCAGCCACAGCCCGCGCATCATACACAGCATCTGGGCATGCGCATGTCCGATTTGCATGATGAGTTCAAGAAGCCGGTGCCGCCGCACAGTCCCATACGGCCGCAAGATTTTCCACTCTATGCGGGCGGACATCCCTATCAGCTGCTGGCGCCAGGCGGTTCAGCTTTTCACAGGCCGCTGGATCCCTCCGGCAAGCCGATTCCGGTGAGCATGACAGCTGCTCCACAACTTACTTCATTGTGTGCTAATTCGATGCTGTTCTCCCTCTCTCTTTCCTCTAACTATTCTTGCAGATACCCATGGGCCACAATTTTATGCCCTCCCAGCTGCAGTTTGAGTTTTTGGCACGCGCCGGCATGCTGCATCATCGCATACCCGAACTGGCCGCCTATCCGCATCATGCGATACTGGGCAAGACGCGGCGACCCCGCACTGCCTTCACATCGCAGCAGCTGCTCGAGCTGGAGAAACAGTTCAAGCAGAACAAGTACTTGTCGCGACCCAAACGCTTTGAGGTGGCCAGCGGCCTCATGTTGTCCGAGACGCAGGTGAAGATTTGGTTTCAGAATCGACGCATGAAATGGAAGCGCTCCAAGAAGGCGCAACAGGAGGCCAAGGAGCGGGCCAAGGCGCAGCAGCAGCAGCAAAGCTCCAACAGTGCTGCCAGCAGCGGCAGTTAGTTTCACTTGAAGAGGCAGCCAAAACTTCACTTCTAGTCAGGCAATGAACAGGCGTCCAGCTGGTGAGACACCCTGTATGCTGTATGCCCTGTACGCCCAGCCCCCCTTCGGCAGGCTGACCAAAATACATTTCATGAGATTGCGCAAAATTAGCTTCGCAATTAGTTGAAATTTTTGGTCATTGTTGTTGTTGCTTTGATTTTCTGTTGTTGTTGTTGTATTTATAAAAACGATGTGGGAATTGATTTCGCGGGCCACAGCAACAACAACAACAACAAAGCGCACTGTGTGATATATGTAAACCAGAAAAATATATATAAATTAAACACTGCTACATAAAAGTATTTGCCCCATGTACATATTATAAACCATACACAACACAAAAAATCTATCAATTAATTTAAATTACTTTAAATATAATTCACAAATATACAAATAAATGAGATTAGTTTAGTTTAGTTTAGTTTGTAAATTGTCACGATCGTTTCTTGTGTAATTGTGTAAATAATTGTAATTATGTAATTTTAAACGAAATGTTGTCGTCTCGCGACTGCGCTAGTAAATTTTATTACATTTATTTTGAAATCGAAAATGGAAAATAAAATGTGCTATACAAATGTCAAATGGAGTTTTGTCTTGAAGGCCAGGGAATGGAGTACAGGAAAAGTTAAGTAAAAACTTAGTATACTTGAAGAAAGCCAGCCTTACTTAATTTAAAATAAAAATTCCTTTACATTCTTCACATTCCAAATAAAATTCCTAAAAATTGCTTAAGTTATAAAGATTTTTCTTATAAATCAAATGAACTTTTGACATATAGAAACTGCTTAACAAAAATGTTGTTTCCAATATTGAGAAAAGTTTGAAATGTAGCAAGCATATTTGTAGCTTGAATTCAAACATTAAAGAGAAAAATATTATTTAAAACTCTCTTAAGAATTCTGATGATGGCGAAATGATTGAAATAATAAAAGAAAGTAAGTTTGAGAAAGAAGATAGTAAGAATTTCTTTTATAAATCAAACGAACTTTTAACATACAGAAAAGTTTTTTAAACGAATTCTAAAGTTTGTAAAAGTTATGAATTGGATAAAAAACTTTTATTTAAATAGATTGGATTAAGAATAAATATATCTGGAGTTCCACAGAATCCTAACATATAAAACAAAACCTATATAATATTCTCCAAAGAATTCCCAAAATTGCGAGAGCATTACATTTTTTAAAAGTTTTTTAAAAAGATTGGATTAACAATGCAAATTTTTCTTGAGTTCCTACACAATCCTAACATTAACAAGAAGGAGGTTCTAGGCGGGAGCTCCCGACTAGGGGATACCCCGAACCCTATTTTTCCGACATCGAATAGGTATAAAATGAAAAATACTTGATATATATATATACTATTCTAGAAGCTACATGTCAAGTTTGGTGACTCCTAGCTCATATTATTTACCGAAATTGTTCAAAAAACAGGATTTCGATATCGATTTTTATCGATTTCTTAGAAACGGGGCAAGTTATCGACTATCGGAAACAAATTCGATCTGCGCGGGGACTAGGAGGACCTACAGCTAAATTTCAAGTCTCTAGCTCTAATAGTTTCTGAGATCCTTGCGTTCATAAATACGGACAGACGGACGGACAGATGGATGGACAGACAGACGGACATGGCTAGATCGACTCGGCTATTCATGTTGATCAAGAATATATATACTTTATGGGGTCGGAGATACTTCCTTCTGCCTGTTACATACATTTCCACAAATACATAATACCCCTTTTACCCATTTTCATTGGGTTCAGGGAATAAAAACAAAAATCTCATTTAAAATTTCCTTAACGAACGTTTTTTTAAAGATGAATTTTGAAATTGTTTAATAAATTGAACGAGATTCAAAAATAAATATGCTACTTTGTATATTTATTCCCAATCCGCATAACTAAGTTTCAGTACTGACGTGTTTAATTATAAAGTGATAATTCCATTCAGGTAGGCTCTTGAAATCAAAAGCTCATTATTGTGTTTTAGTTCTTTTGGGCAAGGTTTCAATCAGCTCTCATTTGATTTGACTCGTCAAAAACAATGTACTCGTAGCTCTTAAAACTCTCCAAAGCCAAGTATCTAATCGCATGCCCAGAATTTAGAGCTATCTATGTGTGTCCCCCAAAACTATTAATGGTGTTTATTTATAAAAGTCATAAAAAAAGCCAATCAGGTACAATTTTTAATTTTATATGAGTCCCGTTTCGCCTGATACGACTTATCGCGGCAAATAAATCAAAATGCGCGCAGATAATCAATTTAATTGTTCAGACAATAATTATGTCTAAATTTATAATGTCACTTAAAAATTATTTTGCTAATTAAAATGTTGCTCGTACTGACAACAGCAACAACAACAACGGAGACAGCAGAAAGCAACTCATATAAAATCCAAAATCATGGTGAGCTTCCATTTCCGCAATCAGGTCCCGTTTAAAAATTAAAAACTTGTGGAAAAAAAGTGGAAAAAGCTACAAACAACAAAAAAAAAAATGAAACAAAAAAATAATAAACCATGTCTTGGTCTTATCTGAGACGAGGGAAATCGTGAAATTTCTGTGATACGTGGCCTAATCGAAGCTAATGGCTAATCAAACGTGACAACATCGAGAAGTTGTTGCCACTATATAGAGTAATACCCCATCGATTAATCGGCCAGCAATCAGAGTTAATTGGAACAAAGTCCTCAGTTTGGTACGAGCTAATAAAGTTTCATTCTTTTTATTTCTTCTATTTATTGCGCTTGATTAAATGTAATCTTGCCGATCAAATTTTAAATAAATAACAATACGTAATCCTTGCCCGAATACTGCGCCAAATCCTTGGCAAACAGCCCATACAATTAGCACGATGGGATTATAATTGAAATGGGAAATAAACGGGCGATTGTGAATGGTCTCTGCAATTCTCATACGACGTCATATCGTCATTTGGAGAGGAACAAGTCTGGCCACTTTATCACGTAATTCTCAAGTATCGCAGAGCGCGACCTTAGCTCATAAAGAGAACTCTGTTGGAGAGGGGGGCCGTATGCCACGAAGTATGCTTTATATTGTTGTTATTATTGGTTGTTTGATATGCTCGCATTGTTGTTGTTGTTGTTGTTATTGTTATTATTATGCAGCAGTTCTTGGGTTGATTATGCGCCTGATGGGCTAATAAAAATTCATTCGTTATTCCACCAGACACTCACAAAACACGCAACGCATTGCGTCAACAGAGAGCAGATGAGAGAAGGGGGGAGGTGCGAACGGGAGGGGGAAAGAAGACGTTTCAATGAATGAATTTTGGTTGATGTTTTCCTAGGGTTCAATGTTGTATACAGTGGTGAGTAATTAATCAGAAAAAGCTAAGGAAACTAGCGTTTGAATAAGGTAATAAATATTTTCATTTAAAAGAAAGTCAAAATAGGTAACTTAATATAAAGATTACAATTTAATATAAAAGTTTAAAATAGAAATACCTTTTGGGAATAGCGCACAATATAAAAACATCTTAATGGTTCAAAAGCTTTCTGTGAATCATAAAGGTATTAGAAGAATGAATCGTTGAGTCACTTAGCCAAAACCAGTTGAGAATTATTGTTATCTGAAAAATAACTAGAATTAGTTAAGCGAAACTTGTATTAAGGATTGACTAGACTATAAAGAAATATCTCCTCTTGGCATAAAAAAATGTATGAATAAATGAATAATTGAATCATTTAACCAAAACCAGTTGAGAATTATTGTTGAGAATGTTTACATAAGGCAGATTAAAAATTAAATGTGAAGAATCAAAAGGAAATATCTTCCGAAAATAAACCCCTTTTATCATAAAAAGAGTGCCCCTAATTAAATCTTCCATTAAACGGCCAAGTTCAACTGCAAGCCCGTGAACCATACCATCATTAGAGTAGCTCATCAGCATCATTATCAAGAGCAAATGCTGACATCAGATCTTGAACCACTGTGCAGTGGCCTGCGGTCTGATGTGGTTGCTGATGCTGCGCTATATCTGATATGACGTTGCCTTGAAGTGGCCAAGTGTTGTCTGAAGTTGTGCCAGAACCGGAGCACAAAGGCTGTCACAGTTGGCAATGGGAATGGCAACTGTCTAATTCAATTCATGAGCTATTAGCGGGTAATTTGTAACAATTGCACAGCACAATTTCCATTCAAACCGAGAGCAGAAAAAAAAAAGAAAGAAAAGGGTGACAGAGTTCAAACCAAAACCGGAGCGACAACTGCGCTTGGGCAGGGGTCCCGGGTTTCGTGTATTGCTTAATTGTTGCAGTGAGCGCGATTTTGGATTTTGGATGCTGTCGCATCTGTTGCAAATTAAATTTGAGTTATAATTTTCTATAAACACACGCGCATGTGTGTGTGTGTGTGTGCTTGTGTGTGCACACCCAGTAAATTGCCATTTGAATTGAGGGTCGCATCCCCCTCTCATGACTTTGTCAGCAGTTTACGCATTTGTCGTTGTTGTTGTTGTTGTTGTTGCTGCTGGTGTTACAATTTGGTTATCCGAGCGTTACCCTAGGGGTGTCCTGCATGCCCGTTGTTGATCTTCATGTCAACACAGATGATCACATTTTATGCTTAATTTGGGTGTGTGTGTGCGTGTTGTGCTGTGTTTACTTTTGTGATTTCAGCATCCATCGAATTTTGCTAATATTCAAACGGCTTTTGCCAAATGGATTTTACCCATATTCCGCATTTTCCACATTTTCCGCACTTTCCGTTTGATTTTATTGTCAAATATGTGCGATTATTTGTCATATGTTGCATTTTATTATTGTCAAATTTGCATTCGCCCGAACAACAACGGAAATGGCTCTGATGCCAGCTCGTTAGTTAGTTGCCCCCGTTCTCTAATAGCTGTTTGCGACGAGAGGGGGGATGGCAGGGCGTGATGGGCGTGGCAGGATAAATTTGTAAAACTGATATGGCAATTTATGTGGCAATTTTGTTTTAATTTGCAAAGATTTTTGAGCTTTGTTTATGAGCAAATTGCAAATGAAATATGATTTGAATGACAAGCGAATAGATTTAATTATGATTGAGCACAGAGGAAAAAGGCTTAAACGGGAGAGAGGTTGGTTTCCATATGAATATATTAACGTATTGATCTGAAACACTAATTGTATACATTTTATAGACGTTTAGTACATTAAGCATTTTTATTACATTTTTACTATTGTTTATGGGGTCAGAGATGCTTACTTCTGTCCGTTAGATACATTTGCATTCCGGGTATAAATAGGTAAGGCTAGGTGTAATATATGTGAAGTATTTGATTTTTTTTGGTATTTAAGAGTAAGAACGACCATTTTTAACATGTCCAAAATTAATACCCTTGCATGGCTTAAGGTTTTATAAGGTTGCTTAAGAAGTCTTACAAAACCCGAAAATGATTACCATATAAGAACTCAGTATTTGAACGATCGGTTCTTCATCAGACATTTATTGTGCTCAAATCTGCCCGTTTTCGACATAGATATGTCCTGTCTGCTACGAAAATTAGGGCCTATGAAAAGTTTTGTGAAGATAGGTTTAAAACGGAGAGACGAGCTTGCATAGAATCCGACAGACGGACAGACCGACATGGTTATCTATATGAAGAGTATATATACACATATATATATATATATACATATATGGAGAGTACATAATATTGTTTTTGTGTATAATAATATATTAAGGGATCGTATAAGTCTACCCTTGTATACACAAATCTTAATGTCACATAACTTTTGAGAAAATGCTCATAAATCAATCAAATAAATTGATTCCAATATTAGTTAGACCTAAGAAATTCTTTAATTTCGACTGCTTAATGAATAATTTATTGATTTACACACTCACACACACACTAACACACTCACACACTCACAGACAGGCTGACAAAAACTACAACGCATATTGCTGCTTAATGCCATAATTTCCAACTTGTTTACACAATCCATCTGGCTATATTTTCAATACACAGACACATGTCCATGTCCATGAACGGCAATCATCAGTCCAAGCTGTAGTTGTTGCCATCAATCTATTGAAGAAAATCCGTGCGTGCGCGCAAAGTCAACAAAAATGCAAGCCAGAAACGGAGCCAAAGCCAGAGCCGGACACAGAGGCAGAGGCAGAGACAGAGCCGGAGCCAGGGCCAATGCTCATCAGCCGACACAAGGGGCCATTAGTTCACTAAGCACACACACACACACACACATACACACATACACCCATCGATATGGCATAGAATTTGTCAAATGATTTCGATTTAATCGCCGGGAAATTTTGCAATCAAAATTCAGGAATATCAACGCTAATTGCCAACGGTGCAGTCGTGTATGCCCCGGGTCCAGAGTGCCCAAAGCGCATTAGATCCCCAGAGAGAGAGAGGGGGGGGGGGGAATAGGGAGAGGTACGCATCCCAGCTCGAGGCAGATCCATTCAGATAGTGCAAATTGTCACCATATGCGTCAACACGCAATAATTCACCAGAAAAGTAATCCAAACAATTGACCAGACGAAGCACTGACATCTAATGGAGAGGGTGTGTCTGCTGCTCTCTCTCTCTCTCTCTCCCTTTCTCTCTCTCTGTCATCTGTGACTGACTCTTCTGATTGTGGCTGCCTCTGCAGCAAGTGCGGCCACCCTCAGGCAGCAGTCGCCCCTCAACCCACCCCGTCCAACTCGTAGCTGACTCTAACTGTGCTATCTGGTGTTTTGGTGCTAATTGAATTCATTGCCGTTGATCAAGTGCTGCCAAACAACAAATCATCCCCGGAGGCTAATGATACGGACGAGCGAGCTAACTGACTCACCGACTGAGTGACTGCTGGCCCGGCTGGCAATGCCCAAGGAGCAAGGAGCCAGCAGCCAGGAGCAGGGCAATTGGCAAGCGCGGCAGAGGGTGCACGGGCACACTGGTGCGGGCGTCGGGCCCCTTCCTTTGTGCAAATCGCTCTCGATATGCGTTAAATGAAATTAGAAAACCTTATGTTCAGTTAATTAGCAAATTTAAGGACATTGTGGAGAGCTACGGAGTGGTTATTAAGGGGAAACAGAGGAGAAAGCTGAGTCAGTTGAACTGCGCTTTGAAAATTTGCGTAAGTCAACTTCAAGAGGTTGGAAGTGCTTTCATGTCAAAACTTTATTTTCTCTTAGAAGTCATATATTATAGTAGACCGATTTGATAAGATCTCGCAGACATGTGAGGAGAATAGTAAAGCTCGTAATTGCTGAGATTAGTCAATAAATATTGAAGATCCGAAAAGTTACATATCAAAACTACTAATCAGTTTCTTGCTGCTTAGCTATATAGGATATAGTAGCCTGGTGCTAATCGAAGATTGCTTGTATATTGGTTACATAATGAAGACCTCAAGCGCCGAGCTTGCTCAAGATAACTTAAAATCAAACGAGAAAGTACTTCATGAAGAAGATATAATACTCTTGCAGGCATTTGCCTAGCGATTTTGCAGATACATATGTGAGAATAGTGAAGCTCGTAAATGCTGAGCTTGATAAACAAATATCATACAAAAACCTACTTTTCGACCGATCGTTCCTATGGCAGCTATATGATATAGTGGTTCGATCCTGTAACAGAAAGTCGGATCTATGCAATATTACAAGAATATATCCTTAAAGCCGAAAGACTAGTTTTCTTATAAACAAACAGACGGAGAGACGGACATGTCTTTATCAACTCGTCTGTTGGTGCTGATCTAGAATATATATATACTTTATGGGTTTGGAGATGTCTCCTTGTATGCGTTACACATTTCGTGACAAAATTGTTTGTGCAAGACCGATCGTCCTTTGACATTATATAGATCCGATCCGGCCAGCATTTAAAACAAGAGAAGATGGAATGTTTATAATAAATCCCAATAGTTCTAATAGATAATTAGTCATAATTCGATAATATAGACGTTCACTGATTAAAAGAAAATAGGTATTTAGGGATTTCAAAAGCTATCTAGATCTCTTCGAAGATGCATAAAAAGAATGTGGTAAGCTTTTAAATATGAACCTGTCCGATTTATAGATATGCAGCTGAATATACAGCATAGAGAACTACTCAAGCAAATTAATGTTTCCTTTAAAAATGTTCTTCAAAATAAAAATAAAAAAATCATGTATAATCAAAAGTTTCTCATGCAAAATTTGAAGAAATTCCACCAACCATTGTCAGTCTTTTCCATTTATAAAGATTTTTATTAATTCTTAAGAATTTTCCCGAGTCAGTCCTCAGACTGCTCCATTTGTTAAGCTTACTGCCAAGCGGCTTTCACTTCTTGCTAACTCGCATCCGTCAACTGCTGACAAATTGGCAATAAGTTGTAGACCCTTCCGACACGTTAATTGCAACAATTAAAACACAAATGTTTTGCCGCAAAAGTCGCAGCATATGCAAATGAAGCCATGTGTTTAAATTGTGCCTACCTTTTTGATAATTCTGCTCTAAACTCTAAACAAACAGCGAATAACAACTGCAACAACAACGACAACGACAACGGCGAGAACAACAAACAAAAATATTAAATTGTAATCCGCTTAAATGAGTAAAAGGCATTAAAACGCATTTGCATAATTGCCGAAAATGCGCGAGCAGAGAAATCAGCCAACCCAAGGGAGAAACCCGAATCATGTCTCCGGCCTCGGCCGATGCTATGTGGCACGAAAAACTTTTCCAAGCCAGTTCAGTCCAATCAAAAGTGAGCCGGAACCCTCAAGGGCCAGTCGCCAGGCGTTGCACGTGAGGACAATATTTAAAAATGTTTAGCATAATTAATGCGCTTGGGTTCTCGTCTCAGTTTTGGGTTCGCCGTTTCAGACAAGTGCACAAAAGTTAACGAAAAACGAACAAAACGAACAAAACGAAAATTTGGCGTGCCTAATCAACCCCTAAAACGGCGTTAATTTGCGAGGTAGCGCCTCGATTATGCCGCAGGGTCGCATTATTCACACATACGCTCAAATGAACGCGGGCCACGCTTCCCTTACCCATTCCCAATCCCAATCCCTTGGGTCTCTAAACTGGGCCCAACCGCAGCGTGTGCGTAAAATTGAATTTATTTTATTGCCGCTAATTGGCTGAAATACCTGAGGGCGCTTAGGTTTTTGCGTGCGGGCAGGTTGTACGGATTTAGATGCGTTGTTCAGCCTGGCTCTCAACAAACTTTGGCATTAAGTTATAGTAAAAGTTTCTGTGCGGCGCCGAGGCTAGGCAATTAGCAAAATGCTACCGAATGTGCGAAAAATATTTGTGAATAAATGTTGAATTAATGGATTAGCAGCTTATAAGTCAAAAATATGAGATCACAAAGTTCATAGAAATAACATGGAAATGAAAACGAAAGGAAAATAATCGCAATGGTCTAAAAGTTGGCACACTGTGCAAGAAGTTGACGGTTCTAACCCCCGTAAAAGTGGAATATTATAAAAGTACTATACTATACCAAGGCAATTGTTAACGATTGTTTGTTGTGAATCTTTGCACTCGCCTTTTCGGTCCACAGTTCCATATAGACATCAGACATTTGAAAACATGCCAAACGCTTGTTGTAAAGATACAAAAAACTTAAAAATATATATATATATATATATGTCGAAATAATTTTGAAACGTCCCTGGCACCTCTGATGTTACACTGAGTTCTTATAAGTACACAACACCAAAAATCTGGCCCAAATCTCAAGCGCTCACTACGCCAATTACATAATATGGTTGAGCAAAAAATGAGCCTCAGTTTTTTGCACAGCCCGATGATATGATAATGGCAATAAAAGATGATAATGTGCCAAATCCTTTGGCCAGATTCGCAAAATCAGCCCCACAAGCAGCTCAACACACACACACACACTGGGCTCTGGCCCGAAAATAATTTCAAAAAAACTTAAAAAATAAAAGAAAGTTAAGAGCGAGAAGCGCACAGAAGCAGCGCGCAGCATGAAGAAAAACAGCAACAAACTACAACAACAACAGCCGTAAAAGCTATTAACATATTAAAGCAATAAAAGAAATGGCATATAAAATGCTGCCACAGACAAAAGGGGGCCGTTTACCCGCCCAGCCAGCCACACCCCAATGCTTAGCGGCAAGTGGCATTTACCCCCGACTGGGCGCACTTGCCACACTGTCTGCCATCATCAACATCAACGCCGTCGCCATCAGGCAGACAAGGCAGTTGGCTGCCTCGGAGTTGGCTGCTCCGTTTCTGCTGCTGCTGCTGCTGCTGTTCCCAACCCTGGCACAACCGCAGCTCTTTCAGAGCTCTAGCAAAGAGGGGTTGGGTGGGCAGGGGGGGGACTGTTGATAATCATACTAAATGCTGCCATTTGCCATTTGTGAGGTTTTGCCACTTGCCCTATAGAACGATGTGTTGTGTGTGTGTGCTGTGTGTGTGTGTGTGTGTGTGTGTGTGTGGGTGGTTGAGCTGAAAGGGGCGTGCTCGGGTGGTTGGCAAGCAAATTGTGAAAAGTTCGCCTGAAAGTACTTCTAAGCTTTGTGTAAACACCCACTAAAATCAATTTGCTGGATTTTCTACCACCAGAAAATGTGTATTTTACGGGTTACGCTGAGAGCTGAGAGCGTAGAGAGTGTGCGGAACCGTATCGGTTGTTGCCTTTAGTGTGTGCTGATTGTGCTTTTTTGGGAGTAAAACTGGTGAAGATTGGCACGAAATGGCACATTATATAATCGGATGTGATAGGAAACGATAAATACAAAATAAATATAATGATTATATAGCAGAGAATAGTTTTAGTTGCTGGGGCAGTCGATTTGAATAGGGATTTTCTAGCACTTGCTTTTTAATCGTTTAGAAAAGATGATATAATGAAAGTGAGTGGAATAGAAGATAAGATAATATAATATATATATAAAAAAAGAAGAATAAGAAATCGTAGAAAGGGGTGGAATTTCATAGAATATATAAAAAATATATAATATAATATAATATAAAACATAAAATAAAATAAATTAACAGAATATACTTAAGTGGGCAAAAAATGGATTATAATAAAATCCTTAAAGTTCTTAAAATAAAATGAAATCTTATTAAAAATGAAAAACTATGAAAAGGAAACTTTTGGTATTTTAAAAAAGAAAATAATATTCTGATACAGAATGGAATCGAAGAGAAAAAAAACAGAAATAGTAGAAAGGGGAGGAATATAATAGAATATAATATAATATGATATATATATATAATATGATATATATATATATGATATAATAAAATATAAGATGATAAAATAGAATATAATATGAGCATGAGAACAGAGTAGAATGGAGTGTAACATATTAATATAGATAAATGTAAAGAACTAGAACGGAAAAGAACAGAATAGTACAGAATGGAATGAAGAACCTTAACTATTATGATAAAGAAAATGAAATCTTTTTAAAATCTTTGAAAGTAAAAAACAAAGCATGCTTTTACGCACTTTCTACGCCCAATCAAACAATAGTCCACAACTAATATGCCGTGCTGTAGCTCAGCTACAGTACAGATCCTGGCTCTATGGATATATAATCTTACATAATGTTGCTGCAATTTGTATTGAGCACAAAACTTTTATTTGAATTTACCCGAAACGATGCAAACAATGCGGAACATTTGAAAAAGTTTTGCTCTGTGCCCGGCGAACAAGTGTGTCCTGTGTCCTGCTCCGACTATTCTGTCCTGGCGCTGGCTGGCTGTGCTCTCTGCTCCCTTTACTTAATCTTATCTAATAAATGGCTTCGCTTGTCTCGTAAATCACTTAACAATTTGCAAAATTTCTACGGTACGCAAGTGAAAATCGTGCTAAGGTTTCTTGATTTCGGATTTTTTACATGTGTTCGCATAAGTGGCCCTAAATCGCATTCATATGAGTGCCCCCCCTCCCCTCTTTGGCCATTTTTCGTCTACATGAGGGGGGCAGCTTTTTTGTGTGACCTGCCATTTGATTTATTTATTGTTGGTTTATGCGTGATCTTGCCTCAAATTAGCATTTATCATTTTGCTCGCCAGCCCGAGAAAAAAGCGCAACCATTTTGTACAAGTACTTTGCACCAGAACCAAAAAGCCAGCTAACATAAAAAGGGCAGCAAATTGTTTTTAACAAGTCTAGCGTAATTTTTCAAATGTTTTTCCCCGTTTTTATCCGTTGATTGATTGCGATTATGCAAATGCCAGGCGGGCAATTGGAATTGCTTAGCTGCTGCTATAAATGGAAATCGTATCGAATATTTTCGGCACCTACTAAATACAGAACCTTGGCGTCACAATTAGCGCACAATAAATTTCAAATAATTAGGCAAACGACGCAAATACACAGACATACATATATGTAGTTGGAGTTATATGCGAGATAATCCAAAACAGTAGCCAATTGTCTCTGCTTCTGCCTGCTCGCGCTGCCCCCGCCGCCAACGGGCCGCAATTTGTGTCACTAATTGCGTGCAAATGGCGTTGCCTTTTGCATTTTGGGCCATGCATATAAATAGGCCCAAAACGGGCAGTGAAGCCGTGCACCCAATTGTAAAAAGGGGTCTGTGAATGGTTGCATGAAGTAAGGAAATAATTAGCTGGAATAATCCGAAAAGAAACTTCCCGTTTTTTTCTGGGTATTTATGAGTGCTTTTAGAGCAAGGCTGTAAACTGGTTTGAACAGAACAGGTTCAAATCTGGATTTCCAATTTACTCTTAAATTTGAATCTAACCTTAAGTTCAGCCAATGAAAATAGCATTCAATTTCAGCTTTGGTTAGACCTCATCTTCTTCGACTAGCAATTTTTTGGAACAATGACCAACTTGTATATTTAAAATTGTATTGTTTAATGAAAGTTTCGAAAAAATATGACAAATATATGATAAATATATCGCAAATGATGACAAATAACTATATGGCAAAAAAGAAATGACACAAAAGTATGACAGGTATATGACAAACAAACGTCAAATATATGACAAATATATGACATACAAAAAAAACTTAACGTACTGAACATAAAGTTCTTTCCAATCGTAAACCGAACAAACAACACTCCAGATTCTTAAGAAATAAATTTATATTTATAATAATGAAAGTTCATGAAAATATCGAAAATAGATGACAAACCAATGTTTAAAACAAAACCCGGATGTAGAAAACCTGTTTCACGAACTGAGCCTTAAATGCAGAAAGTTGTTTCCAACCGTGAACCGAACAATGGAAAATTCTTATTTGGGCTTTCAGTCCAGATTCTAGAAAATCAAAGCACTTTCTACCATTAGTGCCTAAAGAGTTAACAATATGGTACTAAAATTCACACGACTTTCAATATATTTTGGGTTTCTCAAACCCCTTTCTCGTACCTAAAGCGACGCTGCTGCATTTTAGCTGTCCGTAACACTTTATGGAGCCCTCATAAACTGTCGTTATTTATTAATACTGCCACAGAACTAAGCGGTACATGCACACCGCGTCTAAATTGTACTTATTATTATCCAGTCTAATAATATTATTAATACTTTTAGTACAATAATGTCGTTTAATTTGTTTATTTATCTAGCTAAGCGCTGAGCGCTGAGCGCTGAATGCCACGTCTAATTTATGGCTGAGCCCACAATAAACACATTTGTTTAGTTAATGAAGTCGATAAGACTACTGGGCCATCATAAAGATATAAATATATATGTATATATATAAGCAACGATCGGGTACGGTAGCCAATCAAAACAATATCCGCCGGAGTCCGAGGCGACACTTGCTGCCAAGATTTATGACCAAATGCCGCATATCAGACAGCTTTAATTGAAAGCAAAGCGTATAATTTTCAATCAACGAAATCCCACCAAAAAAAAAAAGGGAAAAATATATACGCTATAGAGATAAGGCGGACAGTTGTGGGCGTGGGTGTGGGTGTGGGCATGGATTATACGGTAGTCAGTTTGGCTGACTGTTGGTAACCATTGATTGCCATTTATTTGAATGTTTGCCAAGAGCAACGACAATCATGACGATGTTGACGATGATGATGATGATGAACCTGGGCACGGATATATTTCTATTGATTTTAAAATTATGCGCACAAACAAAAGTATGGAATGTTGTCAGCATTTCAGCTGTTGTTGTTGCTACTGTTTGCTAAAACGCCAGCGAGGGGCTGCTGCTCGACAGAGAGAAACGTGTCCGTCCCAATATCTGTAGGGTAACCATTTTGACTTTCCATCATGTTGACTCGCTGTTTAGATTTTCAATTAAATTTGTTGACATAGCGCCATGGCGGCGGCGGCGGCGTCGTTGTTGTTGGTCTACGTATACGTAATATAAATTGATTATTTCAATTTATTTAAGCGCAACGATAGCATTTAATTAAAAACTCATCTGGGCAAACAGTCAAATGGGAACTTGAACATGCGACAATGCCAACAACTGGCTCGCCTATCGTCTCCAGCTACTATTCTGATTCCGACACGACTCATTACAGCTCAAGTACCAGACTGAGATGCGGTGTTACGGTGTTATGGCCAACCTGATAAGCCCGTGGACTGCAACTTTATCTAGACTTTAACATCTCTAAATGCAGCTACTGTCGTTGCCAGCGCAGCGAATGTGACACGAAAATTGACGCCAATCGTTGCCATTAGTGTCAACAGAAGCACAAGTCTGAGCCTGAGCAGCGGCAACCGTGTCCAGCTCAGGTAAATACTGAGTTTCACTTCTGTACGATAAATGTGGGCAACTAAAGGTACACACGAGACCCTCCCAACCCCCCCCCCCTCCCCTCCTACCACACTTCAATTCAAGTTTAAATAGTCAATAGCAAAACAATAAATTTTCTTCAACCATCAAATGCAGTTGAAGTTGTGGCTGCGTAGAGTTGAGCGCGTGTCGTGCTTTCTTTCGTGACACGAAATCTGATTTCTTGCCTAATAGAGAAAACACATAACTGTTGATAATTAATTATCAACTTGCTCGGTTTAATATGTACTATGTTCTAAGTGGTTTCACAAGACTCCACAATCTTCTCTGAAACCCATCCGTGGACACAAAGTCAAGAGCCCATAGTGGAAAGTTAGAATGATATAGAGAGAGACTCACAAAAGATATTATCCCTTGTGCCTTCCTTCTATTGCAAGTTAATTTACCACGTAAGCAACTATATGCAATGATAATTAGTGTTATATTAAAGGTAATAATATTTTTTTTTTTTTTTTTCTATTAAGTTAGTACCTTAACAACACATGGATGGCGAATGTAATTAAAAATCAAACCCCATTCCGCTGTATGAAGACTTAAGTATACCGACATTAAAATGATATAATATAATAGCTATAAAATGAGAGATACTCGATCTGTGTATACTATCCCAAAAGCTACATGTCAAGTTTGGTGAATATAGATCTCAAAACCTATGAGATTTTCTAAAAAAAACAGAACATCGATATTGATTTTTATCGATTTCTTGGAAATTGATCGATTTTCATAAACAAACTCGTAATGGGCGGGCACTAGGCTTTCAGCTCTAGCTCTTATAGCTTCTGAGATCGACGCATCCATGCATACAGAAAGACGGACAGATAGACGGACGGACATTGCTAAATCGACTCGTCTTTTGATACAGATTATGAATATATACACTTCATCGGGGTCGGAGATGCTTGCTTCTTTTTGCAACATACGTTTGCACAAACGGTTCAGGGCATAAAAAACATTTTTAAGTTAAGATAGCTTGGAAAATTCCAACCTTTTTGCGTTCATCGTTTTAATATCGTGCATTATGAAAAGAAATTCCACAACTGGCCATCTCTAGTTGAGAGTTTGTTTCAGCTAGAATTCACTGGGAGCTGTCAACTGCTTTGCGCCTTTTGTTGACTTTTTCATATTTCTTAATGATGACATTTTAATTATTAGTAAAGTGCTTTCAAATACTGATAAGATATCACATTGGATATTTATGGCCGTGTGTGCGTGCGAGTGTGCGCGTGTGTGTGTGAGTGTGTGTAGGAGCGAGGTGTGGGACTCTTGGTGCGAAGTTCAAGTTGCCACCGTGCAGTGCGTGCAGTGGCAGGGGCAGGGGCAGAGGCGGAGGGACAAGCAACTGCTGTGTGGGCATTGATTGATAATTCTGTTTATAGACTCGACTGCGGATGGTGCGAGCTATTATAGACCCGTAGCTTAACCAGCAGAACTATCAGAGCTAAATCAGGTAATGATTAAAAAAGAATACAAAATGCTGGAGCAATAGTTAAGCAATGCGAGAGCACATAGCTAAGTGGCTACAATTAAAATCTAATATTGATAATATTTAAAAGTCAATTAAAAATTTAAAACAAGGAAATCAGAAAAGTTGTAGAGCTCTGAAAATACTCAAATTTATTTTAATATATTTTCTAAGTAGGCGAATAATGTTCTTGATATTTCTGATCTCAAGTAATAGTTGCCGAAACATCATCAATATATAAAAAACACTTAAATATTTTAGTTGTTTCGTTCAAACAAACTTAAAAGATCTATTTTGTTATCTTAAAGACTAGTCCTAAAAACTTTCCCATATTAATATAGTTCAAGTAAGTCGCGAGTTATGATAGTCTAGTCATTCTTTTTATTTATTTTACTTTTATTGATATAATCCAAGTAACTCTTGAGTTATGATTGTCAATTCTTTTAATTTTAAAATTCTGGAAAAGAATTTCTAAAAGCGGTAACTTATTGATGAAATCTAAATAACTCCTGAATTATGATAATCAATTCTTTTAATTTTGGTTCGAAACTATTCTTAAAACCTTGATATAATCCAAGTAACTTATGAGTTAAGATATTCTATTCCTTCAATTTTTAATTGCTTGGAAACTTTTCTTAAACGATTGATATAATCCAAGTAACTCCTGAGTTATGATAGTCAATTCATTTAAGTTCTATTCTAGTCTTGCAAACTATTCGGTAAACCTTGACATAGTCCAAGTAACTCCTGTGTTATAATAGTCTGTGCTTATAACTTGGCCCAATGGATCCGTGCAAATGACAAACTCTGAAGATTTATTATGCCAGCACTTGTACAAATAAGCGAAAACAAGCAAATCACGATGCGTCAGGGTGCACATAAGGGCACTCCTTAAGGAGAAACAGAAAAAATACTCGCAACTCGGGGGGAGAAGCTGCGGAGGATTTGCGAACTGTGGAGAAGACCGCAAAAGGCGTACAAAAGGCAAACAGACAAATGGCACGCGTTGTCATATTTCAAGGCACTCGATGTTGACGTCTTGAAGATTATGATTTGTTTTACTTGGCGCTTAACGAGCGCATGATACAATGAAAGAGCAGCCCCCAAGCCCGAGCCCAAACCCAAAGCCCAACCCCAAGCCCCAAGTCCCCGCACTGATAAGTATGCTAAACATGCACATGTGTATTTGTGTGTGTTTGTCATTTGGCTGACGACAGAGGACAAATTTTTACAGATTTGTCAGAATTTAGGCAAAGATGCTGCCCCAGACTTTGGATTGTATCGCATTGTTGTTCTTGGCACATAAAAGCAAATGTTTCACTTATGTGTGTGGATGTGCTTATACTTGTATGTAAATAAATGTTTGCACTTAAAAACTGAAGTTGTTTATGCTGCTGCGTGGAGAGGGGTTGGGGGACGGCAGATGGGAGAGGGAGGGGTGGTTGAAAATTACGGCTAACGGATGCTGACATCATGTAAGCAAATTGCGTAAGTAGCAGCCGCTCTGACATTGATTTGACATGACGAACCCGAACCCGAGGCCCAACCCCAACCCGAACTCGCACCCGACTCAGGATCTGGCCTAGGCTTCGTTTAATCTTAAGGCAGCCTACCCCATAACTCCCAGGCGTTATAACAAATTTGTTTGTTTTCGTCTTTAATGCTCTTGCACAAATTGAAAGGAGTATATTGGCTTTGTACAATGTTCGACTGACCTGACGGCAGCTCGTCTGTTTGTTTGATGGCATTTTTTTGAAGGCTTGACAAATCACAAAAATCTATATCTTCCTAGGATTTTACTAGAGTATAAGCTATTAACAAGCTTCTCTAAAGATGAACCTACAATGTTATTTTATATCTTTCAGGCCAAGCTCTCAAGCTAGTCTGATAATTCAAGAGCTTCTCTAAAGCTTGAACCAACAATATTATTTTTATAAAATCGAGATATTCCATATCTTCTAGATCCCATTTAGAGCTGGGCTTATAACAAATAAGCGTATCTTAAGATTAAACTAAAACCATTCTTAATAATATCCCAATAGTTATATTCTATATTTTCCATCAATGAGCCTCTTTAAAGTTCGAACCAACGATATTCTTATCATAAAATCAGGATAGTTTATATTTTCCAGCCTTTTATTTGATAAGTGTATTTTCCAGACTTTTATTTTAGAGCTAGGCTGATACTCTATTCAGTTTCTATAAAGATTGAAGCAACAATATTTAAATTATTATTTTATCGGTATATTCTACTTTTTCCATCAATGAGCTTCTCTAATAATTGAACTAACAATATTGTCCTTACATAATCGGTATATTCTATATGTTCCAGACTACTTTATGAGCTTGGCTGATAATGAAATAGTTTTTATACGGATTAAACCAATAATATTGGTATTTTCAGTAAACTTATTATTATTATTATTTAATCGTTGTATTCTATGGGCTCCACACAACTCTTGGAGCTAGTTTGATAATTAATAAGCTACTATAAAGATTAATTCAGAAGAATTGGGTATATCAAGATCTTGTTTAACTGTTAAGCGAGTATCACGCAGTCGGTAACAGCCGACTGCAAACATTCTTATTTTGTTTATTTGCTGGGCTTTGAACGTCTCAATCAACCCTTAAGATGGCAATGCTTAACCCTTTCAGTAAATTGATATGACAAATCCGTAAAAATGTTTAATGAAGTGAAAAATTGCAAAATAACCAAAAATTAAATGGAACGTCTTGTGTTTGCCATTTGCCATTTGTTGCTGTTGTTGTTGTGGTTTTTGTTTTTCATTTAAAATTAAGCCAAGGGTCACGAATCGTTATTGTTGTTGCTGTTGTTTCTCTTGTTGTAGGTATCTGCCATGCATGACAATTTTTGGGTTTTCGGCCACGAGCAATAAAATTGTGTAAACAAAAATTGGGCAATTCACAGTTGACTGGCTTTGCGGCTGGCCATTTCTATGGCGCCAGTAGGCGTTGGGTGGAGAGGGGGGGTGTGGTCCAGCCCAATGACAATAGCCTAAGAGAGTCGAAAAAAAACGCAGCCAAGCTACAAGCACACTGCACAATTTGTATTTATTTGTGGATTTTACGAAAATTGGGTGTGTCTTTTATTATTATGCGAAATAGTATAAATATTTGTAGTGCTTCGAAGGCGGAGCTGTGGCTCTGGCTCTGGCTTGGGCAGGACAGAGACAAATGTTGCCAAAGACGCCCAAAAGCGGGCAACACTTTTTTGTTTGTCGGGCTACAGTTGCGAGCGCCATTTTGTCCGTCGTAAAACAAAAATCATATACAAATTTGCGGCTATGCCGCTTCGTTAAACACATACGCAAATGTTGGACTCGGAAAGTGCATATCCAATGATATGCTACATAACTTGAAGTTTGTTTTGCCGGAGGAGTATCGGTTGGAGTTAACGCACGACTTGGCGTACAGCTGAAAATTGCGTTGGGACACACATAGTCGAGTTTCCATTTCCACTAACGACAGCAGTTATGAGGCAGGCTGCAAGATGAGGAGGCAGAGAAGCGCACATTGGGGAATTTGCTGGCCAATAACGAAATTGTGCGCAAATTGACTCCATGACAGTGCTAACAAAGCAGCTTCATTTCCCAGGCTCCACTTCACGGGCACAAATCAGAGAGCTGAGACCCGACCCGTACCAGGACAGAGCAGAACAGACGAGACCAGGCACAGACCCAAAAGTGCAAACCAAGATCATTGCTATGCTCGCAATTGTTTGCCCAGTCAAACAGACAACTTGACTTTTCACACTCTGCCCCAACACACACACACACACACGCACGCACATCCGCACACAGCCAAAGGCAAGTGCTGCAGCGTTTTTGGCACTGACAAATTTGCGTGCAGATAAATTGCAATCTGGCCAAGTTATGTATGTGTGTGTGTGTGTATGTGCGTAACTCGACTTTGTCCACTTTTGAGGCTGTCAACGTCGTTGCAATTGTTGTCTTTTAATCACCAGCCAAGTAAGGCTGCTCACGACTGCACTTCATAATTTTAATTGCCTGATATGAAACTGGGGTGGAGGGGCGAGGGGCACGTCCTGTGTTTGGCCAAGGCATTAGACACTTGCACGTGACTGGCCCCAATTTTGAGCTGGGGGAGGCGCCTGTTAAATAAACAATCAATTGCAACTGCAGGCTATTTGCTTGGGTCAATACGGAAAGCTGTTTAAGCACATGCTAAGCGGACCTGTTGAGAGCAAGTTTCGGAGGTGTGTGAATCAAACGATATGGCTAATGTTGTTGGCCAAAATATAGTCTGGGGCTGCTGCGAGAGCTGGTTGGAGGTAAATGAACAGTAAATATTTGCAGCATAAATGATACATACAGATACAGAGCAAAGTGCTAGAACTGGGCATATAAGAAAATTCATATTTACGCATATAAAAAGTGTGTTTAGAATCGAAAATAAAAGTTTACGATTTAAAATAGTATATCTCTATATATAAAACTGTTGCTTAGTCAAAATTCATGTAATAATGATTGCCTCAAGTAGCCCATATAGACATAGAACAACATTTCCCATCCCCCATAACTCGGTCAAATCTCATCCGATTTCGACGAGGTTTAGCCTTTTTTTCATGGTTTGGCTTCTAGATCAATTTGGCATTTTAATCTGGCAACCTTAGTCTTGGTCGAAATTCATGTAAAAATGCCAGCCACAAATATCCTATTAGACATAGGTCAAAATTTCCCAACCCCATAACTAGGTCAAATCACATCCGATTTTCACGAGTTTTATCTCTATGTTTAAAGCTTGGCATCTAAGTCTGGCAGCATTATTCCTGTTCAAAATTTCATGTTAATATGGTACCTTCAAATATACACATAATTTCTTAGATTCATAGAAATTTGAGCCCGAAACATTATACACGAAATCTTTCCATTTCCACCAAGGTCTTAGGGTGCACCTTTATCACATTAGGTAACTTCAGTGAGTGTTGAACACTAATCAGTCAGTCAGTCAGTCAGTCAGTCATTCAGTCAATCAGTCAGTCAGCACAAACAGTTTCATATAAAAATATTTTCATCCATATAGCAAACTCAATCAAATCATAATTTGATCACGTTTATGCCAGACATGGATATGCACGTATTTGTGTATCAAATACTTTTGAGTTTTTTTTCAACCGCAGCGCAAATTTGACTGGTTGGTCGCGTTTATTGATGTGTAATAAACCAATTGCATTTGTTTTGAATATATAAATAGTCATAAAAAACAACAAAGGGCAGAGCTAACGCCATTTTGTTGTTGTTGTAGCTTTCCGTTTCCGCTTTGTTGCTGCTTTTGTGTTTCTTTTTTTTTTTTGTTTTGTTTGGTTTTCAGTGTTTGGATATTTTTTTGGGCGAAACGTGCGTGGCATACTAATTTGGTCTAAATGGATACAATGCATATGTATATAGTATATATATAGCAGATATATATATATATATATATGTATACTAATATATATTTATGTGCTGCCTTAGCTACCCCTAACTGCCGCCCCTTTGTGCCATGCGTGTGGGTTATAAAACCTTTGATTCATCAAACCAAAAGTGTTGAAAATGTTATTTTTGCCCGCGCATTTGGATTTTTATGTGTACAGACAAACATATAAGCACAGATTTATATATATCTGTATATGGTCAGTCCATATAAAAAGCCACAAATGGCGCCATTTAGTTGTTCAGCAAATGTAGCTATAAACTTGCCAAGACAAACATTTACGAAACATAAAAACTGTGCAGACAGAAGGAGCAGCCAGTAAAGTTTTGGCTATAGCCTGTTAAAATCAATCAGCCATAAAAAGCCAATAATTTGGCTTGTACTTGGCCAAAAGAAGCCAGCAACTTGAAAGTGCTCGTGCTCAGGCTCTCAGGCTAATTAGTCAGCGAAAAGCGCTTTACAGCCACACTTCAATGCAAACACAAAAATGAAAAGGGGCAGAAACAAAAACCCACATGGTCGAAAGGCAAAAAAAAGCGGCTTCATTAACAGCAAAAGCAACAGCAACCAGAAAGCAGAAAGCCGTCAACGGCAGGCTGAGAACGTGGCTGGGAACGTGGCTCGTCCAACTGCCAGTTTGTCATTTAACATTTGGCAAACGTATTAAAACACCCCATCATTGCCTTAATTAAGAGCCATAAAAGCACATTTACTTATTGTACGAGAGCTACGGCCGTAGACTGAATACACACGGCCCAGGTTCTGGCTGCCCAACCGGCACGGCACGTCTTTACGCTTTATTTATGCCCAACCAGTCGGAGCCGTGCAGCGCCTGGAAGCCAACCAACCCACCAAGCCACCCACCAAGTGCGCCATGGCTGGCGACTCGCCCAACCATTTGTCGTGCTTAATTCATGGCCAAAGTTGGAATTAAGTGAATTTTACGTTCATTAACGTGCGAGGGTTGCGCTCTACCCAACGCTTGGCGCTGCTATATATTAAGTATATTTCTCCGGGTGGAGGGTGGTGGGTGGTACGCTTGCTTAATGCGCCCCTTCTGCTGTATTGGCGCTTTTTCGGTTGGTGGAACTGGCGGCTGCTTTGCCAGACAGTGTTGATAATTAGCAGTGCGTCTAATGTTGCCCTAATAACGTAAATTTGTGGCTTAGTGTAGAGCACTCGAACATTAGAGTTAGATTAGTTGCCGTAGATGGGTGGAAATATAAAAGTAAATACGTAGCAAATTTTGAACAAATAATGGAAATATATGTACATGCTATGTAAAGAAAAGATTACTCAGTTTTGAGCATGGCTAAGTCCAACAAGAAAAAAAATTATGTTTGGTTCAGTCTTCTGGTTTTTCCTTCTGGTTCGGTTCGTAAACCTTCAATCGTTTATTTTGGGGAAAGTTATCAAAGCTCGACACTTAAAATTTATAACATTTTTGGCAATAACCTATCTAATCATATGCAATGCAATGAAACGTGAACTTTTCGCATAGTTATAGTAAGAATTTGTAATCAGTTTGACCTCAGCAAATGCTTTTCTTCTTCTCTTGCTCTGTTTTATTTATATATCAAATGCCATGCGATTTATATTCATTATATGTTATAGTCGTTATAAATTTGTATAAATTAAACGAAAGTTTAAGTTCCATAGCTTCACTTTTGATTGTTAAAAGTTTCTCTAATATCTTGCCAACTAATTGGGCACAAAAAGTTTAGCAACAAAAAACTTTTTAATGCCTGTCCACATGACAGTTGGTTGTGTGTGTCAGCTATCGGCCACTCTGCATGCTATCAACCAACTAACTAGCCCAAAATGTTGACCAATTTCGTGAGCCACTCAACTAGCCAGTTGAAGCTCGCATGGCAAGTCGTAGCTAAACCAAGCCCCAAAACGGAAGCTCAACAGAAATGTGCCGCAATGCTACGAATAGCCTGTTAATTAGTCTCACTTAGAAAATAAACTGCAGTAATTAAGAGAAGAAGGCAGCCAGAAACTCAAACGAGGCTCCACCCACAGACAACGCCCCAAAAAACTACTCGCTGTGCTACAAAAAAATTCTGTTTTGTTTTTTCATTTTGTTTTTTTAATGCCGCAGCAGCGCGCTGACTGCAGCAGCAGCGGTGGCAGCGGAAGTGGGGTGAGCATTTTAATTTCAACGCTAGAATTCTAATTAACAAACAAATCCGACAAAATACACAGCAGCAACAGAAATGCCCTGGGGAGTGACATAGATGGAGCTAAAGTGAGGCCCGAAGTTGGGCCAAAGTCAGCGCCGGCGATGACAGCAAAAAAGTATGCTATATAAAAACGTTGGCGCAGTGGAGCAGCTATGGGCGAGGGCGGGCGAGGTGGGTAAGAAGGCAAACGAAAAGGAAAACCCTGTGAGCCATGATCTCCCAATTTAATATTATAATTGCTACAATTATCATTCTCATGCCATTTACACAGCAATTGCACAAAAACAACAACAGCAACAACGACGACGGCGACGACGGCGACAGCGACGACGTCGTGAAGAAAACAACAAAAAAGGGCAGCACGTCAAGTGACTGGCTACGCGGGCTGCGCGTATGTACGGTAAATTGAGGCAATTACCGCCTCTGCTTACCCCCGGCTTATATGCTCTATATACGTACATATATAATGCCAGCTATGCTGACTCCACCCACAACAGATTTTGCTCTCACTGGCAAGCGCTTTCTCTTTCGCTCTCGCATGCCTTCTCTCGACGCATGCGTTGCGTGTCCAACACAGACGCCGACGCCAACGCCGACTTCGTCGCTGGCAGCGACAGCATCATGGCGGACAGTTGCAGATGATGATGGCGTTCATTATGCGAAGTTGGCTGCGGCAGCGTCGACTTCTAATGGGCGCATTTTAAAATTAATGGCGTAACTTTTTTTTTGTCGGCCTCTCGACGATTTTTTGACTATTTGCGCCAAATAATGATAATTTTGTCAATTTGAGTGCAAAAAGTTGAGCAGTTTTTCATCGAGCTATTCGACTTGAACATAGGTGGAATATTCAGTAAATGTTGCTAATTGGATGACTTTATCTAAACTCAGTAAATCCATTCAATATGCTAGCAAATGCCATACACTTAGACTATGCATACAGAAAAAGTATGCCAGCAAAATGTTGTTTCGCATATAACAACAAAAACAACAACCAAAACAGTAAACATTAATTGATTGTACATAGACGATAATTTGAGCCGAGCCCAAATTGATTACAAAATGTTTGCAGCTGTTATTATTAAATTAATTTGTCATCAAACAAAACATAAAAACGTTGCCAGCTAAATCTGCATAAAAGCAACCCCCAGTTGGATCCCACAGTTGTTCTTGTCCAATATCATGTACTTTAGTTAGAATGCAGATACATGACAAAATAATCACAAATGTTATGATAAAGCCTGTGACATGGGTATGATAACGCATTTTGAGCCCATGTAAATGAGTTTTATCACAGGGGGGGCGAACTAATTGAATTTGATAAAATTGCTGACACTAAGTGTTAAAGTTGCCATAAGTGGTGACAAATACTCTATAAGAGCCCCGGGGCCTGGAATGGGGCTTTTATCTAGGTCCCCCCATAGCCCATTGGTTTGATTGGGTAGCCTTGGTTGGATCATCAGTGGAAAGTACAAAGTACAGTTAAGCAATAATCAATTGCTTAGCAATGGTTGTAGTTATTTCAGTAGCAAAAAATATTGTTGTTGCTCTTGTTGTTCGCCTTGTCATATTGGCTTGTTGTTGTTATTGCTGTACACCGAGTAGTCATTGGGTTTTCAACAGAAGTCGTTTAGTGTTTGGCTACATGTCATGTTTGTATTTCATAGATAAAGTAGCGCAATTGTGCCAGCACAAAATGTGTGTAATTATCGTTGTCACTAATTAAAGCGCATGCGGCGCATGTGTGTGTGCGTGTGTGAATTTTTTTTTAGTTTACAGACCAAAAGTTGCGTCTTATCTTTGAAAAGAAGCTTCTGAGGGATTTTTTATTTAATTATTGGGATATTGTGATTTGTGCAGACAAAATGTCTTACTCCACAAATCCGGTATACGTGCTATCAGGAGGCAAGCTTAGTTGCCCCAATTAGTGCAGCTATTGCGATAAAGTCGTATGACCAAAAGATTGGATATCATTTTTAAAGTGACTTAAAATTTAGTTCATTTATTTTGATTGCCGTTGTATTTGTAGAGCTCTTAAGAATGTTAAAAGTTATACCGTTTCATTTTGAAATTTGATTTTGAAGCGCTTTCACCGATAGACTCGACTTATCGATAGCAGTTTTTGCAGCAGCCTTGCGGCAGGTATCTGTTGCATGGTGTTTTACAGCACTCTTTTCATTTACAGTTGCTATTTACAGCTGTTAGCCATTCAACAGCAGCGCAAAAGAAAAATACAAAAACAAAAAGTGCATAAATAAACTTTACAACTAATTTTTTGCTAATATTTAGATTGACTCAATAGAAAGCTACACAAGTGTTTCTGAATACGAAAAAGTGTATGGCTTGCAATACCTGAGAAAATGCGTCATATTTACACCAAATAATTTACTTACGCTTCGTTATTTTAAAACAAAAGTCAATTATGCAGAAGCAGCAACAACGTTTGGTTTTTTTGACGGTTTTGTTATGCAGCCTTGCTGCGACAAAGACGAGCCCATTGAGGTAAGTGCTCATGAATCATATTAGGCAACAACAAGCGACGAGGAAGTTTCTAGCGTACGTTTTATTTATTTGCGTAGGCGGCGCAAAAAAAAAATTAAACAACACAAAAGAAAATAGACACGCGTTGCAGCCCGAGATTAGCGCAAACGTAAGCAAAATACAGTTATATAGTTAAACAGTTGGGAATATCAATCGATATTTCGATAAGCCGAGTACGCTGTGCGCTTGAAAAGGCACCAAGTTCAAGGTTACCCCCATGTCCCCGAAGGCCCGCACCAAAACCCTTGTAAACCACAACAAATTATTCACGGCTGGTTTTGAATGTGTGTGTGCTTTTTTTTAGCTTCGCCCTTGATGAAATATCCGACTCTGGTATTGCCCTGTCCAACCTGACCTGGGGTGACTCAAGCAGCTCCGTGGAGCAGCCACTAAAGCGACCCGCCGCCGCCGATTTCTCTGATGAAGATGAGGACGACGGATATTATCCACTGTATACGAATGAATTGGGCAGAGACGCACACAGCTGGGATGTGCTCATATTCACTCAGCAGTGGCCCGTAACCACCTGCTACCACTGGAGGGAGGAGGATCCGACGCACGAGTGTACGTTGCCGCAGAAGAAAGAGTTCTGGACCATTCACGGCATCTGGCCCACCAAAATGGGTCAGATCGGACCAAACTTTTGTAACAAATCCGCTGAATTTGATCCGGATCAATTGCAAGCGATTATCGATCGCTTAAATACCTACTGGATGGACCTGGAGGGTGACTCATCGGAGGAATATCTCTGGAAGCACGAATGGCTGAAGCATGGTACCTGTGCCGCGGTGCTCGCCGCCCTCGACAATGAGCTTAAGTACTTTGGTCAGGGCCTGAAATGGCGTGAGCAATACGTCATTTCCAACATACTGGATGCGGCGGGCATACATCCCGACTCCAACAATACGGTTATTGCTCTGAACAATGCCCTGGTGCGCGGGCTGGGCAAGAATCCCTCCATTCATTGTCTCTTCGATGTCAAGCACGACATTAGCTATTTGTCGGAAATACGAATTTGTTTCGACAAAACGCTGGAGCTGATCGATTGCGATGGCGTTAAGCTGGGCGATGTGGTGGCCATTAATTATCCTGGCGGCACAGTGAACACCAATTGCCACATTGGCAATCCTGTGCACTATCCCAGCCTGGTGCCGCCGCTGCTACGCAAAGAGCAATGGAAATTTCCATTGGTCAATGTCTACAAGCTGTTGCAATTTCTCATGTGGTTCACATTGTAAAATCCTGAAATATCTATTCGTCCCTCTGTTCTAGTATTTAAGTTGATGCATCATTTGTTATATCCCACACAAACATTATGAGGTTCTATTACACCATTTTCTTTTTGTAACAAGTATAACCCCTGGACTTGAGGCTAAATTGTATTAAAACAACACACGTGATCGAGCAAATATCACTACTATATATATATATACATATATGACAAACTTTAAATGTGTTTTGGCGATTGCACTTAATTGTGATTATACATATATCAGCAAATAAAAAACATTAATCATTTAAGTAATTATGTTTATTCTTTTATACCATGTATTTATAATCACATTTAAGCAACTACGCATTATCGTAGTTCAATTAACAAATTTTGCATTAGAACGAATTGTTTAAACATATTAGTTTGCCTACCCTTAATATCTTATCACAAATTGTGTCGGCTGATCATTTTCTTGCTTCTTTAAATAAAAAAGACACAAACACTCAAAAGGAATTTAAATATTTTGAATTTAGTAGATTTCCTTTACTTTTGTATTTAGTTAATAATAATTTAAGGCTGCATATCCTTGAAGCTGTGAATGTGTAACGGGTATGATTATAGAGAAATTTGTAACTATTAGTACATTTTTTATTGCTGTTGTGTTGAGTTTCCATTATAGGTGGCCTTATCCTCGTCGTCATCCTTTGCGCTATCTGCCAATCGTCGAATATTCGATTCACCATAACGCGCTGGCTTAATGCCACCGGAGCGCTGATGTGTCAGGTCATGTCCAGATGATGTATCTGCATCGCTGTGCGAGACTAGCGTGGGCTTCACCTGATGAGCCGGCGACCCAACTGCATTTTGTGGAGTTGCCTGTTGCAGGCCCGGAGGACCACTTGTCGAGCGCAGCATAAATAAATCCATATTACGTCCAATGGTGCTGTGAAAGGGTAAAGAAACGCGGCATTAGTTTGTGCATAGAGCTTGTTTAACTTGTTTAGCCTACCCATCGCCGTCGGCCGCGGGGCGTGCTTGAGGTTTCGACCAGCCCACATTGGACACCATTTGCATGAAGCGCTGTCGCAGACGCTGGAAACCCATTTTGTTGATGTAATCAAATGCCACGGCCGCTGGTGTGAGTATTGCCCAAATCATGCTGGTCACAATGTTCATTAGACTGCTGCTGCTGCGCACCACGCGATTTGTTGTTTCGCTTTTGAGTACCAACAACACCGCATTGGGCACCAGATTCAACTCGCCCAACGTCTTGGCCTCGTCCTCTGTTTTAAATTCACGTCTCGGGTAGCTGGTGGCCAGTGTGAATTCGCGTATGTTGCTGCCGGCAAGCAGTTCTTCCAGAACATAGCCGCGCACAGTGGTCAGTGGCTCCATAACGGGGAAGGCTTTGGTGCGCGTAATGCCGCCTGGCAAACGTATTTGCAATCGCGTCTCCTGCACCGATGTGGCAGAAAAGTCCTGCACAACAGCCGATGTCGTTGTGCATGTGTTAACACTCTGAACTTCGGCACTCACGGATGCACGATTTGCCATCTCGGCACGATCGGCAGCAATTTGCGCAAGAATTCGTTCACGTGTCTCCTGCTCTTGCTGGCGCTCGCGACGTATGCGTTCCTTGGGAAGAGAACCGTTTTTAATTATATTTATTTGTTAGCATTCGAAATTGTGACTCACTTGCAATAGTTTTAGCTCCTGCTCTCGGCTGATCTCCTGCTGGGCTTGTGCCTCGCGTCCCTCGCGACGACGTCGCAGCTCGTTCTCCTTGTCGCGTCGCTTTTGCTCCTCCAGCCGTTCTTGCTTGCGCTGCTCCACAAGCATTTGAATCTCCGACATGCTCACATTGGTCTCCTCGGTGGACGAACGTGCGCCGCTCTGTGTGCTTAGTGGTATTAATGGCATGGCAATGGGCAAGATCGAGGCCATCCCATTGGACAGCACTGTTGCGTTGTGTTCTTGAGCTGCGGCTGTGGCAGCTGCAGCTGCGGCTGCACGCTTCTCAGCAGCCGCCGCCGCTGTCATCGCCGCGACAGTTGGCTCAGGCGCAGCAGCTGTTTGAGGAACAGCTGCAGGCTGTGGCGGATCAACTGTTTCAAGCTGGGAGCTTGATTCCACCGGAGCAATGGGCTCGGCTGAAACTGGCTCTTCCGCTGCTGGCTCATCCGATGCTGGCTCTTCCGCTGCTGGCTCATCCGCTGCTGGTTCTTCCGCTGCTGGCTCTGCCACTGTTATCTCTGATTCCCGATCGACTACTTGCTCTGTACTCCCGGCCGCTTGTTCAAATGACGCAACTTCCAGTTCCCTGGCTTCGGTACTGTCTTCACCAGCAATTGTGCGAACTTCTTCCTCCTGTGATTCGTCTTCGTTTGCAACTGCGCTGCTCGTGGTTGCATCCGGATTAGCTTGCTTGCCCGCCAGCAGCAGCACTTTATCGATTTTAGCGACCAGCTCCTCGACGCTGCCAATGATGCCTGTGGCAATATCCAGCGGGGTGCCAGATTTACCAATAAAGAAGATTGATGGCACTGGCACCACTTTGTCTTCAAGGCAAATGATTAATGCATATATGAAACTGTCCGAGTTCACTTTAGCGAGCGTATGCTGTACTTACAGAGCGATATAAACATAGCGTAAGCTTCACTGTCGCCCTGTATCTTGACCGCCACAAAGTCGGATGTTTGCAGCTTCGAGGTAACGAGCGCATCGTTCAGAAATCTATCCAGATTAGCCGTCATCTCATCCTGACCTGTGTGGCGCAGTGTAATTCAATTACAATGTCCAATTAACAAACATGACGTGGTAAAAATTGATTCAGTGATTTCTATTTCGTGTTTTTACCTTGAATGTAGAGAACGAAGATGGCATCTTTGGCTTTAGATTCCGCCACAGCCTCTGCAATATTACCCGTGTGCCAATTCATATTTGTTTGCTGCCTAGAATGTTGATTTATTACCGAATAATTTAGCTATTTCACAAATATTTTTTTCCACCTGACATCCATGGGATAGTGATGAAACTTTCTACAACAAGCTTAATATCGATAATTTTTGGTAAATCGGTTGTGCTTTCAAACGAGCCGAGCAAAAAAAAAAAACAACAGCAACAACAAATATTAGTTACAAATGTATTTATAGATATTCAAAATTACAGCTACATAATATGAGTGTGGATAGTCCCGGACATGGTGCCACCGCCTGGTTTGTCTAGTCTTCAGTACAATTGGTGATTGGGCGCAACGGAAATGACAGCTGCATCATCTATTCGTCAGCAGAATCTGTAAATATAGCATTGTTAAATGGCTGCATTTTCGATAGGGTCAAGAACGCAAATACCATCATCAAAATCCGAACACACTATGGAGCTGGCTGGAGTTACGGATATCTCGCTGCGTTCCACATTTGGCAGTCGTGCTACTCGAACACAGCAACGCTTCGGCTTGGGCTTTAATGGGAATGGGCGACCTCCGACTGTCTGCTGTCCTTTCATGCGTTCCAAGTTGACGCGACATTTTCGTATCTGAACGCGCTCCTGATAATCGAATTCGCCCTGTGCTATGATGTACGGATGGCGAGGTATTTTAATCACCATCTTTTTTATTTTATTTTGATGCGACATTTTGCAAGAGTAACGCTAACAAAATGGTTACACGACGCTATCGGCTAAGCAAGCTGCAGCGACGCAACTGCAAATTGAAAGCAGCTGACGTGTTATCGATAAACTTATCGATGGAAATGAAGCTTGAATTGGCGAATTATTATCAATTTTATGCTAAAAGTCTTTATTTAATTAAATGTATTGGCTGTTTGTGCAAATTTGTTATTATTTAACGCATCACAGCTAATCGATTAAGAAAAGTATTCATTTATAGTGAGCATTCACTTTTTACGTTGTGCAACACTAGTAACGCAGCATTGTTTTTGTGTGTCATTATTGCAGGGAAAATATTAAGTGGAAAAAATTAAACATTTGCACAAACTTACGTGTTTTATTGAGACATTTGCGCTAGAAAATTAGACTGCAGACATGAGTGATGTACAAACACTAATGGACATGGGTTTTCCCAGAGATAGAGTGTAAGTATATGTTATAATATTTTCTTCGCCGGCTATTTTTTATTATATTTCTATATATATTTTTAGAGAATATGCATTAAGTGTGACTAGCCACAAAGGCGTCGAGATAGCCATGGAGTGGCTATTGGCTCACGGCGATGAGGAGATACCAGCTGCAGCCGCTGATCCGGCTGCAACTGAAGACACTGCGCCGAGCAGCAGCGGCGCCGCCGACGTTTCGGGCGGAGCGGCCATTGCCAAATCTCTCAAATGCGACGATTGCGGCAAGGTGCTCAAGGATCAAACAGAGGTCGAGTACCATGCGGCTAAGACGGGTCACAGCAACTTTTCCGAATCCACTGAGGAGAAGAAAGCGCTCAGCGAGGACGAAAAGAAGGCACAGCTGGCGCTCATCGAGGAGAAGCTCAAGCAGAAGCGCGTCGAACGTGAGGAGCGCGAAAAGGTCGATGCCTTGGAACGTGAACGCAATCGCATACGCTCCGGCAAGGACATGACAGAGGCACGCCGTCGCATGGAGGAAATTGAAATGAAAAAGATCCTTGATCAGCGCAAACGCGAAAAGGAAGAGGAGAAAACAGCACGTGATCGTGTGCGCGCACAGATTGAGGCCGACAAGGCGGCCCGCAAAGCCAGGTGAGCGAACCTTTAAAAGCAACCGCTCCAGTTTAAGCCTAATCAATATTCCAGGGCAGAGCAAAGCAGCCCGGGCAAGCCGTCTGATGCCGTGCCCTCGGTCAGTTCAACTACCACGGCCACAACACCAACGGGCGTCAAGTCGCCGCCACGCGATTATACCGAAACACGCATACAGGTGCGACTGCAGGATGGCTCCACACTCGCTTCCGAATTCAATGTGAAGGAGCCACTATCGGCCGTGCGCGTTTTTATACAGGTGAAGACCGGCATTGAGACGCCCTTCGCATTGATGACTACATTTCCGCGCAAGATTTTTGCCGACGATGACTATGAGAAGCCGCTGGAGGTGCTGGGGCTGGTGCCCTCTGCTGTCATAACCATGACCAAGCCGGCTGCGTAAATTCTCTCAAAATCGAAACACAAACAAAAACAAAAACAACTACAACTAACAAACATTTAAAGCTATAAATAAATACATATGTAATAAACATGACGCGATATTTCCAGTCGCCCTTCGACTGGGGCGTTAAATGTACGATTTTATATAAAAACAAAGAAGAAATTTTAATTAAAGATTTACATTTTGGCGGCATTTATTGTGCGGCTACATGAAGGGCTCCACATAGCTTTTGATTTTCTTCACGCTACGCTCCGCTGGCCGCATATTCAGATGCTGACCAAATATGGTAAAATCCAGACTGTCCACATGCATGCCAAAGACGCACTCGCTCTTGGGCACGGTGCGCACACGATGATCCTCGCCCAGCAGCTTCAGCACATTCTTTGTGTCCATCACACAGATGCCATTGAGCCCAACCAGCGTGGGACACTTGGACTGCACCACACGCAGCTTGGCGCCATGCAAATCCATTTTGACCAGCTGCTTGCTGAACTCCTCGTAACGTTTCTCATGCACCTGTGGCACCTGCTCGCCCTCTCGGAGATCTAGATGCTCGCGAATATAGCCGCGCCAGAGCTTGTGCAGCGGCAGCGCCTGCTCGTAGCGCATTTGCCGTGTGGGCAGCGTATTGAGACCCAGTTGCGCGTATTCCCGGCGTGTCAGCGTGCTCGATTTGTGGGCGCGCCGCTTCCGGCTGTGTTGCTTTTTGTTTTTGGTGCCATGCAGCATGGTTATGTGATCGGGTATGATGTTAACATTGCAGCGATGGTGGGGCACTACAAGATCGGTGAGGTATTCCTTCAGCGTTTCCGTCTCTCTTTCCATGTTGGCCACTTTTTTGTTTACAAAATTCGAGTGGCTAATAAGGTACGCTGCTCGCAATTACCAAGCAAAAATTTGTGGATGCACTGCGTACTATCCGCAAATATCGGCAACAAGAGCAAGTACTTATCGAAATTTACAGCTGTGCAGTTAACATAACTAGCTATGTTAATCAGCAAATAACAAAAATAAAACGCTGGTCACATCTTTACGTATGCTAATAATGTTGCTAGAACAAGAAAATGTGACTGAGAAATTCTTTTAACTTATAAATTGAATATAAGCTGTTAAATTCGCATTAAAATATAGTGAGAACATGCTTTAAGTGTGTAATGAGAGTTGCTTACCCTGCACAGTTGAGGCAACATGTTGCTAAAACTCAGCTGTTAATGAAAATACCAAAAATTAAACGACTGGTCACACCACTCACGCAGGCCCGGTCACATCGCTAGAAATTTTGTTGTTGTCAGTCCTATCATGACTTTCGCATAAACGACACGCATAAAATCGGTAAAAAGACGCCGCGTGTGTTTCTTGCAAAAGGCAAAGGAAAAAATTAATACATACACACACATGTATTGCAAAAGCAACTTCGCTGCTGCCTATCAAACTTCGGGTAGTGTAATAACAAGATAATGCAATAAAAATTGTGCCCCAACAAACGTGACAAATGCACAAGTAAAAAATTCAGAAAAGATAATTCAATTGATTGCCGTCGGTTTCGCTGTCGCTCTTGTGTACGTCTGTGTCTAAGTGAACGTGTGTGTGCGTTAATAAATCACAAATAACAACAAATTCGTGAGACTTGCTGCATTTTAGCCGCTGTTGCAGTCGCAGTCAACGTTGCCGTCGCAGCTCGCGTCGTGTTTTATTTATCATCGAATTTTCATTTGTAAATTTCAACTCGTCTGTCTCTTACGCCGCCGCGGCCGCCGCCACCGACGCTGCACACACACGCACGCAACACACTCATACATACAAATGCGGAAGAGTCGCCGCACTCATCGAAATCAGCTCCCCACCGTTGTCACCAACAAAAATTCGCTGCCGCCGTCGCAGCTGCTGCCGCCACTCAATAATTGTGCATTTTTTTAAGGTAAGCAATGGGCAATTAGGCTGGAAAAAATACCCAAATTCCATGTGTAATACAAATGCCGCACATTTTCTGCATTTCATTGCACTTTTCTTTTTACTGTGCATTGTTTTCCATGAGCGTTGCCTTGGCGTCGGCGTCAGCGTTGGCGTCGCAGCAGCAGCAAAAAAGTGTCAAGTGCGCGACGCTGACGCTAAGCACGCTGAGAGCGTACATTGTTGTTGCGTCGCTCTCTTTTGTTGCTATTGCAAAACATGTGCACATACATATTAAGTAAGAAATTGTTCACTGTTTTTTTCTCCAAGTTGATTAAACTGTCTGCGCTCCCATGTAAACATTTAAAAACAAACTCCATACTCCACTTTTATTTTTTTTGTGTGTTTTGTTTGCATACTCGCTCTCTCGCTCTTGCGCTCGCTCACTGACTCACGCATACATATACATGCGCGCACACTTACACGGACGCGCCCCGGCCGTAGCTAACGGCAGTTCCTTTTTTTTTTTTGTTACTTTGCTTTTCCCTTTTTCTTTCGCATGCCAAAAATGCGCCTAAAATTCTAAATCTTGAATTCATTATAGTTCATTATTTCTTGCAGTCGCCAGCAACAACAACAATAGCCGGAAAATAAGTAAAAAATGTGCAAAAATTTAAACGAAATTCTTTAAATTCATTTCTAATGTGTTAAATAAAAAAAATACAATAAAGTTGTGTCCACAACAACACAAGCAACAAAATTACAAATACCAAATGGGCAACTATTGAATGGCGGCCATCAGTGGCCCCAAGCGGCATCCATTGAGCAATCAACACCATTTCTCCCATCCAACCACCAACACCGCCACCACCAACAACAACAGTAACAGCAACAATAACAGCAACAGCACAACTAACAGCAGCAAGCAGAGGCTTTATAGCTATCAAACGCCAGCTAATCCTCAGCACACAGCACCCAGCTACTCCAGCACCAACACCACCAACAACACCAGGCGGAGCAGCATCGACAGCTGCCCAAATCCTTTAGCTGCTGCGCCGCGTAGCTCAATGAGCGTTTCGATGTCACTGGTACAGGGTGGTGCTGCCGGTGGTGCGCCACAGGGCGCCAGCGCAATATTAGCCGCAGCGGCTCCATATTATCAGCCGCCAGCGGTGCCACAGGATGTACAGCCGGATCGTCCAATTGGCTACGGTGCATTCGGCGTTGTCTGGTAAGTTTTTCAAGGAATTTTTAAAGCAATTCTTAAGTCTAGTTGTTTTTAGTTGTTAAAGCAACATGACCCTAATGCTATTTATATTTATAAATTTTACAAGATCCTTAAAAGAGTCATTTGAATCGAGGTCCTATCCGATCTTAGTAATTCAAGCAGTAAGCATCGTTAAATCTGGTTTGGGAGTTCTTAAAAATTTAAATGTTGGATTAAAAAAAGCTCCAAGAGTCGTTTATAGCAGGCTATTGATCTGAAATCTAAATAGTTTCAAACTTGGAATTGAAAATTTCAATTGAGTTCTGTATAATTAATGTATAATTAATAATACAAATATTATTTTGTAATATTCTTTACTTTCTTTCAATTTATTTCTTTATTTCCTTTTCTTCTTTAAGATTGCCCAACTTGGCTTTATGACACAAAAAAAACCTTTATTTAGCTTATACTACTATCGCTTTGCAACACTGCATTTTGGCTTTTATTAATGTTCACTGTTTAACAATTTGTATATTTTATTCTTGTATTATGCATTTTAATTTAATTTTTGCAAATTTGTTCGCTCAGTTATTTCTCATTTATTATGGAAACTTAGCTCTTGCCAACATTAAGCTAGACTTTGGTCTTAACATGTAACTGGGGTTCAATGGCTCTTTGCCTGGCGGCGACCTTTCCCTGTGTGCAGTCCTTTATGCATAGGCTTGACGTCCGCCTTTTATTATTATTTTTTTTTTTGTTACCCCCTTTTTTGTGCGGTCTGTCGTCGCAGCGTCAACATTAACATCAACATCAGCTCGCCGTCGTCCTTCGTCCTTTGTGCCTTATGCATTTTTCCAGAAGGGTGGTTTTTCTATGAAAATGTTGCTGCTACCCCCATACTATCCCATAATCCCCCCTCAGCTAACTTTTCCCCTGTGCTTTGTATTTTTGTCTGTTTTGTTCTTTTCTGCTTTGGCTCGCGGCTGTTTCAAGTCGCGCCTGACAAAAGTTTTCCAGCTCCTTTGATTTGCATATTTTACAAAATTTTACATTAATTGTTGCTAAACGAGTTGTGCACGATGTAACGGTTGATTTTTGACTTGTTTTTGACAGCTGAACTGAAATTTGGCAACGCTGCGCATTTACACGTTTACAACACTACAAAATTTCATTCACGTGTAAAACGGCATTTCCGGCTGTGAGCGCCCAGCAGGGTGTGTGCGTGTGTGTGTGTTTTAATGCGGGGCAGGGGTTCAGTGTTGGGTAAACACCAAAAGAAGCCAGTGAAAAACTGGCACACGCTAAGTGACGCCAAGTAGAAGGACGGTGGCAGAGGAGGAGGAGGAGGAGGCGAGGAGGGAGCTAGAGAAGTGCTCAAAACTAGGCACAAGGAAGTTGTGCAGCGCATAAAGACGACAACGAATTGTGCCACAAGTGGAGGAGAGACCCAACCCAACCCAACTTCCCACTTCGCGCTCCTCCACTCCACACAAGCCCTAGAAGAATGGGGCAAACGTGAAAAGCTGTTTAGGAGAAAGAGAAGCCGGCAGTCGAACGGCTTGGCTTGGCTTAGGCCTTCTGGCTTAAAGCAGAACCCGCAGAATAGAGTCGTTGACGTTGGATTGGCTTTTCAAAAGCAATCATCATGGTCTCAGTCGCAGTCTATGTCTATGGCCCGGTCTGGTCTTTGGTCTCTGCCCTGGGTCGTAGTCGTAGTCAGCTGCACTGGCTCACAGAAACTATATTTTAATATATAGCGCACTCGGCACTCCACCGCCGCACACCGTAAATGCAATCAAGCGTTAAATTTAAGTGCCAAATGTCGAACTTGTTAGATGCCGTGTGGCCAGATGCCAGGCTAGTTTTGTTTATGTGCCGTTTGCTTAGGAGCAGGTGAGGTGGTCTCTAGTCTCTATGGCCAAGGCAGGAAGTTGAACAGCGATGCGAACAAGTGTCATAGTTAATGAAGTTTGGCAACAGGCCCAAGCACTTTAAATTGTTTGCGAATGTCGCTTGAAGTTGTTCAAATAATACTCGTTGGACTTTTACCATTTCACTGTTAATAGAAATATTTGTGCATATATTTATTTCGAGTAAATGATGTGCAGTTTGGCAACAATGCCTAAAATAGCTCGTTAAATGTGGCAACAATGCATTGCAATGCAGTCATCTTTCAACGCATTTTATAGTTAACACACAATTAGTCTGAAA
Organism: Drosophila borealis; assembly: GCA_035045885.1. Classification (NCBI taxonomy): domain Eukaryota; kingdom Metazoa; phylum Arthropoda; class Insecta; order Diptera; family Drosophilidae; genus Drosophila; species Drosophila borealis. The sequence goes on along the minus strand of JAWNOR010000029.1, from coordinate 234,900 downwards.
TGTGCCTTGAAGTAGTTAAAACAAAGGTATTTACAGCCCTTTTGTGAAAATTGGCAACAACGCCTCTAGCTGTAAATGAAGTGTGGCAACAATGCAAGAAATTCTTGCATGACTCGTCGTTAAATTAAGTATGGCAACAATGAATGTAATTTAATTGATTTTATGAATAATCCACAGAATTTTGGCAACAACGCCTGTAGCTGTAAGTGAAGTGTGGCAACAATGCTGGTAATTCTTGCATTACTTTGTCGTTTAATGCAAATTTGGAAACAATGCACTTGCTTTAATTGATTTACTGAATAATCAACTTAAATTGGGCAACAGCGCCCAACGAGTTAATTACAGCGAACCCAGGCTCACTTGCCCAATATCATTCACCATAAAAATGTTATCAATTAAAGAATCCGCTGACTAAACGCCAGATTAATCAGTTTATAATTTATTTCGTAGAAATAGGAAACCATTTATGCACTTAAACACACAACAAGATTAACCAATTAATCCTAGGCAAACTTCTACGAATTTTTCTCACTGCATTGCGGCCAAGACAGACATAAAAAAGAGCTGTATTTAGCGGGGATCGAGGCGGGTGGGGGAAAGCGGCGAAATGGGCAATGAAAAACGCTCGTTTCGGCCACAAAACAAAAATATTGGACACCGAGTTCGTAGAGTCCAGTCTTTTGGCCTGTTGCTGCGCAGGCAGCATCAGCAGCAGCCGCAGCGGAAGGAGAAGGAGAAAAAGAGACGAGGCATCGGTACGGTATGAGCCGAAAAGAGCCACAAAAGATGAGCGAACATCTTGGGCTTACTTTAAACTACCTGCAACTGGTTTTAGAAGCAGGCAGACGCAGACGACAAGTCCAAGAACGGACCAAATGGACGGCCGGACAGTTGAGGAGACGCTGGGACGCGGAGACTGTGTAAACCTTTTGCCTGCATAAAAACTCGCTTCCTGCACGACTTGTGGCCTGCTCTGGGCTCTGGCTGGTAACTGTGGCCACGGCCCCGGCCAGGCACAGCCACAGCCTTAGCCTTAGCCTAAGCCACAGCCTATGGCTTGCAAGGTGTCGTCGTTGTCGTTGTCGTCGTTATCTCTTGCCCAGCTCAAGCTCTAGCCATAGCCATAGCCTGGCCTGGGCAGAGCGTGCGCCTCTTGTGTTCCTGTTATTTTTATACCCTAGCTAAGGGTATTCTAACCATGTCATAAAATGTGCAAGGTACATGCATACTTGATCTGATTCAAAAGCCCAACCCGTTTGCCTATCTATCCGAACTCTCTTAGTTTTCAAGCTAACTAGTTAAAATCTGGCTTAGATAGTTATTTTTGCTTCAGACAGTACTCACCTCAAAGATTGAATCAATATATCATGTACTTCTCTTAGGAACCAAGGATCGTGAATTTTGAATTCGCTTCAAAAACTTTGTTGGTTCTACTAAATATCAAAACCTTTGCATATATGAGTTTTATTTAGTCTCTCACATATAGAGATCAAATCTTTTTAACAACGGACTTCTAGATTTATTATATAGTAAAAGTCCCCCGAAATATAAGCTCATCTATTACTAACTACTACTTTTGAGATGGGAACAATCGGTTCAAACTTCAGTTTTTATATTAAAATAAGCTGAGAATACATTAGCTCGGAAGCGTATTTAATCTTCGGCATCTCGTTTGGCCAGTTTCTTGCTGTTTTCTCTAGGCTTTTGGTCTTTGATCAGGCGCAAATCCTGTGCTAATCTCGAGTCCAATGGCCCTGCCCAGCTCCAGCTCCAGCTCAGGCCCGCATCGCTGACGCGCGATTCGTTGCGATTCGCTGGCATTAATCGACGCCGCTTGGACTTGTCCCTCTGTTGCCTGTTAAGTGATTCCTTGCTGCCTCTCAGCCCCTCTCCCTCTCTCTTTCATCCTCGCTCCCTGCCTGATGCTGCACCACCAAAAATGCAAACAAAACAAAAGCAATGCATAAGCAGTGCACACGGAGCATTGACTACATTGAAAAGTACCGGGACATGTAGTTTTATTTTCCAACCACTATTTTTTTCTCTCTTTGTTTTTCGTATGCCCTGTACCTATGGAAAATGGGTAAAAGTCAGGTATAATGGATCTGTGCAAATGTATGTTACAGGCAGACAAACTCGTTAAAATATTTGAAGGTAATTTCTTGATCAGGGCGATGAGCTCTGATCCGCCTTGTGATATAAGAAAGAGAGGGAGAGGGATTTGTAGTATGTGTAGGAATATAATATATAAAATAATATTAAAATTATAAATTTGTTTACTAAACTGCCTTAACTTTTGGTATATACATTTTAATGCCAACTTGAAGCATTGAAAATTTTAGTTTGATCGGACAATAAACAAAAGTTATCTTATAATACAAATTTTTCGCTCTGGGAATCTTGCAATGCTTCCGTACAGGGTATCTGCTAGTCTCGTCAAGTGTACGCTTGTTTTTCTTTTGGTTGTTTTCGGTTCTTTCAGCAGCCGGGGAACAGCTGCTCTGGTCATGGCTTTAGAGCTCAGCGCTGATGCTGGGCTCTGCTCCTGGTGGTTGGTTGAACAACCTTCGACAGTTTTTAGATATTTTGTCTGTCTCTCACACACACACACACACACACACACAAGCACTGGATGGTGCAGACAGGCCCGCTTACAGGATATATGCTATAGCTTGTGAGTCCCGCATATGTTTTGTCGTCTGCCACCACATTTCACTTCTCGCCTCGTCTCGTCTTCGCCTGCATCCCATTTCGTCTCGTCTCATCTAGCGTTTCGCTTGAATTGAAGTAAAAACTTCCCTGCACTGTACGTCCAACCCTTCGGACGGCACTTTTCAATGAGTTTAGTTTTTCCTTGCCTGATTCTCTATATACATATATTCCCGTTTTCCTAGGGTTATCTCTGTGTGTTTGACTTTGAAAGTGTTTGAATAATTATCCTGTTTTTCATTGCATTCACCTCGCTTTTCATTCGAATTTTTCTCATTCTCTCGCTTACCGCATTTCTCTTCGTCGTCCCTCATTCAATTTCATGATATTCAATTTTATTATCGCCGTTGATTGCTTTGGGCTGAGTGTGCGGCCCGATTGGCTTATGAGTTTTTCATTTTTCCACAATTTTTGAACTTTTCCGCGCAATGGGGTCGAGAGTTGAGGTTCGCAGTTGCGTTTTCCGCAAATCCCTGCGTACATTTAAACATGTTCAGCCTATAAAATTTTTGGACAATTATACAGTTATATTTGACCAACTGAAGTTTGGCAACAGCGCAACTCCAGGAAATACTTTTTATTTCTAATAATAAATGATTCATTAATTATATAGTTTGGGTTTTCATTACTGGAAAAAAAGATTTCAATTTAATTTTGTCTCCTTTGTCTCCTTTTCGTTGCTTATAATTCGCAAGTGGTTCTAGCTTTGGACTCAGGACTAGTCCTGGCAAATCTTTAGCTCGTCCTAAAGTCTGCTGATAATAGAACCGGGAGATTCTTGAAATAGTGATACAGATAACACACTTACTCATGTTTTATAGCTTGTTGGTGCGTTGATTGAATTTATATTTAATTTTAAAGCGTATCCCGGTTATCCAAGTGAAGTTTGGCAACAGCGCAAAGAACAGTTTTCTTAATATTCATGTACACGATTTGCTGTGAAGGCCATTGAACAAAATTTAGTTTTCCTGGCACGCATTTACCAGAAAATCTCAACTCATCTAATCCTGCTGATTGTCTGTGAAGTTCGGCAACAGCGCAACAATAGCAACAACAAGAACAACAACGACAAATAGAAAATGTACAACGCCTGCTCGGCTATAAATGCAATTTTTACCATGAAAACATCTCAAGTGCCAAGGCTTAGGTAGCGCCCAATGCGAACGACATAACAACGTGCCATTTTCTATGGATCCTGAACCAGCTTCTCTCTGTTCTTCTCTCCCTGGCCCAGCCTGGCGATTGTTCCTGTTATGCCAAAAACTTTTGTTGCTTCTACTACGGTCGTGTGTTTTTGGCCCAAACATTTGCCGAACGTTGCCAAAGAATTACGCACGCAATTTTGTCTACAGCTTCATTGTGCCCTCCCAACACATACACACACGCACCCACACACAGCCTTACACACACACACACAGCCTTACACACACACACACACACACACACACATGTGAGTCACTTGCTCCGGCCAGCTTAGTTCACTTGAATTACGTTCTACGGTTCAAGTGAAGCGCAAATGTATCTTTGAGGTTTATATTTTCTATCTTTCTCTATATCTCCATTCCTCTCTCTCGCTCTCCCTTTATCTCTCTTTCTCTCTCTCTCTCTGCCGCCTGCCAGCAGCTGCGGCTTTAGGTATCATGTAACAGGCACAGCAAACATTCTGTAACTAGGTGTCCCTCAGTGTGTGTGTGTGTGTACCACGAAATAATTATACCCTGTTCACAAATTAAGAAAGGTTGTATTGGTTTAGTGCAATGCCCAATGTGTTGAAGCGTAAAAGACTTACAACTTGTATAGTAAAGAAATTTTATTTGTCCACACTCAATCGAGGTCTTCAAAGTCGATATCTCACAGTTTTATCGATTGCACTGCGAACAGAGTATTGTTTAGTCGGTCTGGCCTCGCGTCCCTTTCCGTTCCGACTCCCAAGTTGCTCGCTCTCTTGCATTCACTGCGTGCGTTCAGAATGAAAAATAATAGTCAACAAAGTGCCACCAACGAAAAAGCTTTAGCCCAGCGAGACCTCAGCTGCCCCTGCCCCCCTTCCTCCCTTCCCCTGCCTTGTGCCTCTCTCAGCTCTGCCCCGCTTGCCACAGTTTGTTGTGTGTGCAGCAGCAAACCTAATTCAACTACAGCAAACTGCATTTACACGCGCAGGTAGCTGTCAGGGTATGTGTGTGTGTGTGTGCACAGACGTGTGTGTGTGTGTGTGTGTTTGTGTGTGTGTGCCAAATAAATCATCGTGTGTGTCGGACAACAGAACGCAACGACGAGCGATGAACAAAACTCTTTGCCACAACGGATCGTAAAGTACATTGGAAAACTGAAATAGACAATTCGTAGAGTTGCAGTCAGCGGAGGGCGGGCGGGCGGTCGGCGGGGTAGAGGGGGCGGTGCGAGCTACAGTTAGACAGCTGGACAGCTGGACAGTTGAACTGGCAGCCGGCGGGCAACTACTTGAACCCGAACTTAATGAAGCCACTCGTACTACCAGCCCCGGCACTCGGGCCATAACAAGAAAACTTCATGGCTGCAATGCCGGAGGGCCAGAGGGTTGCGGTGCGGTCGGGGCAGGCGTTAAGCTGCCCCCCAACCGCTGCTCCCCCCCTCGATTGCCCGGCAAAGCGAGAGAAACTAATTAAGTTTTGCGTCAAACTATTTTCCTGACACCACACAACTGGAAAAATGCTAGTGAAAATTTATGCATATGTGTGCGTATGTCTGCGGGAATACATTTCTCCCGATATGATTTAAGCTTATGATTCGCTTGTCGCGCGGCTCGAAGAACATTTGTTGCCACTGTTTAGCGGTTGTAAGACACATTTTTATGAGGCACTGTTAGGCAAAAATGCTGCAGGATCAATTACAAGGATTTCTGAGGCAGAAAAGGCAAGAGAAGTAAAGGGAGAAGTGGATAAGGAAGCAAGGAAGAGTAGAGATTGCTAAAATGAAGGTATAACCTATTGTTTTCGCTGGGCTTATGTGTCTAGAAAGCACCCTGTATTTAGCTTTCTTCTATACACATCTGTATCCTCCCTTTTCTTCTTTGGTGGAGAGAGGGAAAGGTATCTTTTAGAAAGTGAAATATTGTTAATCTTTCTATACCAAACGCGACTCAAATTGGGTAACTCTAGCTCTTGTAATATAAGAGAAAATTCCAAGAAATTTGGGCTTAAAATCGATATTTATCGATTTCCGAAAACATGGCGAGTTATTGATAATTTAAAAGAAATATACAGACACACATGGCTGCAAGGACTCGGCTGCTGATGCTGATCAAGAATGTCAATATGCCTGCCTGTTATGCCCATTATCAGTGGATATAGGGTATTAATATTTATATTTAAGGCAAAAGTGCTTAAGCATAAAGCACAAGCAGCTCTGCTATTTACACACACACGCCACACACAAGACTTGACTTTGCCGCAAAGTTGTGGCAAATTTAGCCAAGTGCCACATGAAAATGTCTGTCAATCGCAATCGATTAACGTCCAGACGTAGGCAACAGACAACTGTTAATTAACACTGCCGCAAGGCAACAAAATCTGCACAAATTGTGGTTACAAATTGAGCTTACAACAGCCAGCGGCTGTCCCCTTGCAACTGCAACAAATCAAAGGTGCACCGCCTGCCAAAGCCGAGAAAGGGTGGCAAATGTTGTCAAAACTAGGCACAACAAAAGATTGGCAGATAAGGCATTAGGGTATCTGTATGCAACATGGGCATATGCAACTTGTGCAACCCCCTCCTCCTGCTGTCGCTTCAAACGGGGGCAGACACACGAGAGGCAGCAGCAGCAACAGCTGCAGCCCACAGACATTTACAGTTGCAGCTACAGCTTTGACTGAAGAAGAGGCTGAAGCTTGGCTCATTGCCGTTCATTTTTTTAACCCTCATTTAGCATAAACAGCAGGCAGAAGAGCCCAGTCAGACAATGGCAGCAGCTGCAGCAGCAGCCACAACTTCAACTTCAACTCCAGACACAGCTCGCAGAGAGTATCCAGTATTAAACGCTCGCACGATTTTCTCGTTGCGGCTGACTGACTTGTGCCGTCGTGCCAGCGGCTCTTAAAAAACTCAACAAAAATAAAATAAAAACTTAAAAAATAAAATGAAAAAAACGTATGCATTGTGCTAAATATAAGAGAGGCTGAATGGAGCCAAGCAGCTGCTGAAAGCCGCTCCGAATCCTGTCCCCATGACTGCAAACTCAGACGCAGACGTTGACGATGATGAAGCTGCGGCGCTTAATTAGCACGTCTCCAGCATTTTGACTATAAATAGCTGGTTATAGACCAGCGTAACTTTTGGGGAAAAACTTCAAGGAAAAGGTGTGCCATCATACACTTGCTTTACAGCTGTGCTCAAAGTATCGATTGCTCTATGCAAACTATCGATAAGAAACGCAGCATATTCACAAAAGCTGCTAAAGATATTAGTATAAAGTTGTGTATATAGCTTGAAAATAGCTGTTCATAAGTTGGGCGGAAAATTTGGGTACAGCTTTTTTGCAGCTATTAGTATCGATATTACTTGGGAAACTATCGATAAGGAAGGCTTGTAAGTAAAAAGCAGCTAGAGATGACAAAAGCTAATGAATTTGTGTACGTTTCTCAATTAAAGTCTTACTAGCAGTGAAGTTTGGCAACAGTGTCTGCAACTCTTTTACATTAAGCAACACTGCAAAAGCTTGAAGCACACTCCAATAAAATATTAATCAAAGTTTGTAAAATATTAATCAAAGTTTGTAAAGTTTGGCAACGATGCTTTAATGAAAGTTTTACCTAACAAGCCCTGACGTTTGGCATTATTTTCTAAAACTCTTCGACGTTTATCAACAGTGCAACAGCTTAAAGAACAATCCATTCAAATAATAGGCAGCTAGACATAATAAAACTTAGTGAAGGTTTGTACCGCTGCTTTAATTAAAGTCTTCTCTAATACGCACTGAAGTTTGGCAACAGTGTCTGCAACTCTTTGATGTTTTGCAACACTGCAGCAGCTTGAAGCACACTTCCATTTGTGTAGCGTACAAACCCTTTGCCGCAGCATTCGTAATGCTTTATGGACTCACCCATTGCCCGCATCTGGTTGGGCGCCCTCTCTCTCAACTGATGCTCTTAACATATTTTCTTAACCTCAATAATGCCACAATCAAATTCTGCCGCATTGCCGATTAAAATTCCAGTACCTGGCCGCTCGCCAGTTGCGTTTGTCTGTTGCCAGAGCGCCGGCTTCAACATTGTGCTTGCCGCACTAAACGCTTTTGACATTTCAATTAAAATTCTACAAAGTCTCGTCTATTGCGATGCGGTAATTGCAGTTACCGACTCCATGGCAACCTCATTGTTATACCCTGTAACTAACAAATGGTTTAAAGGCAAACCAAGGAGTATGAGCATTTTGATAGTATTTATATTCCTAATGAGTACGATGATTTCTTGAATAGAATTGTGTGGCAAGAGGCAATGGATATCAGAGATCTACAGCACTTGTACAGGGTATATCACAGTTGGCCTACACGAGTCTGGCGTTTATATGGCTCGTCAAATATTTGCCAAATGTATGTGAAAATGCTTCAGTTGGCGCCACAGTCTGCACATTTTCTGGGCCCATTTAGGCTGGCCTGAGCCCGAGCTGGTTCTGTTTTCCACCTATTCCGCACTTGTTCTGTCAACGCGAGATAATTAGACAGACGCGTTAATTGTGGCACTTTCAAATGCTGCACAGCTTGTTGCAGCTTTTGAGTCATCGCGACTCGCATGAGCCACGCCTCAAATGTGGCGCATAAAGATGCAGGCATGAAGCATGATGCACATATATATATATATGTATATATGTAGGATATATATGTATTTATATGTGATTGCTGCTTATCCGTTGCCGCTGCTAATGTCTTTTGACAAATGAGCAGCCGCAGCAACTGCAACAGCTACAACTGCCACAACGACTGCCTCTGCTGCACAGCCCTCCCCTCGCCTTTAGCTGTTGCCATCTGCTTTGTCAGTTTTAGTTATTTTGGTGTCGCCTCTCGTTGTTGTCGTTGTCGGGCTGCTGTTGCATTTTAAGCCGCTGACATTTGTCTAGCCTGAGGCTGGGCATTGGACTGATCTGGATTTGGCCACACCCAGTCGTGGTGGCAACTGAGCTGCGCCACCTGCAACATGCCTCAAGCTGCTGGCCTGGCTGGGCTTTGACATTCCTGCCTCATCTGCATGACATGTTGCACATTCATATTTGTATTTATAAATAATTTCGATTTCTTGTCATTTTATTCTTTATAGCATATACCCTGTATTCATTTGCCTTTTTTGCATTTTGAGTCAGAGGCAGCCGCAGCAGCAGCAGCAGCTTCTCATTGTCAACTGTCGTTATTGATGTATGATCTTGATTTCCGTACAAAATATACAACGCATGTTCGTTCTTGACAAAAGGCTGTGCTCCTCCTCCCTCTGGCGGTCTGCCTTCCCCCCTCTTCCTTTGAAACGAACTCCTACGTTAATGCTTTGTGTTGTTGCCTTGGCGCCTCCGTCAACTGCGTCAGTCGAAGATTTGCAATCTGAATGCGATGACTGTGTTCTGTGAGCGGAGAGCGTAGGCGGGGGCGGGGACGGTGTTGGGTACAAGTTGGGGGCAGGCTGACTGTTGCTTTGTTGCCAATTTTCAATAAGCTTCAGCTGCGTATTGTTGTCAACAATTGTTGTTGTTGTTGCTGTTGCTGTTGCCAAGAATTACTTGCAGCAGGGGCACAAAGCTGTTTTTCTTTTTTATTGTAACGAAAGTTTACATAAAATGCCACACATGATGCCAAATGCCACAGAAAAACATCGTCTCGTAATGAAATGTGGCAACAATGCACGTGAGTTAACAAAGTGGGTTGATGAGGGGAGAGGAGAGGTGCGGAGGCTTAAAAATATGACGCAATAAGAGTTTCGTCGAATCTATTGATTCATTTCGAATTGTTTTCAAATGCTTTCAAATCGTGTTTTGTTGTTGAAAACTTGAATCATTTCTCCACAATTTATGGAGACAAATGCCCTTCAGGTGCTATATACAGCAGATTTATTTTCAACTGATTGTTCCTGTATAAAACATGATATATGTTGGCAAAGAGTGAATCTCGCAATTTTTCTGAAAAGTTTTACATGTTAAACTAATTTTTGAATCGATTCTTCGTACAGAGTTATATTATTAATGATTGTCCACCTTTAATAACAATTTCCACATATGTTGAACATTTTTCCAAAGCTAAACTAATAAATGCCAAGTTTGATTAAGATATATTGAGAAATAAATAAAGTATCTCATATAAAAAGTTGATTTGCGAACGATCGTTTATTGGTAGATATATCTATGTCTATATAGTTGTCCGATTCAGGCGATTCTGACTGTCTGCTACAAAAAGACGAACCGTATATACTTTATAGGGTATGAAATATCTGCTGCTATGCGTTACATATGCATTACCTGAGCAAATTACCCTCTGTACGGTTAATAAATATTATAATTTTATTAAAATAATGTTTTGAATGATGTAATATCCCCAAATAATAATGCTACTTAACTTAATAACGCCTCATTTACTCATGCATAATGCTTTAATTTATTCTTAATCGCTTTTGTTTATCACGCAAACATTGAACATTTGAAAGGCACGCACAAAAGTCTATAAACATTTATAAAATTGCAGTATAATTAATCAAAATATATTTCGCCTTGTCAGCGCAATAATGAATCATTAAATGTGTTGCCTGAAATGACAAATCTTTAGCCAAAATACACTCGAAACTCTTTCTATGCTAAACAAATGCTTGCGCTATAAATCAACTGCGCAATCAAATGCTGTTTTTTATAAACCAATTAGCCCTGGTCCGATTAACATTCACATTTAACGATAAGAATCCAACAGTTCGAAAGCAAGAAAAAACCCAGACATTGAAAGCAGGTGCAAAAAAACCTAATCGCGCACACAGACACAGGTAACAGATCCTCGGCATATAATGAAAACAGGATGAAAGCATTTTGCTTAACAAGTTTCTCTGTGTGTGTGTGTCGTCTGTGCTCAAATTACCGCAACCAGCATGTTCATATCGGGGGTTGTTGTACAGCGATCCTTGACAGAGAGGGAGAGAGATCCTAACAGGATATACGCACAGCTCGGCTCAAGTACCTGTGTGTCCTTTAACAGGACTCTTGAGCACTTGCAGCTGCAGCTGCATCTACAGTCTCTGCCGCTTATTGATTTTTCTCACATGTCACAAATCGATTAGGGTCTCTCTCTCTCACTATCTCGCCCTCTCTCCCTCTCTGGCATTGTGGGAGCTGGAGTTATGCCGGCTTGGTCTTGTTTTTTTGGGCTGTTGGATCTTGAAACGGCAGATGGTCTCCAGATAATAGCCGACGACACAAGTGGGCCGTTGACCCTGAGGGGTTGCAGCCGCCGCAACAACAACAACAACAACAGCAAAGCAAAAAGGATGAGCATGAATGTTAATATTGACGCAAGGTGGAGCTTGAAGCTTGGAGCTGGGCAACGCTGCCTGCCAGTTCGGGTAGCCAATTTATTAACGAATTTTTCAACGAACCGGGCCCGTTGTTGTTGCTGTTGCTGCTGCTGGCACGCATGCGCAGCGACGACGCAACGTTCATTGCACCCAAAAAAAAAGTAAAAAATACAACAAAAATTTAAAAAAAAGAACAAAAAGAAGAATGAAATTTTCGTTGGGGTTTTTATTGTTGTTGTTGTTGTTGTTGTTGTGTTTTTACGACAACGACTGAGAACCGGATGGTCTGGCAGCGCAGCCCAGCGCTTGTTGAATGGTGGGCATAGGGGGGAGGAGGGGGTGGGCTGTGCAGCTTGGGTCAGGCACAGGCAGCTATAACCACAAGAGGGGTGGGGCGGAGGCGTGGCGGGGTGTCGTCAAACGCTGACCGTTGCGGCTTATGGCCATTGCGAGGCGTTCGTTGTGCAGTTTTTGCGCTGCCTGCCGTGTTGCCTGTTGCAAGTTGCTGTTGTTGTTGTTGCTGTTGTTGTTGTTGCCTTGCGGGAGCTCTCCAACCTATCCCAAGTTGAGTTTTGACACGCATCAGCCCAGGCATCGGTACTCTGTTGCGGATGCTCGCACTGTGTGTGCCCATGGCACACAGAACCAAGCGGCAAGCGCGCCGTTTAAATATTTTTAATTGAACTTTTGCCTCCAGACACAGCAACAACCAAGCGCCTCAACTTTGTTGCTACATTGTCGAAAACCGCAAGGGGTTGGTGCGGTGCTGACGGGGCTTAGGGTGCGGGCTCTTGCGGTTATTGATTAGATATATATCACAAAACATGCCTGAAGTAGTTACCAACAGAAAATAGAACCCAAACCGAGCACACAGATTTAGCTTTTGTTAATGATATATTCAATAGACACAGTTGGCCGTATAATTTGCTTGTTAAATTAGTCCGAATATGGGCCAAGCTAATTAGGCGAATAAAGTTGTGGGCGAGAGGTGGTAAGGGGGGGGGGGTACAGGTACAGGTACGTGTAGCTGGAAGGTGTAGTAATGAGGCATCTCTTGAGTCAATGATTAATTACAGCTACTTAATATTGCAATTGAATCAAGCAGGGGGACATGATAATTATTGAGAATATTTATACAAAGAAATGTGGAGAAATAACTCAATGAAATATGTATCAATTCGATTGTAGTAGGGCTATCTTTTTGTATATCTATGAAATACCTAGCTATGGAATATAAACTACCTCGGGCTATCTAGTTGAAATATCTATCTATGAAATGTGTCACTATCAATGAGATAGATCTCTATGAAATATCTATCGATGAATTATATCTCAATGAAATTTATATGATTGAAATTTTGTATCTATAATTTATATTTATGATATATATCTCTATGAAATAGTCATCTATGAAATATCTAGCTTTGCAATATCTAGGTATGAAATATATTGCTATGAAATATCTATAATTTATAAAATATATCTATCATATAGCTGCGAAATATCTATCTCTCAAATATCTACCTATGAGCTATATAGCTATGTTATAAATTTATGTGGAGTGAAAATAATATGTTGAGAGCCTTTGTTGTGTATAAGAATGAGGTATAGATTATAGAGAATTAAATTTGCTATAGGCAGTGCATAATCCAGTGGTCGCTCGCAAAAAAAAAGGGATTCGTTGCATCCTAGATTGAGCCTTATTAGCGAAAAATGTTCATTTCTGAAAACATATTACTTCCATACAACATAAAACATATTTAAGCTTATGTAATCGTATATTTTATATTTAATAATACCTTCAGGGCAACCAGGTTAAGAATTTGATATACATTTGCTAATAAAAGCATAAAAAATATCGATTTCAATTCGGATTTTCCGGCTGAAACCCGTTTAAATTAAGACGCACTCTTTCATATTTATTTTATATAACAAAACACAATATATTAAGGAGATAATATCAATTTCTCATCCTTTTTCTCTTTAATTTTATTTTGTATATTTAGACATTTACGCATAAATAATCGTAATAATCTCTATGAAATTCAATTCAATAATTTTCTTCTCTCTCTTTTTAATTTTACAGGTAAGTGTTTTGCCTATTGATTCCCTCGACTCTTGCGTAAGTAGAACAACTAGCAACACCCACAATACAAACGCAAACTGGCAATTAGACAGCCGAGTTATGTATATGACTAATTAGGGGGTAGATAAAGTCTGGCTAGGGGTTCTTCGTGGGAACGGTGAGCGGGAGGATGGAAGGGGGTGGGGGGGGGGGGGAGGTGATGTTTAATTAAGCAACGCCTTAAGCCCGCATGCGACAAGCACTTAAAATCTTGTGTTGCCACCAAATGTTTCTAAAATGAGTAATAAGATGCGTGATGGCTAGGCGTACCTTGGGGTAACGAGACAGAGAGAGGGGGAGAGTGATGAGGGGGGTGTTGCAAGCAATCAATGGACACGACACAGCTTGTGACATAAAATGCAGTCAAGAACAACAAGAAAATGCATTAAATTTTTCCAATAAAAATGCGTCATAAAATAAATGTAGAAAATGTAAAAACTGCATAACGAAAATGCACAAAAAATAGATATAAAGAGAGGGAGGGAGAGACAGGAGAAGAGAGGGAGGAAGAGCGAAAGAGTGCGACGTGTGGCACATCTTTTTATGGAGCTGAGCAAAGTGTCGACAAAGTGCTTTGGCTCTCGGCTATTCAAGAAAACTCGGCGCACAACCTCGAGGTACAAAAAGTTCTGGGGTCAAAATGCATCAGCAGCAACACGCATCAAATTGACACGCACATGTTAAGTGTGTGTGTGTGCGTGTGGCCAGAGGGCAACGGGGTTAGGGGTGAAGTGAATGCCAACATATGTATGGAGAGAGAGAGAGAGAGAGAGACTCGCTCGCGACGCGACTAATATTGCCATGGAGTAGCTGGGGAAGCAGCCGCTGGAATGCATGTAGAAGTGCAGTAAAAATAGCAAACAATGCGAGTCATCGGGAAATCAATAAAGAAAGTAATTTGAAACGTGGCAGCGACGACGTGGCAACAGGACAGAAAAGCCAGCCACAGTCCGAACTCTAGTCCCAGCCCCAGCCCCAGCACCAGCTCCATTGGGTAACCAGCTCTCAGTGAGTGTCCAGTTCATGTCCAGGCCAAAAAGGCAATTTATCTAATGGTAATATTGTATGGGCTATAAAACAATATTGGCCAAAGGCGAGGCAAATTCAAGGCGGAGGCGTGGCAGCAGGGGTAACTATTTTTAGGCGAGGCACAGGCATCGAGAGGCCCTGTGTGTGTGTGTGTGCGCGCGCGATAACCATTATGTAGGCTTCTTCATTCTGGATTTAGCCGTTGCTTGCATTGGCCGTAATTAAAAAACTGCCAGCAATGTGCATAAAAAGTTACAGAAACCTCACACAAACACACACATACACATACTGACACACAGGCTCAATATCCTGCAATACTTGTCCCACATAAAGTGCCTATAAACTCCCATAATTGTTGGCAAAAACTTTGCCGGTGCTTGTTTTGGTTACACTAATTTACAAAATTCAGCAAAAATATATCGAAAAGTTTGAATTATCGAAAGATCATAAAGGAGTAATATTTTTTATATGTTATAAAATGTATATTCGATTGATGTACTTTAATTTGAGAGTTTGCTGTGATTGTACTTATAGTAAATCTTATTGAGTGCATTAAAGCTACATTAAAGTTAGATATAGAAGATTGAAAATGAAAAATAAGCCGATACAAAGGATTAATAGATTCTAATGTTTAGGTTGATGGATTGATTGACGCATCGAAAAATTCATGGAGTGATAGATTGATACATTTATTAATTGATTTAATGATGCATTGATGGATTGTTTGATGGGTGAATAGATTGATGCATTGAATTAATTCATGAATTGATTGATTTATGGATGATGTTAGGCGGATTGATTAGTTGATATATTGATGCACTGATGGGTTGATGCATTGTTATATTAATGAATGGATAGTATAATGAAATTGTGCATTAATTAATATATTTAATAGATTGATGCATTGATGATTAAATTTATGATTTGACTGATGAATCGTTGATTGATGCACTCGTGATGAGCATTTGGATGGATGAATTCATTGATTGATATGCAGATAGATGGATTGATTACTAGGTACACTGATTGATTCACTACTTTGTACATATATAAATAGAGAGATAGGTAGATAAATGCATCTATTATTATAAAAGGAATATTTCTAAAGATTAATTTTAAAGCAACATCATTCTGCTCATCGTTTAAATCGATTAAAATATGTATGATTGGATATATTGATCGATATAGATTGATAGAAAGATGAATACATCTGCTAATATAAACGTATTATTCTAAAAACGGCATCGTATACCGCTTATTAACTCTCTTGGTAGGGTTAGTTGATTTTTCCATTGTTACACATTTTAAAAACAGTGTTTTCCAGATTTTCACACTCATCGTACGCATGATTATCAGATTAACATTAATTTGCTTTCAGCTGCACTGAAAATGTTGACAGACGTGCGTAAAGGGAGGCAATTTTTCGATTGCCCAACCTTTGTTTTTCCCCTAATGGAAAGGACTTCGATCTGCTGATCGCACATGTTGTTCTTGTCTTTGTCATAGTTTTTCCAGTTTTTCTTTTGATATTTGCTAAATTTAAATGTGGGCCCCATCGCCATTGATTTGTCAGCACCTTCCGACGGCACGAATTCCAATATAGGCGGCAATCGCTTGATATTTTCTCTCTCAACAAAACATCATTATCATCATGTAACATCATCATGAGCTGTGTTGTCGCTGACTTCGTTGACTTTTCTCATCTGCTGCGGCACTTGGCGCAACTCGAATATTTATCCAGCTGTTAATTGTGCACCCAGCACAACTTGGAACATATTTTCACTTTTGGGATCACATCTTAACTATTTATACATATATATCTTGGGCTGCCATATGTGCTCAGATCTCTGCTCTCCACGCTTAGAGCGAACAGTTTGTTGACCTTCACAGTGAAAACTGTGCAGTGCGTGCTGGAAAAGTCTCTCGCCCTCTCGCTCTCTGTTGTGTAAACAAAAGATTGTCTGCTGTCTTATCTCTTGTTTCTCGTTTTCTTTTTGGCGACTCCTTTTTGCCTTTTGGATAAACATCTAGGGAAAATTTCTGTGTAAAATTGATCAATCGATTTTCTTTCGGCTAGAAAACCCAAGAATTTTGTGTCATTCGCTTGAAACGCAGCAACAACAGCAAGCAGAGCAAACATAATCGTTTTTGTTTTGTTTTTCCTGCTGTGTTTTACCTGCTGTGCGCTAAATTTTCAAAGTTTTTCTCACGATACATAGTTTATTTTTTCATATATTTTTTTGTCTGTTGCGTGGGCGTGGCTACTGCAGTTTAGCCTGGGCTGGAAATCTTCAAAATGTTTTGCTGTCATTTGTGGGCGGTTTTTAGGGGTAGGGGGGGTAGCCTCCTCTCTGGTCCTCCTGCGTGTTGTCTTTGCCAGAATGCCGCAGTGATAATTTCCACCCAATTCGCCAGCCGCGCGTAGCTCATTTAAGTTTCTTTTTTTTCTCTCTCTATGTCTCAATTCTCACTTTAGCCTTGTGGTTGTTGCATTTTGTTTTATTTCTCATTTTGCTCATTCTCTAGAGAACTTTTGACTCGACAAAAAGTTTTTTGTTTTTGGCTGCCTGCGCGCATTTCAATCAAAAATATATATACAATTTACTGTATATATATATATACCTTCTCGCTGGGTGACTTGCCTGGCCTGCCCTGCTTTTGGCCTCGTTACACTCAAGTTTTTTCGCGGGGCGTGGCATTTGCAGCTATTGTTTTCCAGCTGCCTTTGCGGCTGGGCACAAAAACTCATCTTGAAAACTCATTAAACAAAGTACACACACTTCAACGCCAAAGCCAAAGTCACTGTTGCTGTGTGTGTGTGCGTGTGTATATAAATATAGGTGTGTATGTGTCTGTGTGTGTGTTTGTATTGTTGTTGCTATACTTATTACTTTTATAATGCCAGCAAGTTTGAGCTCCTCGACTTTGCTTTGTTATGTTTTCACACCTTTTTCACCTGCTCTTGTTGTTTTGTTTATGCTCCAGCAAATATGTTTAAAATGAAATTTGCATAGCTAAAAGTGCTTAACAAACCCACACACACACACACACACCCTCACACGCTCGCACACACACACTTTGACGCACACAGCTGCACTTGCGCGGCTTTAATTGTGAACAAAAAGTGTAGCACGCTTTTTGGCGCCCGCGGGTGGGCGTGCAGCTTGCAACTGCTGCAGCTTCACTGCTGCTTGTTTCCCTAGTTGTTGCACGCATGTTTTGTTGTTGTGGTTGCTTGTTAAGCACATTGCCACACAATACCCTTCAGCCGCCCATTTAATATGATACCTTGTAGGTGCTGCATTGAAAACTTTTGCACATAACTCACATGTTGCAAGCTAACTGAGACGGCGTTTCTTTTGCTTGTGGCACAAGTTGTTTGGCTGCCAGCTGCAGCCCCCTTTATGTCGCTTTCTTGTGCCATTTCAATTACCTTTGGCGAATTCCTAGCAATGCCTTTTTCTAGTTGCAAAAATTGCTTAAAGCAAATCGGAAAAGTTTCCCTTTATAAGGTTTTCTCTTCTCTCTCTCTCTCTCTCTCTCTCTCTCTCTCTCTCTTCTCTCTCTATCTCACACTCTTTGTAATTGCCACGCCCACTGGCAGTGTTTCTATCGCCTGTCGCAAATATAAAAATTATGCACATAAATTCAAGCGCTGCTTTTTCCAGCCATGCTACAATGTTCAGTTCTTCTTGCCGCTTAGAATTTGCCTCGATTTCCATTTTCAAACATTTGTTTTGTTCTTCAGCTGTTTTGCTTACTCATTGCTTGGCATTTGAAACGCCTTTGTCGGATTTTCGAACAGCCCAGTCATGTTTTGCTTATTTTCCTGTCTCTCTACAAATATATACACATATCACTTTTTATATATGTTTGTTTTATTTTCACGTTTTTCTGAAATAAATTACTTGAACTTCATGCAGAAAAGACAAATTTTAAACATTCTGTTGGGTGTGGCTACTAGTTTTTTTTTATTATTTTTTTTATTGGTGCTTCTGCAACTTCATTTTGTAAAATAGAAAATTGCAAAATTTGCTGGCCATAAATTTTGAACGGGTTGATCGGCAGTCGTGTTGTTGGGCGGACGTCAAAAAAAACATAGAAAAATTTAGACATGTATGCAAATTAGTTAAGAGAGAAAATGTTTGGCAAATTGTGGGCTAATAACTTTTCTCATATGTGGGCAGGTAACAAAAATTTGTGGGTTGCTGCGAGAAAATGCTGCAAAAATTTAAGTTTTAATTACTTTTTTGTTGCAAGAAAACTTTGTGCGGCTAATCAGAGTGCTAGAATATTGAATTTTTTATACACAAACAATTGCGATAATTAATAAGAGCAAAGCTAAACATATTTTGATGAAGGTTAAGTTTATTCGGGTCAGTTGAATAAAACTGCTATATATATATATAATATAACACAAGCAATTACTAAATTTGTGCGGTAGTCAAATATATAAATAGTCCACTTAAAAGGGGCAAAATAATGACATGTCATTTTGCGTAATGGAAAATATGTACGCATTCAGCTTAACTGCGAGGGAAATATGAATATAATAAGCTTAAGTGGAATATATATAAATGTGTATAATAATATATATATATAGAAACTGATTAAAGTAAGCTAATAACTAGAAAAGTGTAGACATAATATACTTAAACTCAGCCAAATGAAAGAATATGCATACAGTCAGCTTAGAACAAAATGTTTTGCATAAAACCGAGGGCCAATTTTGGACAATCTTTCATTAGATTATTGTTATTGCTAACTTGTCTGCCTGCTAGAAATTTTTTTACATTTATTTTTAGTTGGTTAGTATATAATAAGTTTATCATATAGCTAGTTAACTAATTTCTTTGTAAACTTCATAAATTTTCAATTTGTTTCTATACAATGCACCCATTAAAAACGGGGAAGAG
Source organism: Drosophila borealis (assembly GCA_035045885.1). Taxonomy (NCBI): domain Eukaryota; kingdom Metazoa; phylum Arthropoda; class Insecta; order Diptera; family Drosophilidae; genus Drosophila; species Drosophila borealis. Next base: position 215,614 of record JAWNOR010000029.1, on the reverse strand, counting down.
GGGTATTATGTAGCAGGCAGGAAGCATCTCCGAATATATATATTTTTGATCAGCATCATTAGCCGAGTCGATCTAGCCATGTCCGGCTGCCTGTACGTATGTCTATCCTTCCGTCCTTATATATAAACGCGTTGATCTCAGAACCTATGAGAGAAAATTGATCGTAGGTTCTTCTAGTGCGCGCCCAGTACAATTTTGTTTCTCCGTTTCGAAGCAATCGACAAATATTGATATCGAAATTCGGTTTTTGAGCAAATATCTTTGGTTGTTGGTAGAAGAAGACTGAGGGTATCCCCTAGTCGGACACTGCCGTCTCGAAAACTCTTGGTTTTCTTGCAAATTTAACCAGCTGCCTTTCTAATGATTATAAAACTTTAGAAAGCGCAGTATACACAGCAAATTATGGGGGGGGGGGGGGGGGATGCTGTCACTATACACTTTTACCCACACATACCCCATTGGCAAGTTGATTAAGATCATAATCGTTAAAATTACTTGAGCGCAACTATTTTACGAGCAAATTACTATTTTTATTACTTATGCAGACCGAGTCGCCAAGTTCAGTGCCTTGTGCGAAATTATGTGTATATATATAAGTATATATATAAAATTATATATATATATATATATATATATATATGTATATGGCAGCTATTTGGTCAGGTCTTAAACCCACTCGCTCGCTCCTCCCTCTCTAGCACCTCGTCTTCATCAGTCTTCAGCCTTTCCGCTCCCGCGCCGCCCGCTTATTGTGTTGTAACTTTTATGGCCCCACGTTGCAGTCAACGTCTTCTTCTTTTTTGTTGTTGCCTGCTTGCTAAAATTTATGCCGCTCGAGTAGTTGCTAGATTACGCAGCCAAGTCGAGGGCGTATGTAGCTGAAGCTGGCAGAAGGGCGTGGCCGTGTTTCCGGGTGCCTGACTTTAGCCGAGATTCCCGTTGCCCTGGCTGCCAGCTGGTGTCTTTTTTGTTTAATTTTCCCCACGAAAATATGCAAAAGCGCAGGCAAAAGTTTTATTCCAGATGGGGGCGACGATTATTTAACTTATTTCGTATTTTATTTTACTACACTTTTGCTTGTGCTTAATTTTGTGTGGCGGCAGATAAACGAAACGGAAAACAAGTTAAGAGTATAATGTTGTTAGTAATAAAATGTGGGAGGAAAATGTAATAAATATATGTGATAAAAAAATGAAAGCATTTCCAATTCGAAATAGTTAATAAAATCAAATTAATCTATTTAAATGAATATTTAAATTTAATGTATTAACTCTCTCAATTGTTAAAGCAGTTAGTTTGCATTTTGTTCCTCTCGTTAAATTTAACTGCATGTTAAGCACAACACACGCGATTTGTGCTTAAATTTGCGCCCAAAGCGTTGCGCCATAAAGCGCTTAAAACTAGGCAACAGAATTTTAGTTTTGTTTCGTTTTGCCAAACAACAATCCGCACACACACACACCCACACACACACCCACACACACACACGCGCGCATGGCATATGCGTAACATAAAATTAGCCAACACAACTGAGGAAAAACGCTGCCAAAATGGGCAGCTGAAAAACGCACGTGGATTAAACTGTGCAGGAGAAGGGATGTGGTTGCTAGGGCGAGGGGTGGGGCAGGCGTGCCATTGGTCTGGGGGTCGCACAAAGGACAAACAGAGTGAGGACCGAGAACGGGCTGGATACGGACGATGGGAAATTGGCGGTAACGACGGCGCCAGCGGCGCGTGCACACGCTCAAGGGTGGTCGTGAGCGTGAGGGGGCGAAGAAGGGGGGCAGTGTTGGGCGAATTGGCGGCGCCGAGACTTAGGTATATGTGTGGTAAGGGGGGAGAGCGCGGTGTTAGGATAGAGAGAGAAGTCAGGGCATGTTCGAAATTTAACCGCTTATAACACCCCCGTTTCGTAGCCACACACGCACACAGCAGCAGCTGAGTTGATTTTCATGTTGCTGTGTGTGTGTGTGTGTTAGCAAAAGTTGTGATGCGTATGTGTGTGTGCGAGTGCGCCTGGACGCAGCAAATGCCCGGGCACACGGGGCCCACAAACAAAAGCCAAGGCAGCCTCAGCAAAGCAGAGCATTCACCACCCCCCCCCGCACCCAACCACCCCCTCTGGCTCTTGCCTTGCTTCTGCATGCGATTTTCCTTCTTCGATTTTCCCCACTCAGTCTCTGTGGCGATTTGTTATTGTATTATTTTCAGCTATTGTACGTGTTTTGTGGCGCATTTTCGCATTGCTTTTCTGTATCTGTCTCTGTATTTGTATTCGTATTTATGTATTTGCGTGATGAATTTTCATCTGGCAGCTAAGAAAATTTATTGGATTTTTAGTTGAATTTCCTTTCGCCCGATCAGTGGTGTGCAAACTGTAAATTATTTGATTTACTATCCATTTTAATGGCATTGGCCATCTTGAAAATCGAACGACGAGCCAAGAAATTAAATCAAATAAAAGATTATTACTTGCGGTTGCGCAAAATAGCAGCTAAAGCAAATTGGACTTTTAATGAACAAAACCAAAACGTGAGATATTTAAATTTATTCACCATTGAAAGTGAGCAGAGATTTAAGCATATTCAAGCAATTTATTTTATGGAGTAAATTAAATCAAATCAAACGTCAAAAGTTAAATAATTTGAAATATATAGAAAATATAGAAATAATATTAAATATTAAAATGGTCGAAATTCATGTAATAATGGTACCCCCTAATACCCTATATAGACATATGTCAAAATTTTCCACCCTCATAACTTGGTCAAAACTCAACCGATTTTCATAAAGTTTGGCGTTTTTAGATCAATTAGGCATCTTAATCTGGATTATTATTTATAATATACATACCTATAAATACTCCAATAGTAAACTTGCATAACCTTCAAGCTGTAATTATTGTAGCAAGCAAAATTAGTTTATAATTAGTTGACTCTATAATTACGACAAGAGTTCAGTTAATTTGTTAACTTTCTACGCGCTGCAATAATTGAAGTGCGCTTAACTTTCCTCATGTCGCCGCTCGTCATACTCGATGTCAGCTCTTCTCAGAGCTCTCGGCTCTCGTATATCTCTTAACTAACAACCTTGGCAGCTGTTGGTTAGACTAAGCGCCAGCTAAAGCTGCGCCCGGCCGCAAATCCTGCCTGGCCATCTTTTTTTTAAACATATCTCAAATGTTTTTGCTTTTTGCCTGGCATCGTACTTTCCAATTTCACTCGGTTAACTGCAGCTGCGGCAGCTCATAAAGCAGCCGCTCTTCAAATAAAAATCAGCAGTTTGTCAGTCAGTTCATTGCGAGTTTGTCAGTCTGTCAGTCGGTCAGTCAGTCTGTCTGAAAAATCTGTCTGTCAGCTTGTCCGCGTCCTTCAGCAATTTCTAGTCGTGCCCATGCATATTTACAAAAGCTCGCCCATGGGCACGCCCCCTGGCTAGGCCCCAGGGATTCGCAATAGCTCCCTTGTTCAGTAACTGCCCCCTTTCGCTCTCTCTCACTCACTCTCTCTCTCGATTACAGTCTGCCCTGGCGTATGTGCATAAATTTCAGCACAACATATTCTGCAGGCATTCAGTGTCATCAACCCCCCTTTGTGCGCCGCCCCTGCTCACAGTTCCACACATTTTTGCGTGACATTTTTTCATTGCTTTTTAGCCGCCGCTTGACTTTTTGCCTCTTTTTTTTTTGCTCTGGGCCAATGCGTTGTAGTCTAAAATTTTTGTTTTTTATTTTTTATTTATTTTGCTTGTTTGTAGTTTAGTTGTTTTTTGTCCCAGTCTGTGCATCTGCTTTTCTCTCGCTCTCCTGATTTTTTTTATTGAATTTTTTCGGGGCTGCCTTCGTTCGCTCACTTGAGACCATTTTAAGTGTTTGCTGAATTTGCTTTTGACATTTTTGTTTCAACGTTCCCCGCCGTTTAAACAACAAAAAACAAGTCCAAAATTTATATTTCATCTGCCGACGACTGCTGCAGTCACTTGAGATTGAGGTTCTATGTTAGGGTTTTACTTTTATTTTATTTATTTTATTATATTTTTTATTTTATTTTGTGCAGCGTTCTCATGCGAAATAATGCCAATTGAGTGGGCTCTCTAAGGTCAATAAATACTATATAGAAAGTTTTACTGTGCTGACTTCATGAATTTCTATAATAAGAAAAACGAGAAAGTAAGGATATCTTCCACAAGCCGAAGATTTAATACCCTTGCAGACATTTGCCTAACGGTTTAGGGGATATGTGAGAAGGGCAAAGTTCGTAAATGCTGAGTTTGATGAAAATATCTTAATAAACTGAATATTTTGCCAGAAGAACTTACTTTTCGACCGCGCTTTACTATGGCAGCTATAGAATATAGTAGTCCGATGTTGATAAGATAGGAGGATCATAGTAAAACTCTAAAATGCCGAGTTTGATCAAGATATCTTGAAAAAGAAAAAGTTTTCCATACAAGAACCTACTTTTCAAACGAATCCAGTATCCTTAAAACTGAGGGACAAGTTTGCATAGAAAGAGGCAGGCATGGCTAATTAACTAGGCTCTTAATGCTCATCTAGAGTTTATATATACTTTATGGGGTCGGAAATATCTTCTTTTATGCATTACACACATCATGACAAAATTATAATACAAGGTATGAAAATATATTATAGAATATACTGTTAGAGGAGGAGACGAGGATCGGGGCTCTAATCAGCTTTTTATACATAAGAATCTTCTTCTTCTCACTCTGACGTTTTTTAGCTTTTCACTTTAGTCCGTATTCCATTCGGCCTTCTCTGCTAGTTCCAATACTTTCAGAATATCCGGCATATATACATATTGTCACAACCCTTTCACATACCTTTATTTAGTCTAATTCTAACTCACATTCTAGTTACAATAATTACCATTACAATACATTATTAATTTGTCTCATCTTTCCATTATCTTTTTCTTTTACAGGTAAGTTAACAACTACAATTCGCAATTGTTATTATGGTAGACAGAGCTCAAAGTTCTATGCACTCGAAAAATAAACAATGTGTCACGGATCGTTGGCCAGTTTCCGAGTTGAGCGTCCCCAAAAAGATCGTAAGTTAAAGTTGAACACAAAACCGCAAAGATAACCGAAGACTCAAGATCTGGGTTGACCCGAACTCTTTGCACATATGCGTGTGTGTCTAATTAAAATGATATTGCCAGAGTTTAACAATTGGATATACTTAGAGCTGGGCGGGAAAGTACTTGTGGCGTTTCCATAGCCGCAATAAATGTTGGGGGAGAAAAAAAAAATTTAATTTGAGCGCCACATTTTGCTGTCGTTGACTTTTACGCGCTGCTGCTTGGCCGCACTGAACCACCACCAACAGCAGCAGCAACAACAACAACAACAACAAACATAACAATAACAACAACAACAACAAACATAACAATAACAACAACAACAAATTAACTACAACAACAATAACTTTTAGCCTAGACTCATTTACTAAGTTTATCTATGCAAAAAACCGCTCGCATCGTTCGCATCCGCCAAATCCGTTGTGAATTTATATTTGTAATTACAATGGAAAATTTTAAGGCAGTGCCACGGCCCATCCCCCTTACCCCTCACACACACACACATGTAGCACGCCAAGCCTTTACGCTCTAATGCCTTTTGGCGTTGCACTTTGTCAGCTGTTTTTAGTCAAAACCTATCTTGAGGGCGCGTCTGAAAAACGCACGCAAAACGCAGGCAAAACGCGCGCGCGTTTATCGAGCATAAGACACAAAGCAGCAGGAATAAGCAGCTAGGGCCGCATAAGCTGAAGCATAGGTGGGTGCATTTAGGATGAGGCAACAGGTTTTAATTAATTTTGTACACACCTCTCGATCTCCCCCTTCCCTCCTTGTCTGTCTTTTGTCATTTATTTCAGTCGAAGCGCTGCATATTAAAATTTTTAATTTGTGGAGTCGTCGAGTGTCGCATGGCACTGAACCCTCATCGAGCATTGGTCACTCCCCCAACAACAATTGCTATTCATTACAGTTATAATAATTATTATTATTGATATAAGCAAATTTAATTAATGAACTGGTCAGTTGAAATTGCTTTAGCTAAACGCAGTTCATTGAACCGGCAGCTGGTTGTTGACTTGACGCAGTAGCAAATGCACTTGTGTGTAGGTGTGTGTGTTTGTATAGGTGTGTGTGTGTGTGTGTGTGTGTGTTTGTGTAGGTGCGTGGGTGTGTGCCTTTGTTGTCAGCACAAGTTGTGCGCCACTTGGCGTATACTTAACATTGCATTTACTTGAGTCTACATGCAAAAAGTTACCAGCTAAAAGTTTAGCAGCTAAGCGAAGCCTGCAAAAAGAAATAGCATGCTACACAACAGAAAAATAACAAAACAAGAGTGCTGTGGTAGGGAGTGCCCAACTAGGAGATACCCTGAATTTACGCTATATATGGGAACTGCACTCTTCTTTTCAGTGCTTATAATCAGATGTTTATAAAAAAGTTTATATTCACCAAAAAATGACAATAAATACGAGAGCCTATATACCGAATAATATATTTGGCTCTGAATATCGATAATTATCGATACTATGGAGACAGACGAGACGCATGCCTCGAGCTTCCCTTTGTCACATAACTCTATCAACTTAATCCTCTATCTTGTTTAAAAAAGCCAAAACAAACCAAACAAGAGTCTGGCAATTTAACAATCAGTTTTCGATGAGCAATTGCATAAAGCTTACGTTAAAACCATTTGGGAATTATAAATGAATTTTGTTTTGCTACAATGCAGCTCAGTTGATTCGATCTTTAAGAGGTCTTAACTTGATCTAAATGAAACAGCTTTAAACTTCTTATTTAATGGCTTCCCAAAAGTGCAGCATGCCCGCTCTGCCAGTTTCTATAATGAGCAACATTTAACAACTGCAAAATAAAAGTTGTGCAACATTTTGAAAGCGAAAATGCAACGCAACTTGCTGCAGCTGTTGACAAAGCGTTGAATTGAGCTGAAATCGCCTCGACTTTTTGTAGGCAATAGAAAATTATGTTTATGTTTATGGCAAGCAGTTGAATGGCAGACAGCGGTAACGGAGAGAGGGGGGGTGGGGGCGGTATCGGGTTTAGATCTGTTGATGAATCAGAGCAGCGCCCATAACAATGGCCAACCGAGCACAGAGCTCCTTTTGATAGTGCCAAAAGAGTTTTCAATGCGCTCGTGTCATTAACTTTATCTTTTTGGAGCTCGAGCACTTTGTGGTTTGCTGTAGTCAAAATTGGTTTTGTGGTTTTTAGCGCGCACACACACACACGTACACGCACAGTGAAAATTTTTGGGTCACAACTGTCGACGGCTGTCAAGCGTGATGGCTCCTATAAATAAGCTTTCAATTGAGCTGTTGCCCCTCGCACAGGCCCCCGCCCCTTGGCCCACTCTTGACAGCTGTCAAATGCGCGCCATTGAGCAAATTATCAAATGGGGGCTACCCAAAAACTGTCCCAACCCACCCCTAAACACACTTTAAGCTGGGCTGCAAGCCCTTCAAATCAATCAACGCCTTTTGGTAGCGCTTTAAGCCGCCAATTCGTTTCAGGGCAGCATCGTGCTCCATGACCTCCTCCCCGCTCAGCCCCCACCCGCCCCTCTTTCCTTTTTGGTTTGCCTGATTAATTGAATGCTTTTTAGGTTTTATTTTTGTTGAATGCAAAGAATTTTCGTAATAAAATGCAAAAAGCGAAGGCAATGTTGTTGTTGTTGTCAACGTTTCACGTTGCGCTGCGCGACAGAGAGAGAGAGAGAGAGCTTCGGCCTATGCGTCGGAGAGAGACAGCAATGAGTTGTCTTGAAGTGGGTTAGTGGCACAGACAGCGGCAGCGGCAGCCGCATTCAACGTGACTGCGACGTCAACGTCGACTGTTGCTGCATTTGTTGCATGTAATTTATTTACATTTGTGTGCAGCAAATTTGTTGTTGTTGTTGTTGTTTTTTAACATTTTGCTGCAGCTGACAACAAAAATCTAACAGCAAATATTTTTGCTTTGACATTTTATCATTTTTTGCACAGTTTTTTGTTTGTTGTTGGCTTTGCAGTTGTTTTGCTCAAGGCCAGTTTTGTTTTTCAGCTTTTTTTCATTCATTTTCATTCTATTTTTTTGATATTTTTTTGTTATAATTAGCCAATATTGTTTGTCGAGTCTTTAATTTCCATTTTCATGGCTTTGCAGATTTTGCCAAATTGATTTTCAGTTCAATTAAGGTGTTATATATACAGCTATCTATACCTGCTTTTGTCAAGGTGCGGCTTTTGCTTGTTTTTTGTGCGCTTGCTAAAAACATTTTCGTTAATTAATGTTGCCAAAAAACAAGCATGGTTTTTGTGCAATTAGTTTCTTTCTTTAGGCATTGAGGATATGCATCAGCTTTAAGTAATTTGCATAAAATTGTAGTTAACACCTCGACTGTGACGACGAGATCAACGCAAATTTAACCAAGATTGTCAACGGGGTTTGGCTTTTATTTTGTGTACAATTATAAATTTATATATTTTATATGTATGCATATACATTTAATAAAATAATGAACAAAAATTTTAAATAGAAAAAATAACTAAAAGCGGGTTATATTATAATGTTTGCATTTTGAATTTATATTCAAACAAACAAATTAACAAAAATATAACATGTGACATAAATAAGTATATAAATAAAAAATAACAAAAAAATAACTAACAATTTTAGAATAATATATGAAGATCGTCAATAAATAAATAATTAGAAAAAATATAATTTGCATTTATATACAAACAAATAATTGAACCCCAGAAATTTAATAATATATGAATAGGCTTAACAAAATAATATGACATACATAATTTTAAAAAAAATAGACAAAGAGAGCACGCAGCCCTCTTTATTCAAACAAATAAATTATGAAAATATTTCAATAATAAGTAAAGGGACTTCATAGAATAATTTAACCCCGAGCCTCAAGACAGCTAAATCAAAATGTATAATATAGAGAAGTAAAACCAGAACTTAATTAAGCAAAAATAATCAATCAATTAAACTAACAAAAGGAGCTCTACGTCTGATCTCTTTTACAGAGTATAATAATTTTATCCAAGAATCAAACTATATAATAAATGCATTTTAAATTAATGAAAACTTAAATAAAATTGCTTGTAACCAAAGCGCATGCGGCTCTTTTAACGTTTACGAATGACGCACAAAGCGGAATGCGCTTAAAATTTGCTCTCACAAGAGAGTAAAAGCGCAAACGCGAGCGTGCATAAAGAATGCGTATGAAGAGAACAATTTCTCTGTCTTCTTGTCAACCTCTTTGATTTTTGGCTAATTGGCATATTGAAGGTCGTACGTTTTCTTTTTGGGCCCGCTCCTTAAAGCCGCTTATTGTTTATTATGCTTATGCTGGCTAAATAAAGACTTACGCGTATTTGTATTTAATTGACTTAGTTGCTGAATAATGCAGCATCATTGCCTAACACCCCAAACCGAAACTGATATACGCCCCCCCGTGCACTCTTAGTCGGCCCACGTCCCCCCCGCTGTGGCCTGAAGGCGCAGACAAACAAAAGGCTCTTGGCCACAGTGCAACATTTGGCTGCCTCGTTTGTGGCGTTGCAATAAAAGTAACATAAACAAACAGTAAATAAAAAGTACTAAACAAAATGCAGGGGCGTTTATGTAGGAGGGCGAGGCGGGGTGAGGTGGTGCGGTCAGGGGTAGGCAAATGTGCAACTCTTTGGGCTGCTTGTGCAGCGTCTTCTTGAGGTATGTGTGTGCGTGTTTTTGTGTGTGTGTGTGTGTGTGCTTGTGTGTGTGCTTGTGTGTAAACATTCGCCTCGCCGTTGCCATTGCAACGTTGCTGCTGCTTTTGCTTCTGTTTTTCTTTTTAGCTCGCAAGTTTTCCACACTTTTCTTTTTACTTTATAATTTTTCCAACTTTTGACCCAGTTTTTATGCGCCTGCCGCCAGCCAGTTGAGGCTTATGTTGCTGCTGCTGCTGCTTGGGCTTTGCTATGCATATTTTTTATGCTTTAAGAACCTACAATGTTTATTAAAAATAAACGTAATACAAATATAAAGAACAAGAAAAACTCCTGCAATATCTTTAATCAAAATGCGACATGTGAAAGAATGTGTGTGAAAAACTTGAATATCGACAGCTAGAAATGAAATACAATAAAATATTATAAGAAATGTCATACGTAAAGTACAGCTCGTAAATAAATACAGCAACAACAACAACAACAGCAATAACAACTTGGACTTGTTTGCTGTGTGTCTCCGTGTGCACGTTTCCATGTCATGTGCATAAATTGCAAACAAAACTTATGGCAGCCCGACCAACCCGACGGCCCCTATACACTCTCTGTCCCCCAATAAACAAGTTGCCAAGCAGTAGTAGAAGAAGAAGCAACAATCACTTGAAGTAGAAATTTTTAAGTGCATTAAAAGTGGATTAGTGCGAATAAAGATTCTTGAGAAATATGTGAAACGTAAATTGGATACACACATGCAAAAAAACAAACACACACACACACGTGCACTTCTCTTTCTTTTCTAATGCCCCATCCATAGAAATGTGTGTGTATCCAATTTGTGTGTTTGTGTTGAAGCTTTAAGTGCAATTAAACTGCAAACTAACCAGAATTTTAATTGGCTTAAAAAAAAGGTGTTAAATGTTAAACTAAATTACACTTGCTAAAACTGTACATTTAAATGATATTCGGATTGCGATTCTTGTGTAGAAACTTAACTGTTAAGTTATAAACGGATTTCAATTCGTGTGTAGAAACTGAGTTGTGAGAGTAGTTCAAAATTAAGTATCTAGATGGGCCTATTATTAAAGCATGAGAAGCAATGTAGATTTAGACAACAAATAGAGTTCCTTTTGAAAAGTTTTGGTTAGAAATATCTGTCTATATATATGAATAACAAGCAATATATGAAAATTATATAAGTTTCCCATATAGGTGTCCTTTAGAAAAGTCTTTGTTCAATATACCAGTCTATATATGTAAATTATAAATAATATAGAAACATTATACATATATGTCAATTAATCTGTGCTTTTTAAAAATGAGATCATTTTGATCATAGTTTATATATATATATATAGATTCTCAATTTGGAATATTCCTATAATTTGATATATCCGTTTATATATATGAATATCATATTCTATTCTTATAATACCATTTACATGAGCGAATAATTATATAATTCCCAAGAAGCTTAGAATTCTCAACATGTTAAAGCATCACACTTAGGCAGGCAGTTCGCTGCTCGTTAAAAATATAAGCCTCAGTTAAAAAACTTTACTTAATAAAAGTAAACAGCGCTAAAATGTGTGAAATTCAATAATAGTTAGTTGACTGTTAAGAGCGTTTTTTATAGCTTAAATCAAGTCAATGCGCATTAGCATCAACATCAACAATGAAATCACATCAAGCATAAAGCTATTAAATTTTGTTGCCCAAAAACCAAATTCTGTTGACGTCAATGTATTTGTGAATGGCACGTGCTCAGTTGGGAAAAGCAGTTGGGAAAACACTGAAAAACTTATCAAACAAAGAGTTAACCCCCGTAGTGTACCTCCGGTTCCCTCCTCTCTCTCTCTCTCTCTCTCTCTCTCTCTCTCTCTCTCTCTCATCTCGCTCTCTCTTGTAGACGCTCTTGTTTTGTAGTGTTATCTTAGCTGACAACCTGCAAAGCCGCCAGCTCAAATCTATTTAGAAGGCAGACACGTCAACGATGCACAAAACTTTTAGCCAACATATGCAAAACTACGTCAAAACTATTCAGCCCAAGCCAAAGAGAGCGCGCGAGAGAGAGAGAGAGAGGGAGTGAGAGGAGGCGAGAAAAGTGAAGAGAATAGACTGGCAGTGCCTGGGCCAATAATGTAGAATCGCATGACACTTCAGAACTGTCAAACAAAGGAGAGAGGGCGAGAGCCGGGTAGGGGCTAGGCGGGTTGGGGAACAGCCGCCCATAAGCCACTCAAAAAGTTGGCAGCCAATGCCAATGAGAGTATGACAAGGATGGGGATTGGAATGGACATGAGCTGGAGGATGAGTAGCTAAGTGAGCCTGATGCAGTGGCAATGGTTGTGGCCAAAAGGAAAATCATTTGATATAATGACACTTGTCGTCGTCAGCGTCAGCCTCAAAAGTGGAAGTGTTGAGGAATAGAGAGAGAGAGAGAGAGAGAGAGAGCGTGAGAGAGTGGAAAGCTGGCTGATAAAGCGCTTAAAGTCTCACGCATTCGAGCTGTTACCAATTTTCCAGCCACACGCAATTGGCCTGCAGGTAAACTCAGGTGTGTGTGTGTGTGTGTGAGTGTGTAGTCCAGGAGCGGATTTGACTGGGTGCTTTGTGTTTGGGCGCTCATAAGTTTTAACTGCTAATTGAAAGGCAGCCCACTTGCCCTAACTCCAAAGTAAACATTGATAGAAGAAAAACTGCTAAAACTAGCTAGAAAACCGTTTATGCTGTGACCTGCGGCTATTTTCGTGTCTGAATCATTTAAGGACGCCTCCAGTCAGCAATCGCTGCCAGAAACCAGTCTTTGAAAATTATTAATTGCTAATTGATTTTCGTTTCATTCTGTTTAGTTTTTTTTTCTTTCAGTTCTTGCTTTAACAAATTGTTCAAAGCACACGAATTTTTTATTGTCTTGACTTTTAACTTTTGACTCTGGTCCAAAGACGCTCTGGTCTCATGCCCTTAAAGGTCAATCTGTTAATCAACTGGCACCTTCTGTTGTCTGCCTGAAATGCCATCATAACTTTTTGAAGGGCCATCATAATTAGCGGCTTATTATAATGTTCAATCCGCCCTCCTCTCTCTCTCTGCGCCCCTGCCGAATTAAACAATGTGGAACTGTGCGGCGATTCTCTTGTAATAGCTACGGGCGCTTTGTAGGCAGCTGCGCTTTTTTTTTTATTCTTGAAGTCTTCAGCTTGAACTTGACAAGCTTTGCTTAATGACAGGCTGGCTACTTAAATGGTCTTTTAAATCTTTAAATGCCTCCAACTTAACTTGCAGATTAACATAATTTATCGCGTAGCGCCATGTTGCTCCGGGTTTGTTTCTGCTACTCTATAAAGTATATATATTTCCTGATTCACATTCTTAGTCAAGTTTTTAGCTTTTTTTTTTGTAAGTTAGTTCAGGTTCTAGTAGCTTTCTTGTTGAATTTTGACATAGTTTTGGGTACAGACAGTGAATAAATTTGTTGACTGGAGTGGATAAAAAAAAGTCTGCTAATGTTAGCATCTTGCATGACTCTTGCATCACAAGAGTAGGCTTTCCGTTTGCTGGCTTTATCGTCTTTTCATTGCTTGTAATTCGTAAGTGGTTATAGCTTCGGACTAATGATAAGGGCTTGCAAATTTAGAGTCGCTAGCAAAGTCTGTAGTTTATACTAAAAACGTAATACATATCTGACTATAGATACTGGAGTTAAACAGGAATGCAGTTCCCATACATAGTGTAGGGCTTTGAGCAGAAGAAGCACAGCCGCTTTATAGGGAGCAGCTAGAATGTTTGTCTGGTTTCGGCTTCCACTTTTGTATTGCTCTAAATTGTTTAGTATTTTGTTTTCTAAAATATATTCGTGCTCGAATATTTTATTAACTTAACAACTGCAGTTGGAGACCCACTTTCGGAATGTCGTGCCCGCAGGGCAGGCCTTCTCGCTGTGCTTATCGCTCAGGAGCCGAGCCGCTCATATTTGGCTTTAACACATTTATCAGCAATCAGCGCAGTGCTTAGTCATTTGCCAGAGAGACGGACAAGATTAAGCCCTCGTTCTGTCCGCTGTATTTTTTTTATTTTTATTATTATTTTATCTTTTAGCTCCATTCTCTGTGCCTTTGTTGTGTTCGTTTTGGGCCAATAACTGAGGCATTTGCTATTGCCTTGCCGCTTGGCTGGCTCTGGGTGGCTCATTGAGTGGCTGCTCTACTGCCCGGCCGGGCAAAGCATTGCACCAGCCGTTGTCAATTACCCTACAAACCTCAACTGCTGCAGCAGTGGCAGCAACAACTGTGGCAGCAACTGCGGCAACTGCAACAACAATGGAGGCACAGCTGATTGTCTTTCATAATCATCGTTATGCTGTGGCTGCCTCCTGTTGTTGGCGTTGGAGGTGTGTCTAAGGTTGAGACTTTTGCTGACTCAATGTCCCCGCCCCTCCCCCACCACTTCCCTTCTCACTATCTGCCTTTCCTGCTTATTGCAGCTGCAGCAAAGTTCAAGTGTTGCACAGCTTTTTTTTGCCGTCTCGCAGTTTGTTGTTGTTTTCTTTTTTTTTTCGCACCACGCAATTTATTTTATTTTTTTTCACATTCTTTTTTTTTGCGGCAACAGCTTTTCTTGCTGCCATTTCGCAGGTGTGCAACGTTTTCGTGTTGTTGTTTTTTCGCCGCTTCCGTTTGGCTGCCCCTGCGGCACCTAAGCGCCGTCTGTGCGCCCTGCACTCGCACTCGCACTCGGCCTGCTTGTCATAATTATTTGCACTTCACATCATCTGCATGTGCCTGACGACAATCTAACTTGGCTTTTTCTCACCCTTTTGCCCAGCCGCAGGCATTGGGCCCCCAGCACTTCGGAGCTCTCCAGTCTCCCGGCTGCCAGCCATGTCATAATCAGCAATCAGCTTGGACGTGGTCATTATTGCTGCTTCTGCTGCTGCCTCTGCTGCTGCTCTTGCTGCCTTTTTGTCTTTGTGGTCAGCTCCTGTAAATTGCCACTAAAAGTGTTGAAGTGCAGCACTTGGTTTGTCATTAAGACCGTCTTTGTTGGGAGGGTGGGGGCACAGGGGCTGCACTGTGGCTGGCTGCAGCTTTTTATATACTTATAATATTCATATTAAATTATGCACTCTGCGGGTTTTATGTCTGCGGCTTACACGGCACTCAAATTACACGATGTCCATCGCTTTGGGTTCTTCACGACCTCGTTTCTCGGCCAGAATCTGTTGCCGGGCTCCTAAAACATTTTGCTTATATTAATATACATATATATATATAAATATACATATTTTTCTTGCACATTTTTTGGTCAGTAAGCTTCTCAGAAAACAGCTGTTTAGTCAGGCAAACCTGTGGATTATATTAACTGCTTCCTGGTCGGAAATTTGAGCTTGACATACTCTGAAAACTTCCTCCGTCTGGGTTTTTTCGACAAGCACGTTTGCCCCAAGACAGACGTTAAGTATTTGTTTTTCTTATTGATTGTTAACAGACCGTGAAGCCATTCAAAATTCTGTTAAGAAATTGCGTAAGAACATTAATTGCTTGTTTTGGGTTTACTTTAGAGATCTATTTTCAATTAAACTTCTCAATTTTTTAACTATATCTACTCTTTCAACTCCTTTGGCTTCTAATCCACTTGATCTAGACTCATATTATATTTAACATATTTCAATTTTAAAGCAAATACATTCTGTTCAATTTTTAATTCAATTTGCAACTTTGTTTCAATTCAATTCAATATATAATTGTTATCAATTGTTTTCAGCTTCAATCCAATTCTTAGCTTTTTATTAGATTCTCAGTTATTTAACTCTTCAATATTTGTTAAAGTCAGTTAAAAGTTGATTGATTCAATATTAATTTCTTTTATTTTAATTACACATGAAAAAAAGAAAATTTTACTGTTCAGTATTTTTTATTAATCAATATGTTTCAATTCAGTTCAATATACAACAAAGTTGCTTTAATTTTCATTTCAACTTCAATTTATATTTCAACTTCAGTTGCTTTCAACTTCAAACGAATACTTAGCTAATGTTCCACTTTAAATAGAGATTCACGTTTACAATTTTTTATTTCAAGTTCCCATGACAAAAGGCCATTCCATTGGCATTTACCCCACAATTTCATGGTTCAACATTTCCATTTCAATTTCAATGCACAGAACTTGACTGGAAAAAAACACTGTAATTGAATAATGATTGTTGCGCCCCCTTTTTTTGTTGTTGTTGCGCTATCTAAATACGCGTATATGCCACGAATTTAACTGGCTTGCCTCCTTTTGCCACACGTGTGTGCGTGTGTGTGTGTGTGTGTGTGGGTAATCAATAAGAAATCTTGTGTTGGCCATGAGGCACATGTTGGCCCTTTTGTAATGACAAATCGCTTAATTAAAATGCGCAAACGCCCCAATAAATATGCAATCGCATAGTGCAGCATGTTGCAAGTTGCAAGTTGCTGGTGGCACGTTGCAAGCGTCGCTCAGTTGCAACTCATCGCTCACTCGCTCAATGCTAATAATTGTCTATAATTTTAGTTAATTTATTGCAAATGCTTTCAGCAACATGCTGCGTGGCAAGTCAGCTTTGCCTGGCATGTTGCAGCAACATGCTGTTGTTGCTGTTGCTGTTGTTGTTGCTGTTGTCGTCGTCGTGTGCGTGTAATCGAAACCGAAGCGAACCGAATCATTGATTTCCTGCGCATTTCATGAGCTTCGAAAACGAAGACAACGCATCGATTTCACGCCCCAACCCCCCCGCACACACACACTCGCACACACTGCTTGGCAGCCTCCACAGAGATCTCTCGTGCAACTGCAACAGTTTGTACATTTGCTGAACTGGTTCTCAGCTGCTGCTGGCAAAGCCAATGTTTAGTCTGGTTTTGTTTCACTTTTCTCAGTAGTTATAACTACTTTTTTTCCTTCTGCTTCTTCTTGTTTCACATGTGCTGGTTTCTTTTTTTATACTTTATTTTTTTTTTTGTGTATTTAGAACTCGTCAGCGACTTTGTCTGAGAGTTTTACTGCGTCTCCGCGTTTTAAGTTCTCGTTCTGTTTATTTTTTTTTCTGTGCTCTTCTCTCCGCTTCTCTTTCATTTTGAGACATGGAAGTAAAACTAAATTCATTGAACTTTCGCATGAAAATGCTCTCAAGGTTATCAACTTTGCCGCCTGTCCGGTTGCCGATCGTGAAACGGCAACAAAAACAACAGCAACAACTGCGACAACAACAACAACAGAGGCGTTGACCACGTCGTCGTAGAACGTTGTTCTCTATGGTTTAGAGTCTCGGCAAGTACATTCAACCTGACATCACTCGGCGTTCACTTGCTTTGATACTCTCGCAGCGGGTACTATAATTATGTCATGCTGTTTGCATGCAGCATGAAGGCTAACATCTCTGAGACCTTTGAGTATATATAGTCTTGATCAGCATCAACAGCCGAGTCGATATAGCCTTGTTCATCTGCCCATCTATGTTCCCTACTTATAAACTTTGTCTTATCAACCTCAGTCCCGTGTATTATATATGAGCAATTGCTCGAAAGATAAAGTTCTTGTATGGAATAATGTTCTCTTCATTATATTTACACCAAACTCTGCATTCTTTAAGCTGCACAATTCTACTCACATATCTGCATAGCCCTTAGCCATTTTTCTATAAGAGTATTTAAACGTTGGCTTTCCTGCAGCTCCCCTCTTGCTTTGCTGCTCTCAATGCGTGACACGCCCCGTGTTTTAGCTGCAATTAACTAGCCCCTTGGCAGACGTAAAAGCCAAAGCAGCACTTGAATTTTTAGCTTGGTTTGTTTTGTTTTCTTGGCGGGGTTTTTCAATTGATTAAATTGCGTGCCCCATAATGCAATTGAAAGCACATGTGGCATATGAGATATGTCTTGGCCCCACCATCAATAACTAATTTTAGACGCTGTTACATACGAAACCCCCCCCCCCCCCTCCTTTCGCGCTCTCATAATGCCACAATTTGCTGCTTTTACAATTCCCCCAATCTCAGTTCATGTGTGTTTATTTTTCTCACCCTTGACGCATTTTTTTTTCTTCAGATTTGATTTAAGGCCGCACATTAAAATGAAATGGTTTTTTTTAGTATATTTTTTTTACGTGTGTCAGCTTGTTGGAATTTAGTAACAGCCCCCTCTCCCCCTGCTTTGCCCGGTTCTTCGTGGCACTCATTTATCAAAATTTTGGCACATTAATAAACCTCAATGCCTTTGCCTTAAAAGGAGCACACAAAATCTTTGACCTTTCAGCTTTTATGGACTTATTATTTATGTAAAATGTGTTCGAAAGTTGTTTTTGCTTGCAACTGTAATTAAATTTTCTTTTTTAGTTTTTGGGGTTAGACCCAATTTTCCTGGAGCAGACCAAAAACCAAACATAACGAATACCTAAATTTTACTTGTGCGAGTGCTCGTACTTGTAGCCGGAGTGCCTGGCCATAATTACGTGGTAGCTTGGCTACCTCAACGTGTCTTATTTGTTAACCAAACTTCTCGCTGTTAAACAGCATAATTACATGCCACATACACACACACACACACACAACTGCAACTGCAACTGCAACAGCAGGTAGACAAGACACGACCAAACGATTGGACAGACTCGACTCGAGGGACGTACAAGTTTTGTCTAACTATTGCGTGTCAGTCGGAGTTACATAGTTGCAGTCCAGTTGACTGACTGTCTCGTCTGTCTGTCTGTCTGTCTGTCTGTCTGTCTGTCTGTCTATTTGGCTGTCTGTCTGCCTGCTTCTCTTCTCTCTGCTGCTGCAGTTCTGCCTGACGGCCCTTTCATGTTCTTGACTCTGTGATATACATACAACATTTTGGTATAACTCTTTCCTCGACAATTTTGAATGCCAGACACGAAAAGAAAAGAAAATGAGTCGAAGCAGGTGACTTCCTGTGCCCAAACTACTTACATATGTAAATGCACAGTCAACCTCGGTAGAGTCCAGCTGCTAGTCAAAATAATACTCATTTAATGCCAATACGAAGGGGCGCACGTATTTTTGATATCTTTCAATAGATAAAAGAAATTTGTTGTTGACTTTTTGAGGTTGAACCGTTCGAAGAATCAAATTGAAAACACAAATCAATTCGAAGCAAGGACATGAAGACATAGAAATTTCTATCACTTTCCGTTTATTCTTTTTGAGCGTTTATAATTCACAAGTTGTTTAAGGGCAGGTTTAGGTATAATGTTTGTATTTCTTTCGAAGAAAGAAAGTAAGAAGTGAGATTTAAGAAGTAATCTTAACAGATATCATTCGTAGTACTTTGGTATTCTTCAAATATTTAACATACAGTTTAGATTCTATAGATTGGCATATACATATGTATCTCTGAGGAGATATGATTAACTTATGGTATATGCCATATATTGTATGTATTCATATTTACGGGTCGACAAAGCTAGTATTCAATAAACTATAATACAATACGAAATGTTCTAAAAATATTTATACATATTGTGATTGCCAATTTTCGGCTTAGTTTCTATCGTTAAATGTTTGATTATAATAAAATTGAAATTGTAGCTATTTTGCTTTTAATTTGTCTACTTTTATTAAACGAAAACGCAGTTAGAAACTTTAGAAGTCTCTGGAATCATGGCGTAATCTTTAATTGCGCATTGCCAACTACACTTTGAAATTGTTTAACTTATAATCTGTTTGTTTTCTAATTACAAATTAAAAAGAGAAATCCCCTAAGGCAACTCGCTTATTACTTAATATAACTAATTATATAAAGTTCGAACTATAATCAAGTCTCTGTTATAAATAAAAAAAAATCTGTATATAAATTATTTGAAAGGTCCAAACTCTACGTTTTATTGCACAAAAACACGTATATGTTATTAGATATAATATTAATATTAATAAATCTTATTATAATAATGAAATATATTTATATAAAGTAATATATAATATATATTATTATATTCATTATATATATATATATATATATATATATATATATATATATATATATATATATATATATATATATATATTATATTATATATATAATCTTCGCATATATATTATTAATATAAATTAATATACATTATTAATATAAATTAATATACATTATTAATATAAATCAATACAACTGTTAGTCAAGTTTCTACAATTAATAATGAGGGAAAATCGCTTTTCCAGTAGTTTTCCATCACTTATTAATCTGCCTTTTTGCAGAGCGCTTCCTCTTCTTTCTTCTACTTAAGCAAGTTTAAGTTTACAGTTACATCTTTTTGCCTTTTAACAAATCCTTCATTTCCTGCTGCTGCCGTTGGCTCTTCTTGGGGTAGTGTGGTAAGGGGGTGGTAAGGGGGCGGTGAGGGGGCTGCTGCTGCTCTGTGCGGCACTGGCCAAGACTCAATTATGTTGCCTTATCGTCTAATTGTGACAGCACACGCCCTGTCCTTGGGCTCAGCTTTTGTTGTGTGGCATGTGGCATGTGGCAACGTCGACATCCGCTTCCGTTTCGTAGCTGCGCATTTTAATATACAACATGTAGACAACTTAAATGGTAATTAAATAAATAAAAATAATGTTGCAACATATTTGCTTTAAGCTTAAAACGAACTGAAATTGTTGAATGTGGAATTTTCAAATGGAGCTGCAGCCAGTTCCGGATATGCACAAAATGCATAATTATAGATATTACGTATACGTAATGGCTTTGAGCCTCGTTAGCTAGCCAAGGGCCTTACAGGCACGCACAGCAACAAAAACAGCAACAGAAACAACAACAACTAAAACAACAATCAAGACAGGAAAAGGCGTTGAAAGTAAACTTGGCAGACAGGCGACAAAACGCAATGATCGTGCAGGGGGTTGGGGGGGGGGGGGCAAGGGGCGCGGCTGCGGCATAGAACTTGACTATGGCTAAAATACCAGTTTGCAACATGCAGTTGCTGTTGTGTTTGGCATTCATTTATTTAACTATTTATTTATTTGCATTTGTCGTTTCTCTCTCACGCTCCCGCTCTCTTTGTCTCTCTTTCTGCTTAGTTGCTGCCCCGCAGCATTTAACTTGTTAAGTTTAAAGGATTCTCATTTCCAACTGCTGGCAGCTGTTTATTGTTGTTGTTGTTTATGCAAAAAGACTTGAGCAGTTTTTGTTGTAGCTGTTGTTGTTGTTGTTGCTTTTGCTGCCTTTTCTTTCAATTCGTTTTGTTTCGCTTTAATTTGGTAGTGTCTGCTCTAACGGTTTCCACAGAGCTTCGATACGAGAAGCTGCAATTGTAAACAGTTATAATTACACAGCTGACTTACAGCGCATGAGGAATGAGTCAGTGTACAAGGGGCGAGGCAGCGAGAGCGGGAGCGGAAGTGGGGGAGGGGTCAATATATAATCTCATCAAAACTAATCAACAATCAGCAGCGTCGCACATGACAACAAAAACAAACTGTCAAACGACACTCATGATGATGATGAGCATGATGATGATGATAATGGGGATGATGAGCATTAACATGATGATATTGAAGGAGTAGGGCAGTTCATCTTTATGTTTGCATGCACACATACACTCGTGGTCAAAATATTAGGTACATTCTGGTAACTTATAATGAGGCTGACGATGATGCAAAAATTATGAAGGTGATGATGAAAATGGGCTAGAGGGCAGTTTACTTTATGTTTGCATGCACACATACACTTGCGGTCAAAATAATGTGCACATTATCACAACTTGTCTATTATAATATCATATAATATATACAAATATCATATAATATATAAAAATATCATATAATATTTAAAACTATCATATAATATACAAAAATATCTTATGAAAATTTAATTTATAATATCTATGTTCATTAGAAAAAGTCACTTGAAGAAAATTGAAATTGAAAGCAAAGCTTTTAGTTAATTTTCTTTTTAAACAGCTGTTTTAAATTATAAATATATCTTTCCGTACTGTTCTGTTCTGCACTATAATTAATAGCTGCTTTTGTTGAAACACTCCAAAAATGTATCATTTATATCTTTCTTGGATATGAATATCAACCCAAATTAGAGGAAAATTGAACCCCGCCCAAAAAATCTATCATTTTTTAATTTTCATTTTCGATAAATATGAACCCAAATTATTGGAAAATTGAATCTCAAGATTCTTCCGTAACAAACTTCAGCTGAAAATTATTAATGCCATACAATTTCAGTCGGATCTATAATTTCTAGATCCCAATTGGCCAACTAGATAGGGTATTTAAGCCACAGCCCGCGTCTCTTTTACAATATCCAGGTTTTGAACAGCGCTTAATGACAGCAACAAAACAAAATTGTTGGCTAATTAGTTGGCATTCAAAATGCATGACCAACTGCTGCGGCCCCGAATCGAATGTTGATTGCATTTTGGCCTAAACCTAACTGCCGATGACTGTACTTAACTGTATGGCCACGTTCAAGTTGCAATCAATCATTAAGAGCAAACAGAATTTCATTCATTGATCGGGCAGAAGAAACGCCCACAACAACCAGAACAACGACAACAACAACTTCAACAACTTTTATCGATTTTGTGTTCTGACGACAACTTAAAAAGTTGATTTTGTAAATGCATTTTGTTTGTTTGCTGCCACTTTGGCCTGAAGCTTGTTTAATTAATGAGCTGAGAGTGTGTGTAAAGTGTGTGGAGCTTTCTGCCACATATAGTGACAATTTGGCTGCCATTGTAATGGCATTATTCACATAAATTATTAAATTTTATTTAAAGTTTTTACTCTTTTAAATGTTTTTTCTTTTCAACTCCTGCACAAACTTTCGGTTTTCATCTGCCTACGAACTGCAATTGGAACTGGTTTTTTTTTAGTTATGAGTTACCGGGTAACCACATAAATTATGACTACACTTGTCTGCCAAAAAAAAATATATATATATGTTTGATCCAGTCCATGATTTGGCCAAAAGCCGCCGACATGGCGAAACGATTTAAGATTTGCGATCTTTAGTCTCAAACTCCGTCGTCGTTTAAACGTTATTTATGACACTTGCCACATGATTTGCTGGCTAAAACTCATAAAACTGCATAACTGATTTGGGCTCTTTTCTATATTTACGACTATTTGCGGCGCATAAAACAGTTTATAGATTAATTAAAATGTATTTCTCTCTCTTTTCTACTTGCAGGTAAGCAAAATACTTGATTGTTATATATGGCTCAAGAGCCTGGTCGTGCACAGGTAGGCGGCGCCTTTAAACTGGCTGCGAAAACGTGTGAAATTGCAGCTGATTTTATATTGCTTTACACTTGTCTTTAATATCACATTTCAGCTTTAGTTGCAGAGAGAAGTGAGAAAATTTCCGGCCATAGGCTACAAATTTTAATATTTAAAGAAAGAAAGAAAGAGCCGGAAGTAGGAACAGCCCGGCTTAATATAAGCTTTATTAAATATTTCATAAAGTTAGTTAAAATTCTTCAGATCAAAGCTGAATGACTTTGCCATAAAGTCTGACTCATTTAATCACTTTAAGATTAATTAACTTTTTAGTAAATATGAGATAAGTTAAAAGTCATCTAGAGCCAGAAAGTCGCCTGCTTCACGTTAATTATCACTTTTTAATTATTTTCAAAAACTCCAAAGAAATCGAAAGTTGGAACAGCCTAAGTTAATTTGGGTTTAAATTAGGTGTTGCATCGACTTACATTAGAGAAGTTAACTCAATCAAGTAAAGTATCTCCAATCTTTTCTCTCACAAAAAGAGCAAATTCTCTAAATTGCAGCGAAATAGTAATTCGGAACGGCCCTGAATTCGCAATTGCATTTACATGACTTGCTCATTGACCGATTTGTTGATTAATCATGAAAAATGAATATAAACTCGATTTTTTATTCTCTCCGAAACGTGCAATTGCGACGTTTGTCGTTTTTTTTCCCCTCCTTTTCCCATTTTTTTTGGGGTCTTTGGCTTTGCTTATCTTATCCACGACTCTCTGGCTTTGGAGATACTACGCTCAGTTCCACGTGGTTCTTTTTTTGGGCCATCGCATTTATTTGTCTAACGCAACTCAAATGACTAATTTGCTTTTGATTATTTGCCCTCTACGTGCGCTCTTCTATCTCACCTGCGAGTGCATTGAACTTCGCTGCGTATACGATTCACTTATCTCTCTCTCTGTCAGCAAAAACAAACGAAGCACAGACTTAGCTAATGGTCAAAGCTGGGAAAAGCCATTTCAGGCGTTGCACAAAAAAAACCCAAATTTTTCTCTATTTTTTTGTTGGTTGGATTTAGTTGGAAATCGAACCCCATTAAAACACCCACGCAGATGGCCATAAATCAGCTGGAAATCAAATGGAATTTGGATTGATATACGGTTAAAGTTGTGACTTGTTACAATAAGCTGTTAATGGGTCCGAGAACAGCGTGAGAATTCGAATATGCATTATCAAGATTGTTCGAGCACAATTCGATTCCCATCCAAAGGGTGCTTGAGATTGTATAACTGTTAAATTCTATATAATTCCCTTTGGGAAACAAATGTTACAAGTGCAATTTACAATATAAATATTGTGCAACTTGACAATGAATACAAAATTAGCTTGCTCAATTTAGCAAATCAAAAATAGAGCTCTAGACAATAATGCTCGACAAGTAGATACCCTATAAAAGTTTTATTTAAATAATTATTGCTCTTAATAATACTTGGTAGATAAAGATTTATATTCTTTCTTGTTTTTGAAGCCATTTAACAAAATTGGCACAAGTTGTACCCTGTAAAAGATTTCTTATCTGAATATAAACGTGCTTCTTAGTAATTTTTGATTAAGTTTACAAAATATTTGGCAAACAAAGGTTTATATTCTTTCTTGTTTTTGAAGCCGCTAAGTAAGAAGTTGTTAGTTGAGCATACCCCAAGCACCGTATACCCTATAACAGATATCTTAGCAGCATGTAAAAGTACATTTCTATTGATTTTAACAACATTTGATAAATAATTGATGTTCTTTTTTGCCTTTGAAGCCTCTCACAAAGTTGTGCACATGTTGAACATACCCAAAGCGCGGCATCTATGCGAACAGGGTATGAAAATTGCTCACGCTTTGTGACGCATACTACTGGGGCGAATGGGGCTCGTTGGGTGGAGTAGGTGGCCCAGGGAGGCGTTGGCGTTGGCAGGCAGCTTGACAAGTAGCGCAGCTACAAGCGCACACACAGAGACTTGCACAAATTGCAAATGAAAATGCAACCTTGACAAAGGCGGCAGCAACAAAAAACCACGCGCCAAATTACAACATCAACCAGGTTGTTGTTGTCATTGCCGAGAGTTTTTTCTTTTATTTCTTTGCATTAATATACCCTTTACTTTTACATGGAGAGGGGTATGATTGAGTCATACAAATGACAGAAGAAAGTGTAGAAAGCATATATGTATGTCGTTTAAGTCATTAGATGACCTCACGTTTCGTAGAAAAATTAAAAATAAACCTTAATAAATATTGCCCTTCTTTGCGATTCTCATTTGCTCAAGCAAGATTGACACATTTTGATGTGACCTTTTTTGTGTTGTATATTTATCATTTAATTAAAAAAAAAAACTATCTCTGCTCTGTCTTTAGTTCTCTCAAAAAGCGCTTTCGAGTTCCCACCTAGTTTGTCTAAGCTGCAATCTTTCTACGTGATTCTCATGAATTCAAGCATTTTGCAGAATTTTATGGTTTATGGTGTTTGGTTCCAATTTTTATGTTTACTTAGCGAAAGTGAAAGTGAAGTGAAAGAGAGGGAAATAAGGCTTACTCTCATATGTATTAATCTTGTTACTGTCTTAAAGTCGCATAAAACATCTACTACCTTTCTATGCGATTCTCATGAATTCAAGGCGGGCTTATAGATTTTAATGGAGCTTACTTTCAGTTTTTTGTTGTTTTTAGTGCGTTTAAAAGCCATGGAAAGTAGACTGGGAGAGATATAGAGTAAAAAACAAAAAGCCTGTTTGACGTATATACCAGGGCATGTGCTAGTCAAGCTCTCGCGACTTAAGCACGTCTATTTGGTGTTATTATTTGCCTTCTGTCGCGAGTTACTTTTGTGTGTATTGCTTGCGGCTGCTGTTGCTGCTGCTGCTGATGACGGCGCGTTGGCGAGAAGCGGGAACGCGTTGTCATCAGCTGCATCGGCAACGACATCTACTGCCCAGTTGTGACGCGAAAAAGTGCACTTTGTAACTATTGTTGTTGTTGTTGTTGTTCCCTACTCTTTGATATGAGTTTTTAAGTATTTATTTATACATTGTTTTGTGCATTTCCTTTATTTTCTGGCTGACATCGCGCCAAGTTGACATACAACTGCAGTGGCAACTGCAGGCAATTGGAACGCTGAGCTTGTGGCATGCCACAAGCAGACGATGGCGACAATGGCGGGCCGCAGAGACTTTGCCCCAAAATAGCGGCAGGGCGCGAAGCGTGACAAGGCAACAATTGAACCAGCGAACAAAAATGAATGAGAATTGGGGCCGAGAATGGTTTTTACGATTGAAATTGCCCCCCAAAACAAAAGTGATATGATATCTAGTTATAGAATCCCTAACGACATGACAGCAATTACTTTTATAAGCCCAAAATATAACAGTTCCAGCTGAAAAGGGAATTGTTAGGGCTTTCGCGATAGATACGAGTTGCAGTGTGACCAGAGTAAGCGAGCAATGAAAAAAAAAGAACGAAACTGGATTTTAAAATCTGGCAACACTCGTTTGCTGTTACATAATTTGACTGTTATGTACATAATTTTATACTCCAAATATCTTTTGGCGTACCTCTTCATCTACAAATTCCCACATGCAATTAGTCATCTTTTATTATATTAATTATATTCACCTCATTTGCCTGTTCTTGTTGCTAAGGTCACCCCCACCTCTGCCTCGCCTCTGCGTCACAAATTTCCCTTGCCATTTGCGCATCCATCTGGCGTACAGCCGCCTCTCTTCTTCCCCCCTCACCCCTCTACCCAGCCACCCACATGTCATTGACTTTGTGCTGGGCCATAAATTAAAACACAGCCATAAAGAAAGGCCAAACGGCGACTATTTTTAAGTATAATACATAAAACTGTTTATGCGCTCTCTCATGCATTGGATCATAATATATACATATGTATATATATATTATAGATATGGCAAGTTTCGTTTGTTTTAGGCTTCAATTTTGTAGTTCTTTTCTTCTCTATCGATGATGTCTGCGTTTTATGGCATTTAACGACAATTTTTATTTGTCTTCTTTTTATGAGCTTTTAATGCAGCAGGTCGACGTTCACACACACACACACAGGCACAGTTTGAGGAGGTTAGGGACGACCAAGACGACGGCGCCCACACGCAAAGATTTCATCATCAGGCAGCATGAACTTTTTATTTTATTTTTTATGTTTTATTTTGGGCGTCGTACACTTGACACAATTCTCAAAACACTTCTCGAAATAGTTTAAAAATAAAATTGGACTACGACGACGCGAGCAATCAACGGTTTTTGGGCAAGGGGGGCACGTACAAGCGCGCAAGGGTGAAGCTTTAACGGTGTGCGCAGAGGCGGTTGCGGCGTGTGAAGCGCGCATAAAATTAAATTTGGGCACGAATATCGACAGCGCGCGTCGTTCGACCACATGGCGTGGCGCAGCGTAGCGCTGACGCTGACGCTGGCGTCAAGCTTGGCAGGGGAGCAGCAATGGGTGCGAGTGTGAGAGCGCAACTTGGGCAAGGTCATTAAACCACACAAAAGCAAAAGCAGCGACGGCGGCAGCGACGCGCCGTCATCGTCATTATCAACGTTTTTCCTGTGCCTCTGCCTCTGTCTCTGCTTGCTCAGCTGTTTGTTATAGCTTGTTGTTGCTGTTGGTGATGCATTTGTTTTGCTTTTATTTCCGCTTGCGCTGCATTTTCAACACATTCGCTAAACTGGAAATACATTTGAAAACTGTAATGCGGCTTTTATACTTAAAATCCATATACATATATTTAAACGCACACAGGCACACATACACACATGTACCTATACATATTAACACACGCCCACCGAATCAACGGCCACAGCCTTCCGCGCCAGCTAATTTGCATTTGACTTTGCTTAGACGAGCTAAGCTGCGCTTAATTTATGCATTTTTAAACATGTTTAAAATATATTTCTCTACAATTCGTTCGGTATGTCCGCTCTTCCCCTGCCGCCGCTGCCCGCCCCTTTTGTTGTGACATTTGAAAGCTGTGAGAGAGTGTGGGCTGCTGTGGGAAAATATTATTGCAGAGGCGACAAGTTTCTTGCATAGTTTATACACATATATTATTTCGACTTTGGCCCTGGTCATGTCGCTGCGTTTAATTTATTGATTTATTGCGAATTGCAGATGAGCTCAGATATTAGCTTAAACTTAAATGCTGTCAAATGCAGTTCGGTCTCTGTAATACATTTGCATAACCGTTAACAGCTCTCTCCAGCGCGCTCTTAAATTATTACAACTGCGAGCTCTCGCACAGTTTTGGCCTCAGGGGCCGCCTTTTACATAAAAAATGTCAACAATTTCAACGCTCAAACAAATTCGCTAATTAATTAGGCAAACAACAGCGTAAACGCCCTGGGGGCGTGTCAAGTGGGCGACGTAAGCACGCGTCGACCAACGCAATGCTGATAATGGAACAGCCCAAGAGAGTGAGAGTGAAAGAGAACAGCTTTGATAATTTGAGACTTGATGTAAAAAACCAAAAGATTGCAACACTTGAGCAGCGCAGCTGTGGCCCACAAGAATGCGGCGAACTGCGAAAGCTCTGAAACTGACACCCGAAGCTCTCACTTTGTGTGAGTCAATTGGGCGCTGCTGATAAAAACCGTTATCTTTGCTGCCGCCGCCTCTGCTGCTGCTGTTACTGACTGCTCAAAAATTGTACATTTAATTCGCTAAAATTGTAACTCAAACTTGTTGTGGCATCTGTTGAAAATGTTTTCTTTGCTTGTCTTATGCTAATTTTGATGTCTGCCCACAATTTAGCTGAAAATCTTAATTAAATATTTAAATCCGAAAAAAAAACATAAATATATCCAGTTACCAAATTGCTGGCTAGCCGCGTTATTAAGTTATTCGTTTTTCTTGGCCAACATTCAGTTGCCAAATGGCTGTTAACGAGCAGCAACAATAACAGCTGTTAAAAAAATAGGCTCAACTCTGAGTTACCCATTAACATGAAACAAGAGACATGCAAATAACTTGACAAGTGGCGCTTTTAAATTTTCAACCAGCAGCTGTTAATTCGTGCTGTTGGTGGGGGAAGGTGTGAGGGGGAGGGATCCAGTTTACACCGCATTGACGGATTTCTGCTCAGATCAATTGAAATTGAAAAATGCGTGCGTTTTAAACGAATTAACAAAAATCAACAGCAACTGAACAAACAGCAGCTTCAAAGTAAATAAATAAAAGAGCGTGTAAAGAGAGAGAGAGGGATAGGCAGGCAGGGAGTGCGTTAATGAGCGATGTGTAAAATGCTTGCTAAAATAATACACACATTGCCCGATTGCAATTAATGTCAACGATAAACGTCAAAAGATTACCGCCAGTGTGGGAAAACGCAGCGATTGGAACAGAACAAACACGTAATCAACAGGGGAACTATTTGCAAAGACAGAAAAAACCTTTTAAATTTGTACATGTAATTGTATTTGTATTTGCAGAATGTTTAATTTTAGAAAATTACTTGATTGCTTTGTTAAAACATGTACACTTACGGGTTTTAGATTATACCTAGGTCTACTTTCGTAATACTGATTGGCGCTAGAAGCTTGCATAAGCTGCAGGGTTGCATTAATTAGCTATGTTAATTGGATTAATAGACTTAGGCCTAGACCTAGACCTAGATACTTCCCCTTTCTCCATGGTCAACTATTCTATAGATACGTTTGATGTAACAACATCTCTTTGAAAGGCTGTTTTACCTTTTAAGCTTTAAACTTGTATTTAAAAACTTTTAAAGTCCTTAACCCATAATACTTTTTATTAAATTCTGTACAATTGAACCTCTAAAATTGTTACTTTAATCAGAAAATTATGAACTTCTTCGCTTATTTAAGCCGCAAACATTTAAAGCTTATGCAATGTGTACATTAATTAAAGCACCCCAAAAACAAATAAATCACATTTAACAACAGCTTAAGCCGCAAATACAGAGACAGCAGCAGCAGCAGCGACTAAGCCTTGGCAATGATTAAAAATAACTTGGCCGAAAATACGCGGGATTTAAATCCCTTATTGGATTTGGTTATTCGCATTTGATATTATTGTACCTGCTGCTGTCCAAATGCTTGCGCAAATATGTATTTCCAACAATGCTCGCAGTTATCCGCCTGCGAGGCGCAAGCAAACAATTCTCTGGAATATGAAAATATTCGTGCATATCGAAGTTATTTTAACGCAACGAAAACAAAATATTTGCGTTACACAATTACAGTGAAATGGTGAAATGTTTTTGGCCCAAAGGCGACTTAATAAACAAGTGAAATGCTTTAATTACGAGCTCGTTGTGCCACGATGCCAAAGGCAATTTATTCTCAGCGTGTTCTCATTGTAAAGCTGCACAAGTTTTCAAATAATTTGTTTAATGTATTGTGTACAATTATTTACATAGCAATTTTCACAAATGGAACTCTGATATATTTCGAGCTCTAAAAGAGAGTTCATTGTCAATCAGTTCGATTACATCCTTCAATCATTGCGTATACGTAATATACAAAATAAACTCGTTGAAAAATTGAAATTTTGCAAATTTTGAACGCAGCTTTGCGAGCAATTGGCAACTGGGGAATGCTTAAGGAAAAAGAGAAGCGAGAAACTTGAAATTATTTCGTTTTTGCCATTTGCCTTGATCATTAAGCAGCTGTTGGACTCATCAGTTGTTGCTGTTGTTGTTGCTGGTCGTTCCATTCAATCATCAATCAAAATTTTGTGCTGTGCGTGCGAAGGCAACTTGTGGCGGCTTTAATGATGCAACTGCAACGGGCAACTGCAACTGGCAAATGCAGCAGCAAATTGCCAGCCTGCGGGCCGCCTCGAGCCAGCAGCTTGGCTCAACCAACGCTGGCAAACAGTCCCTTGACCCTGAGACGACTCCCATTCATGCAACAGAGCTGTGGTCGTCTTTGCTGCACTTTCGACTAATCCATCAGCAAATGAGCCAGCTGCCGTTGGGGGTTGCAAGCTCACACACACACACAGCTACACAAAAATGCAATAAAAGCGTTGTTCACGCTGACCCTTCAATTCTGTGGCAGCTCCCTCTTACGCTCCGCCCCCCAGCCGCCACTCCATTTGGCACTTTTTGCTGCATTCTCAAGTGCGCTTTGCCGAGCAGCGCTGTAAGCTCTATATATATATATATATATATATATATACTCTTTTTTGCCAGGACTTTGTTGGTCTCGCTCTCAAAGTGGCCGCGCTTTTCTATCTTTGCCAACTTCCGTCCGCCCGCTCGCCCCTTGCTGCGCATTGATGTGCAAAGTTTTTATGACGCATTCGTGATTTCTTCTTTTATATATACATTTTCTTTTTTTTTTTTTGTTCATTTTATTTAATGCTGCACTGCGTCCATTTTGATGTTAAGGCCTTTTGTCCTTGCTTCAAGTGTTGACAGCGCTGTGGTTTTTCACGATTTTACTTTTCACTCTTGCTGGCCACTCGACTGTGTGGCTTTAAATTAGCTTGTTTCACTTTGAAAATTGTTAAAGTTGCTTAGACGGCATAAAAATAATATATAAAAATTAAATGTATACGGAAAAAAGTAGTTGGAGATGCGGGGCATCGATCCCCGTACCTCTCACATGCTAAGCGAGCGCTCTACCATCTGAGCTACATCCCCTTGTGGCTAAGTGAGCGCAATGGCAGCACATAATACGAATCAAAACTAGCACAGAGCACAAAGAGGTGGCGAGCAAGAGAGCAGCGCACATTAACAGCGATCGCCAGTGTTGCTGCTATGCTATTTACTCACTCCCACATTGCTTATGCTGCGCCTATAAATAAACGCACTCGATAACAGCTGATTAACAGACTTGATTGACAACGCTCACTCACACTTTGACTTTCTCTGCGAGAGCTTTTCAAAGGCAGCAGCTGCTTGCTAATTGAGCATGTAATTTGCAAAATTTTGTGAAAGTGTGTGTGATATGTGTATGTAGGGTAGCTACTTTTGTCGCCGTGCTCAATTACTGCTAATTAGCAGCGCTGTTATTGTTGATTAAATATACACAGAGCACGCGAGAGTGTGAGA
The DNA here is from genome assembly GCA_035045885.1 of Drosophila borealis. NCBI lineage: Eukaryota > Metazoa > Arthropoda > Insecta > Diptera > Drosophilidae > Drosophila > Drosophila borealis. The sequence continues at coordinate 183,582 of JAWNOR010000029.1, read as the reverse complement.
GTGTGTGAGTTATGTTAAAAGCTAGCCAACCTCACTCTCTCTCTCCCCCTCTCTCGCTTGGCACATATTATAATATCAGTTGCAAAATTAGGTCACAGCACGCTGCTGATAATTATGATGATGAACAACGTGTCGAACGTGTTTATTGTTGCTATCTGTCAGCTGCTGTTGCTGCTGCTGCCGCTGCTGGCGTCACAATTGCAGCAGCGTCGCAGCAGCAGCTGTTCACCATTTACTTTCAATATGCGTTTTAGTTTTTATCTTTTGCTTCAATTTTTTTCTCACTGTTCTTCATCTTCTCAGGCTGGCTCTAAATTGCCAACACGATTTGGGTCACAGTTGTCGTTGTCTGTGACGTCAGAGCGTCTAGTCGCCCGGCCTGTTAACAAGAATTTCTTTAGTTAACAGCAGGCGGCTGGCGGCTAATTTAAAGAGCAAAATTGACCAGATCAGAAGTAGGTGGCTCTGCGGTTGGGATAACCGCAGCAGCAGCAGCTGTTTGATTTATATGCAACGGTTTCTTTTTTTATCAGTCGCAAGTTATTGCAACAGCTGCGTGCACAAAACTGAAACTCTAATATGAATCGTACAGACCCAGCTGGACGGCCAATTTCCGCCTGTTGTCCCAAAAATACACACGCACAAAGCCAAAAAACCATAAACCAAAAACCGAAACCCTGTGCTAAAACTTCTGCTTCATTAGCGGCATTTGTGAGTGGCAAGGAGAGTAAAGGGGGAGGGGGGGATGCCACAAGCAGTGGCTTGTGGCTTGTATAATTTATGGCTCACCTTATATAACGAAAAACTCTTTTGGCCTACATACTTGTCGTATGCGTAATGTCGTTAAATAATGCCACATGCCACATGCCACACACATACACGCACGCACACTCACAGCGACAACACACGTGATTAATCGCATTACTAATCAATACAAATGTCACTCAAGCGCTGACATTTGAGATTTGTGGCCAGTTGTTGTCTCTTTGGTCTCGCATTACGCATACGCACAGTAGTCCCAAACCAACGCTCAAACAACATTTGCTGCTGTTGTTGTTGTTGTTGGTGTTGCTGTTGTTCTCTATTGTCAATTAACTGGCGTGTAAATTGACTTAACCTGCAAAAAGAAATAAAGGCAAAAGATATATGTGGCATAAAGAAAACTTCAGCTGCAGACACGTTTGCACAGATTTCGCCAACAATTTTCCAGCATTTTTCACATTGTTAGCCCACAAACATTTTGCACGCGGCTTGGCTATTGATAACCTGGTTGTTTTTGTTGTTGTTGTTGTTGTCCATTATCGTCTGACACTTTTTTTTTTGGTTTGTTAACAACTTTTCGTGTTGCTTGACGTTGACTTTAGTCAGCTGTTATACGGTGTGCGCATTGTTTAGCCTTTGCGCGTTCCATTATCAGCACAACCTTTTTAGCTGATATCCGGGCTGACAAGTGGGCGTGGCCAGCCAGCCAGCACGGACGCTAATTAATGTCGCGTGTTTTCTTTGCTTTGTAAGAAAATGCACAAAATACGTCACAATGCCAATGGGAATAAGGTCAAACGGGGTTTAACACAATAACAATAGACGCCAACCAACCAACCCCTCGACTCTAGGGGCCAGAGGGTTGTTTCCCCGGAAACGCGTTGCCATTTCCGTTTTGATTACACTTTATGGCTAGAGGTTGCCATTTCCAGGCTCATTCGGACTATTTTGCCTTTCACCTTAACGGGAAATTGTTTGCTGGCGTGAAAAGTTGCCGCAAATAAATTGAAGTGACTGTATACCCAAAATGGGCGTGGCCTCAACACTGCCTACGCTCCATTCGGGCCATATCACGTAGCCCCAGTTTATTATTAGGCTTTTACGCAATTACAATTTGTGAGCTCTCGTTAATCTCATTTTCTGTTCTGTTCTTCTCATTATGCGGCTGCGTTTTGTTATCACTCGTAAATCAGCATAATTGGCTCTAAAAACAAGCTAAATAAAGCCAAATAATGCTAAATATGTGCACACATCACAAAATGAACTTTTGCGGCTTTAGTCTGTTTAATGCAATGCGTTAAGAGTTTTTCCTTTGAATTTTCACAGCTATTCGCTAATTTCCAGCAGCACGACATTAACAAACATTTCGAAATACATTTGAACGTCCAAACTTTGGTCTAAATAGGTTTATGAGTTTTTAAGATGTTAAATAATAGAATCAGAAAAGTGAATTCCCATTGGAAATTGTTTAGTTTATCAAGTGCGTGAGCTGTGAAGAAAAAGCACTGCTTATAGATAAACAATCTGTTTTAATACTCGACTGTAAATCACAGTAAATAATTGACTGATAATGATTTTCGTTTAATGAAAAAGTAAATAAAAGTAATAATATATTTGAAGCTGAAATGTGGCTTAAAGTATTTAGTCTAAAGAAATGTGGCTTAAAGTAATTATGTCTAAAGATTTGTTAGTTAAAAATTGTCAAAATTATATTTCGGGTATGTTTCTTAAAACAATTAAAGAAAACACATCTTGAGACTTTTGTATGGCAGTATATTCTATTTTCCAAGCTACTTTTATCAAACTCAGCATTATTAAGCTTCAATATTCCCACATATCTGCAAAAGGCAAATGTCTACAAGAGTATTAATACTTCGGCGTGTCGAATTTATCCTTACTTTCTCGTTTTTCTTTTAAAATATTGAGAACAAAATTCCCTCAACGAATATATAATAATAAACCACCTAATGCTCACTAGATTTATTGACTCCCCTTTAACAAAATATTCGTTAAATTTTTACAAAAAACTATTTCTGTTTATCGCACTTTTAACATTTGACAGCCCGCATTCATAATGTACAGCAAAATAGTTTGGTAGACGTGAAGCTGCGTGCTAAATTTTAGTCCCTTGAATTTATGTTAATTTAAACAATTTCTGTTGTAAATTTTGCGTGGCATAAGTCAGCCGAAAGCTGCAACAGATTTACATTTTGATTGCATTTAATTGCCAAATACAAAAAAAAAAAGAATAACCTCAGGAGTTCTGAAATGTTATGATAATTTACAAGCATTTCCATAATTTTGCAACAAAAGCAAAAAATTAAATTAAAACAAAAACAAAACAAAAGAAATCGAAAGCCCAGCCTCTTTTTAATGCATATTTAAATACGCGTAGCGCCAAAGGAAGTTGTATTAACAACGCACACTCTGCCAACTGCCAGGCGAGCACATTAGCTAACAGTAGCAGCCTGACTAACGACAATTTCTAGGGTATTTAGCGGCGGGTTTGTATTTTGGTATCTTTTATGGCGAGTGTCATTATCGCTGGTGATTATCATTCGAGTCTGGCATTTGATATCGTGACATGTGCGTGTTGAATTTACAAATAAGTAAAAGCTATTTAACAGACCAGAAAAAATAGGAATAGTAAAACACTGTGGAAAAAAGCAAAAAACCGCTCATGAAATTATTTGACATGTCGCAGCCTGTCCCTTGTGTCCTTTGCCCTTTGTCCCAATGCCTAATGTGAAAACTATGACGCCAAGCGCTGCACGTTGACAAATTGCCAGTTGACATTTGTGGCATGCATAATAAACAGCATACAAAATTAATCAGATATACATCTACAAATGTTTATATATATAAAATCACATTTTGATTTTAATGCATGTTGTCGTTATGAGAGAGGATTTTAAATGTTAGGGCTGGCTACATAATAATTATTTTATAATTACTTGCACTATAATAACTTGAATTTTATGCAGCTTTAAATGAACATATATATCTTTACACATAAATATCTATATAGATATATGTATATATATAGATATATACGTGCATGTAATTCAAGTTGTATTTATGTACTTGTATTTTCATATACCAAAAACTCATACCAAGCTTACTTTCCGCGCCGCTGCAATGAAAGAAAAAGGCATTTCTACTGCTGCCTTACTCTGCGATTCTCATGAATTCAAGTAAGCCCTGCTGCGCTTCACGCTTTGATTGTTGTGTATGTATATTGTGGCTCCAAAATCTATAGCTGGCACATTCTTTCATCTATTCTTAGCTAGACTGACTCCTGTTTATCCGGTTTATTTCAAATTTCTAAGGATTATCCATTACTTATCCCAAGTTCTTTGGGTTCAGCTGCCTTGTAGGCATTCAACTTTGCTTATTTAGTTATGGCCACAATTTTACGTGGCTTGGGGTTGATTGATTGGCCCAATTTATTCACGGCGAATGGTTTTTAACAATTTATTCATGGCTGATTTATCAGTTATCAGCTCAGATCTGCTTTGCTGGCTTACAAAGCGCTAACATTTGTATAATATATATGTATGTATATATACCTCATAATATATCTTATATAAATTATTTCACAATGAAAATTGTTTGCATTGGCTGCGTCACGCGCAGCAGGCAGCATAACCTTATAAATTATTGAGGGCATAACTGAAGGATTGCGCGCTTAGTCCATGTGAGTCCTTGTACGCTTGGCTGGCTGCCTGCCTGCCCCACCCCCGCCCCCCTGCCTGCTTGCCTGCCCCTCCCCCACCTGACTGCCTGCCTGGCAGCCTTTACGTGGCTTATCATCAGCTGCGCCGCATTGTAACAAGTCTTAGTTGCACGTCATAGCTGTATAGAGGCATGCTGTCTGTTGCATGCAACTCCATTGAAAGCGTTTGCCTTTGTTTGACGCACAAATTGCATACAAATTCTCCTCTCCTACCCCCATTGAATGCTCTAACGAGCACAACAAGACGACAGCTGTCTATAACTGGTCAATATGCTGATGTTTCGGGCTGCCATTGATTGGCCCGTAAATCCAGCGAAACGGCTGGCAACGCCAGCTTGCCTTTAAAAAGTTGCTGAAAATTGTGCTATACTTGGAAATTTTCCGGGAAAGTTCTTTTATTAATTGCCTGTACAATCTTTGAGCCGCTTTTTGTCACACACACACGCACACACGTAGCTGGGCCATAAATTTGCTGGCAGCTAAAATGTGCGGCACGGATTTAGGCCTTGCCACTTTGCCGTAAAATCCTATTTTATTTTCAATTTGTCAGCAATGTGCGGCGTGCCCTAAGCTGACAGCGAGAGTTACCAAATAAGAAGTAAGATATATATAACTATAGCATATAAATAAGCGTATATACATATATAAAGTGTGTGTTGGCCTCGGCCATGTGTCGCACAGCAGCGCCTGCTATTAACTTATTAGTGCAACGTGGCGTATGCGGCAACTTGGCAACTTGCCGCTTCTGCTGTGTGCTGTGTGCTGGGTCGCATAAAAGTCTAGCAAATGAAACAATGACAGCTTGTCATGTTTATAGCACACACACACACACGCACACGCACAACCCAGCTGGCGAGCTCAAAAGTCGACTATACTTTTATGCAAACGCGCGTGCTCGTCTCTTTGTCTCGCTGAGCGCAGCAGCCTTGGAATATACACACTTCACACCTACACAAACACACACCTACACCTTCACACAAACACCAACACACACACACCTACACACCTTGACTTCTTTTTCGCCTTTTGTCATTGTCACTGGCATATGAGAAATGTGCTGGCGTTTCACATTTATAGTCGGTATTACGCGTACCGGCAAGCAACTCATCTTCTGCCCGGCAACCAGTTTATTTTAATCAGATTGTTTCTGTTACTGTTACTGTTTTTTGTTTTCTTGTTGCGCATTCACAACTCGACTTGAATTTTAATCAATTTCCATCTCCCACCTGACGCATTTTCTAATGAGAAACGCGCGAGCGAGCATATGGCTTGAAACATTTTTCCAGGAAAATCAACAGCCAGGAAATTGCCAAAAAGCTTAGCCAGCTGTATAAAATGTAAAAATTGCCTAAAAATGACAAAAGAAGTGGCCGCTATGTGACTGGCATACACAAAAGGCATTTGGCACTGAATTGAAAGCCTCAAAGAAGTCAACGAAAAATGTGGGCTGGACATTGGTGTAAAGGCCTGAAAAGTTATTTTAAAAGGCAAAGCATGACAAGCGCATGAGAAGCGCAAAGAGAGGCGCTTGTCCCTGGGCGTAGCTAATAAGCAGCCGAATATATACTAGAGCGGGAAGGAGGCAAAGTTAAAGCTGTGTATCATTAGTTGTGGCCACCGCACGGAAAGTTTTTGGTTAATAATTACATAATTAACGCATAATTAATTCAAAAGCGGCCCCCGCTTGAAAAGGCAACTACCGACCATTTGGCCAGCAGACTCGAATTCCTGTTTCCTTTTTATGCCGGCGTTGTCTCCCAGCTGATGCTCTCCCAGGCTAAATTAAGCATGCCAAACACAGCAACAAGAAATCATTGGGGCATGCAAAATGTGCGGCACACAGGACAGGAGCTAGAAATTCATGAGAAATGCTGATGATGCTCTTAAGTGGAGTTCGCATATGGGCGTGGCTATTTTTGTAGCCGCTTTCAAATTCCAATTGCGGCACACGTTTGGCTGCCTCGCACATAACGTGAATTAGTTGGCCACAAAATGACGCTGACACCCACATAAAAAACCGTACACACACACACACACACACACACACACACAGAGAGGCTCCCTTTCTTTCTCTCTGGCAGCTGCTGCTGCTGCTGCTTTCAAGGCCATCATCATTTATATCTCCAGCAAAGTTTTTCATGTGCCAAATGCATGACCAGAGATTTTGCCCGTGTGTCTGCCCCGCAGCCGCCGCACTTGCCAACTGAGCTGCTTGTGTTTCAGTTTCTGATTTGCTTTCTGGTTTGCGTCGACTCTTCTGTTTTTTTTTCTAATACTCTGTTTACAACAGAGAACGGGGTGTATTTGTCTCATACAAGGCATATGCCTAGAACATTTTAGAAAAATCGGACTATAAACTTGATGTGTGGGTTCTCGTATAGTTAATGCTAACTAGGATTATTTCTCATAATGAAATGTAGAGCTTTACGCCTTGATATATACGCACTTTTGTGTGTCATATTCAAGCCCTGAAAACTTTATAAAGATCGGACTATAAGCATCGAAGTTAACCAAGAGAGGATAGGATGAATTCTTTAAATGTACGTGTAAAGGAAAGCTACTTAAAATGTTTGTAAAGGCAGCTTGGGGCGCGGTTCAGAGAATCTCACAGTCGAGCATGCCTGACCAGAGCACTTTTACATTGTTTGCGTCTGTGTGTGCGTGTGGTTGTGTTTGTGTGTGTGTGTATGTGTATGTGTATGTATCCTGCTGATTTTTCCTTACATAAGCAGCACAATTTTTTCATGTTGCATTTGCGTCACAACAGCAGCCGCGTGTTGAGCCTGTGTCATAATCAATCAGTTCTGATCTGGTTCAGTCACCCAACGATTATATGACGAAAGACACACTCCCAAACACACACACACACACATACAGGCGTTGGCGCCTCGTAATTGCGCATGTAAAAGTTTTTGTTTTTAACTTGTCGCGATCTTTTCAATGCCTTGACAAAAAACATTCTCTTTACTGTTTACTACACTTTTTATTTTATTTTTTGTTCTCAATTTATTTGGGTTTTAGGTAAGCGCTTTTGGATTATATAAAACTTGAAGGGAGAAATCAACACCTAGCGGCAGATAGCTAGGGTGAAAAGTGATTTATGGGCTAAGTACACTGCAACAAAAAAAAATGGTTAAAATATGAATGCAATCATGAAATTAATGCCAGGAATTGTTTGAATTTCAACTATTAAAAGAGTTAAGCTTGTTTTTAACAAATTTACCTAATTTAATTGCTGACTCTAAGCATTTTTTTCTTCTTCGCTGCATTTGGTACCCATTTCTTTCGCTCAGTGCGGCAAAATAAATATAAATATTTGCATTGCCTACTTTTGTGCGCTGCGCTGTCAGAGCTGAGGCTATGCAATTAGGTCGAGAATGGGCTCATTTATTATGCTGCCCAAAATGCTTGTTGGCCAAACACAAAAGCAGCTGCCACCACGCTCCCTACCTCCCCCTAGCCCTCGCCTGACCCCCTCGTGGCCATTGGTCATTTTGTGCTCGGCGATTGTGCGGCTGCCAAATGATGCATAAATTTATGTCAATTTCTCTTTTAAACAATTAAAAATCGAGCGCAGAAGAAAATGTCTGCTCGTTGTATACAAAGGAAAATGAAAAGCAAGCGTGGCGCATTGCTTTATTCTGTACCCTCTCTCCCCCCGGCTGTTCCCCCAGGCTAGCTGGCTCAAGCACAAGGCATGGCCACGCCCACTAGCCGCCCACTTTTAAATATTTCATGTAATGCCTCTGCAATTTGGCGCTGTTGTCATTTTTCATTTCGAGCTGCCTACTTTTGAGGCGCGCAGGAGCCGAAAGTGAGAAATTAAAATGAAATATTGTAGCATGTTGTCTTGTGCTGTGGCAAACTTTCTTCTTCTTCTCTTTTTTTTCGCACCAAAGGAACGTCTTTATCGTTATTGCTGTCATCTTTGCTTTATGCTTAGCAGCAGCTGCCCCTTAAATGGTTCTAGTTTATGACTCTTGTGTATCTACCAGGTGGCTGGCGCTCATTTGGGCTTTAATGATGCCAACTTTGGCCTAAAAATGACCAGCTTGGACATCGTTTAGTGTGTTATATATAAACTCTGGCTATTTGCATAACAGTCTGTTTTGATAGTTGCAGGGAAATGCGAGTGAACTTTTCACGTGCTCATGATTTTTGTGCTTTACCAAAGCTAATGTGCCTCGAGGGAAGCACTATTCATAATTTTTACCACAGCTAATGTGCCTAGTAATAATATCTATACAAATTCTTCCCTATTTGCATAGATTGAATTAAGTAGCGCATTTTGCATGTACACATGACTTTACTGCTGAGCTACTGCTGAAAAAGAAATACTTACTAAAAAGTCCATAATATTTAAGTTTTTGTAACGGTTAGCACTTAGTCTTAAAATGTACTACCTAAACTTTGTTCCGATTCCAATTTCGAGTTGTTTTTCATGCTGAAATGACGGCAACTTTCATAGTTTAAAAGATAGTTAACAGGGCGCCATATGCTTCAAAATGTTTGCTGGCATTTTTAGATGCACTCAAGCATGTGTGTGTATGTATGTGCTGTGCATGTGTTGGCTGTGTGTGTGTGTGTGTGTGTGTGTGTGTTTGCTGCTCGGCTTAGGCAGGCGCACATAATTTGCCTAGAAGTATGCAATCAAAATGGTTTTAATTGATTTTAGTCGTCGCGTCGCTTCTTGCCTAGCTCTAAAGTCAATGACTGCTGCCAGGGCACACACACACACACACACCAACACACACACGCTTGTCAACTCATATACACTCAGCCTCACTTGGCAAATTCTAAATTGCATAAATTTATTTCTTGTGCTCCGTTTCGACAACGCCACGCTATCGCCCACATGCCACGCCCACCGGCCTGCAGGCCATTTGTAAAATTGATTACGCGCATAAATTGAAGCAGACGAGCGACGATATCAAAATGTTGCCACAGGGGTTGCACGGCACAGTCCTTGGGAGGGGGGCGGATGGTCGAAGGGGTGTGTGGCGACGGGATGTAGCATAATTTTTTTAGGCTAGTTTCAAATTGAATTTCACTCACTTTTACATATAAAATGTGCGTAATCAAATTCAATTTGCTTTAATTGCGTTAGTTATAGGCGAACTTAACTTTCTCTCTCCCTCTCTCTCTGTCTATCTCTCTCTCTCTGTCCCTGTCTATCTTTCTCTCTATCTCACTCGCACACAGGCCTGCGGTCCTGCTCTAGCCGCTCTCGAAAGTTATTTGTCAATTAACAACAGCGAAATGTTGCAATCAATGTTGCGTATTGTATGACACACACCCAAACACACACACATACACGCGCACACACACGCACAAACACCCGCTTTTGGGCCCGTAATTATGTTTGTACACAATATGAGAAACCCTTGTATGTCTGGGATATTAGATGCTCCCGCTGGTATTGGCATACGTGGCCATAATTATAACAGTTTGAAACGCCCGAAACATGCGAATTACGCGCCATTTGCAGCATGCGGCAACAGCAGGGGAAACAGCTTCAGAACAGGCGACAAATGTGTCGGAATTAATATTGAGCAGTAGATATACGATCAGAGCTCGTACTTGAACTGGTTAGTTTGTGATAGTTTTTTTTATGAATGCCAACCGAAGGGGCTTAAAAGACGTTTACCCCATTTGCCATCTGTTGCCATCTTTCATATTTGTCGCCTGTCTACGAACCCGCATAGGGTTTGAACTGCTGCAATGCAATAGAACGAACGCACCAGCATTAGAACAGATATCCCAACAAACAAACTAGGTTTATATATATGTATATATACATATGTAACCTAATGCTATATATATCGAGACAATGAAAACGATGCCATTTTCGAGTTGCAACAATACGAATTACTCATTTACACGCGAACGCAATGCACAAATTTGTATTGGAGACCCCCCACCCCCCCTCCCCTTCACCACACACACTCTTCGCCCTGTAATGCAGAAGGCAATATGATTTCTTGGTCAACATTTAGTTGTGATATACATGCTGTAATGAGCTATGATTATGGCCAAGCTGCAATTGGTAATTGAACAATTATACACTCTGATTAATGGCAATTGTCGCGAGCGCGTTTTGCGCGCGGCTTATAACGCGCCCGCAAACCGCAAACACAACACAAACTGAATTTAATGCCGCGCCTCAAAAGCTGTTCATAAAAATTATTTAAAGAAATGCACAGAAATCTGACAGCAAAGTTCATTGAACGGCGAACAGGAGCTGCCAAAGGAGCTTGCAATGTGGGGTTGTATGAGCCGCTGCCAGGGGCGGGGTGGGCGGGGCAGGCAAAAGCAGACGAGCAAGTTAAGGCCGCGGGCAACGAATGCTCGTTTGTGGAATGTGATGGAACAGTTTAAGAATTGAATAAAGCCGGAGACCAGGTGATGAGTTATTCAAAAAGCATGTGCAAAATGTCAGAAGAAATCAAATGAGATTAAAAAAGGAAAAAAAATGAAAGCAGGAGCACAACGATGACTAAATACCCTAGCTTTTGGAGTTGATTTAAGTCCCGAGAGCTTATTACCTATAGGATTAATTTTGTAGTCCAATTTGATATGGGCTCATCTGCCAAACGATTTTTCTTATGGAGAGATAGAGTAATCCGATCCGAAAAGGGGCAAGTTCAAGGGGCATATTTAAATTTATATGCGCCTATATAATCTACTGTTGATGCTGATCAAGTATATATGTATATATATGTATGTATATACATATAAATCTTTATGGGACCAAAGACCTCTCCTTCTGAGCATTGCACATATCAATGCAGAATCATAAAAACCCTTGTGCTAGGGTATACAAATCAAACGGCCGACACTTGGCCAGAAAGGTAAGAGGCTGGGAGATAGGCGGAGAGGGGGCTGCCAAGGCAAAAGGGCTAACAGCAAATGTTTGCGAGTGGTGAAAATAAGAGGCAGCTGCGACCGTTAGGATGCCCGCCGGGGAGGACTGAAACCGTTCGAATGTGAAGTCAAGTTGGGAACTTACCCAAAACCCAATGCCAAAAAACGCAATTTGTACTCAGAGTCAATTTTGGCAGCTGGCTTTTGCTTATCACGTGTACCAAGCGGACATTGGTGTCTGATTTGATTTGAGCCATATCCATTGCCACTGCCACGCCCACTTGAACCGGCTAGCCTCGCAGCATGCAACAGTCGACACTTGAGCACGAAACGTTCGCGCTGCAACTGAAAAAAAAGTCTGCACGCAAGTATTGAGACCAAAAAGTAATTTCCAATTGTGCAGCAAAAGCGTCAAGATTATTTTTATGCTCTGGAGCAGTGAATAGCAGTGAACGAGTATATGGGTAGGGTATGGTGTAGTCGTGCATGCGCTATAAAACTGAAAAGATGTCATGAAAAAAATGATTTGAAATATAGAAATACGCACTTTAAACTGCAAAGATATATCATGAAATATATGAATATATAATATAATATAAAACGTAAAAAAAATAATAAAAATGTGCGATGTAAAATATATGAGTGCAAGGCAATATAAAACAGTCATAAATATCTAAAGAAATATATAATGAAAATTATATGAATACAGGGCACTAGAAAATTTTAAAGATATGTCTAAGATATGTATATATGTATGAGTACAAGGCAATATAAAACTACAAAGATATGTCAAGAAATATATCATATGATATATAAGAAGACGCACTATAAAACGGCAAAGATATATCAAGAAATGCTTTAGTTAACTGCAAAGATATATATGTCAAGAAATATGTGATCAAAACAGCAAAAGATCTTACTCTTTATATCTGCATAGTCGTAATAGATCTCAGAAAATATAAGGATATAAAAATCTAAATTAGGTATATAGGTTTTGGTATTCTAACCAGATGCTAAGACCCTCCATCCCTCGTTTGGAATAAGCTATAATACACAGGGAATCTACCTGTCAGACACTGTCAGCTGCAAGTCTCTTGTTTAATTTTGTGGAATCAATCAAAAGACTAGCCACGATTTGCTACAGTTTTCACATTGCGTGCACAAATTGTCCAGCACAAATTGATGAGCCCTACAAGAGTTCCAGCTAAAAAGGGCCTCCAACCGACCAGCAACAACAACAGAGACAACAACGCAGACAATAATCTTTTAGTGTAGGATTTCAGCTTTTGTGCTGGCTGCTGGCTGCTGTCTGGGTAATTATCATTTAGTTATGGCACTTTTTGTTTCACTGGGCTCTTAAGAATCTGGTTTTTCTTTAAGCTGCTGCCTCAAGTGCCGGCACATGATAAATGATTTTCCATTAACTGCCATTGAGAACGAGAAAGAAATCTAAAAGGGCGTAGCGCAGGGAAACAGCAGGACAAAGCAAAAGCCATAGAAACTACGACTCGAGAGCACATGCTGTGCGTGTGTGTACCTATGCGTGTGTGTGTGCCTACGTGTGTGTCTCTGTGTGTGTGTGTGTGCTTGCATTTGTCATCCATCATCGACGAAGGCGGCGGCATTCTCTGTGCTCTATTCCTTTACCCCTACCCCCGCACCCATCCCCTCCTAAATACCAACATTTTATCAACTGTCTACATCAGAATTATTTGTCTTAGTTTTTCAACGATTTTTCTTCAATTTTTCATGTGTGTGGTTTTTCATGTAAGAAAAAAAAACGAAGATTTGTTTAACCCAATTCGAGAACTGAAATGCGTAGTAAAAGTTAAGATAGTAGAGCTCTGATGCTTCTATTTTAAAGTTGAATTTTCCGCTTGTGTGTGTTGGTTTTTCTTTTGTAAATTGATGCTTCGAGTTGAGATGATAATAATAATAGAAATAATAATAAAAGACAAACAGACCCGAACAGGGGCAGCAGACAGCGGGCGAGCAGCGATGTTTGATTTTTTCTTGAATTTGATGGATGACCATCAAATATTAATGTGTGTGTGCAAGTATGTGTGTGTGTCTGGCTGAAAATATATGTTTGAATTTTCCTTTTGATTTGACTTTGTCGTCAAGGTCTCTTTTTTTTTTTGTAGAGTAACCAACTAAATGACGCAGTTTTTGAGCGAAAAGAAGCCCAAATCGATGGGGAAAACAAAGAGATTTTTTGTGATACTCCACAGCCGACCCAACGGTCGCTGATGGCAATTTTCGAGCAGAGTCTCGATTGAACAAAAGAAAACGATAAATTGGGTTTTTAATAAATCAAGAATCTTATATAAATACTAGCGGGTAGATCCCGGAATTACCCATGGCAAGTTTTGTGCTTTAAATTTGGAATTAAACTTTTTGATCAAGTTTTGATGGAATTTCCAGAACCGTCAAAACACGTATACAATAAGTTTTCATGAAAATAGGTTTGAAGCAAATCGACCAAAACTTAAAACTTCGCCCAAAATATACTTGAATCGCATTTTCCACAGAGAAAACTTTGATTGCGCGAGAAGTGTGAAACACACCTCAAATTTGAACTAAGATTGATTTGCATTCATTTCAAATAGAATTCCATCGCTTGTTTTGGAATCAAAAAATGTTACTATTCGCATTTATACTATTTATATAGTTATATCTTACCTTAAACTAAATTTGATAAGAAAATCTAAGGACTATTTCATTTAACTCTTTAAGCACTTGAGCTCTTAAGCGATATGCTTAATAAACCGTAAAACACTTCATTCGCCTGCTTTTTGCAAAATAAAACTTTGCCAGCGGATATTTTAGCATAATACCCTGTATATAGTACACAATGTTTCGATCTGTATAATCAGCTCATTATCATTAAGAGGCCGACAGTTGGGCCCGTTTGCCATTAGACATGCAAATGGCCAGGACGAGCGCCCGACTGTAGACTACAAATATAAAAAAAGCGCGCGGGGAGCTGGCGGCAAAAGCTGAGTCATCTGCACGCCGAGAAATTCAATCCAATTTACAGCAATTTGCCATAATTTCAACGCTTAACGACGAGTCCAAAGATTTACGGCAGGCTACTTTTCATAGATGAAGATAAAGACATAAGGGGGGAGCAGGAGAAGTCTGGGGCGGAAAGCTTGGAGAAACACTTGACAAGTCTGGTAAAAATAAGATGCTGCGTTATAATTTTGTATGCCCTTATAGGGAGGATATTGAAGTGTGTAGTGAAGTATATATATGTATATATATATATTCCTAATCAGTATCCAGAAACTCGCTACTATATTATATAGTACTATAGGAGGATTCAGTTTTGAATAATTAATTTTTGTATGCCAACATTTTCTGTTTTCAAAGATATTTTGATCAAACTCTTATTTACATCGGATCACCGTATCATATAGCTCTGTAAGAAAAGTCGGTCCTAAAATGGGTATTACTTATTGAAAATTGATACTTTTCTCTAGATTTATCAAATTTAGCATTACCATCCCCTCTCATGTCTGCAAAATCGTAAGCCATATATCAGCAAGGGTATTTAGTCTTCGTTGAACAACAGAGAGTCGTTCTTATATTTTTCCCAAAGCTAAAAACCATAACAAAAATATTTTTCGGCTGCAATTTCGCAATGGGAGAAAAAAAAGCGTGAGAGGGATAGAGAGTGAGCGGGGAGTGCGAACTAAATAGATGTTCACAACTGCAGAGTGAGTCAGACAGACGGCGACAAAGACGTCGTCGCCCTTTCTGGCTCAGACATTCGCACTTTTTGGCCATGGCCAATGGCATCATAAAACTCTAGCTAAAAGCTGCGCAACGGTTTGTTGTTGTTGTTGTTGTCTCGAGTTGACGCCGCTGCGGCGACAACCACGTTGCCGTTGTTTGCAGCTCAGAACACACGCACTTGCCGCAAATTAGTAGGCGTGGCAAAGGGGGGGGGCATGGCATCACAGCCAAAGTGTAGCACGAGCTGCGTCTCGTCTCGTCGTTGTTTGACCTTTTTGCGCTGCTAATTTGCAACGTTTATCAATTTGGAAGGGAGAAGCGTACGTGTAGCCGAGTGCTTGCATACTTCTAGGCGTTGTAGGCCTCTTGCCAGTCGCTGTTCGCTGTTAGCCAAGTTCAATGAACCACTTTTGCGAGACAAAAAACAATCGACATTTGTTGTTTGTGTGCTTTGCCTGTTTGTTTGTTTGTTTGTTTGTTTGTTTCTGTGTCTCTCGAGTGCCTCGCAGCTTTTTGTGAGAGTCTATTGTTTCGACGATATTAATGCAAAGTTTAGTTCCCATTCTTTCCGCTGCTCTGCTTGAAGTGTGTGCTGTTAATGTAAGCTCCCTCTCTCCCTCTCTCTCTCTCTCTCTCTCTCTCTCTTTCTGCGATTTACCTAAAAACTTATCGCCGAGTTTTCTTTTATTTAAATTGTTTGCTTTTACTTTGCAACTTATCTATAAAAGCTTCTACTCTTCCTAATTGTTGAACGGCTGCTTACTCTATACTAAATATATATTTGAATTTCTGTCTCGTTATGAAACTTAGCTCTGTTGGCTTTTTACCATGTAACTTACCTATAAAAGTTCTACACTTCTGAATTGTTCTTCTCTCTTTTACCATGGAACTTATCACTAGAAGTCTCTCTATATACTTTATACCATCTAACTTATCTAATAATGTTTCTGCTCTTCTGAAATGTCAAATACTTGGACTTCTCTCACTTACATTAAACTTATCTTTAGCAGCCTCTCTTTGTAGATTTTACCATATAACTTATCTATAAAGGTTCTTTGGCTCTTCTGGATTTTTTAAAATACTTCAGCTTCTCTCTTTTACCATGGAACTTATCTCCACCAGCTTCTCTGCCTACTTTTTACCATCTAACTTCTCTATTAATGCGTCTGCTCTAAAAACATTAAGATATTTTCACTAGTCTCTCTTACAGTGATCTTACCTCTGTTTCTAGACTCAACGGCGTGAATTATTCTCCCTTTTATTAAGCAACTTTTCGCTAACTTCTGTTTTGCTTCTCTCTTTTACAGGGCCGTAACAGATCCGCGCGATGGACGCCGCGTCGCACTGAAAAAGCTGCCAAATGTGTTTCAATCTTTGGTCTCATCCAAGCGCGTTTTTCGTGAACTGAAAATGCTTTGCTTTTTCAAGCATGAGAACGTAAGTACTGCAACAATTTTCATTTAATATAACTACATGCACATATACGATATTAATATGGATGCATATATGAAACACATTGTGGAATTACGTTTGCAACAAAAGAATAAAAAATGCTTTACATTTAATTACGCGTCGCGTTTATGACATCAAATTTAATTAAAAAATCCAATTCGATTATTTGTGCTGTTGTTGCTGGAGCCCTTGTTGCGACAGGCACTATTCGCACGCAATGTAAATATTTTGAGTCTGTTTTTTACTTTATACTCCCACACACACACACACGCACACTCCTGAATATTACGTATACGCAGTGAGTGCAGCGCTCCATTTCTGACAGCTTAATAGCACGCGGCTTAAATACCCTGTAATGCCTGCAAAGCTGAGCAGCCAGGCGGCGGGCATAACAGCTGCTTTATGCATATGCATTTAAATTGTATATACAATTTATATTCATTTTTTGTTTAAAGCGCATCTCTTGGTCGTTCACTCAGCTTAGCTTGTTATGTGTGCATTTATTAACCATTATATTTATCTTTATTCTTTTTTTTTTTTTGTTTTATTTACAATTTAAACGTTGTCATGGCTCAGTAGCCCGAGCCTTTTCCTGTGACAGGCCTGCAGATATAGTCGCTTTTATGGCCTTCTGAATTCAACTCAAAATCGCACGGCAGTTGTTGCTTTAGTGTCAAGCAAGTGTCGTTTATTGGCTGTGTAATTATTGTCATTAATTAAATGCTTCACTTAAGTGTAATGTAAATTTGTTCTGAGCATTTTAAAACAATGAGAACTCGGCAACAAACTGAGCTGGAGTAAGTAAATTTGATATGTGTGCACACAAACTTCAAATTTGAATATAATTGTTAACACATTAGGCATAAAACTGAACCCGAAGAAGTTTATGAACTCAAAGAGAAAAAAAACGAAAGAAAAGCCTAAAAGTTGAACTGTTGCCCCTTTTATGCGGACGTGCCCAGCTCAGTCAAAAAGTGAGTCACACTTTTGCCCCAAAACTTGATACATTTCAGATTCATATTTCACATGTCCCGAGTTCTCTGAGTACCCAAAGTGGCTCTGATCTATCTGTTTGCCAAACAGTTGTGAATCAATCATTCATAGCACTAATTAACTCATTCATATTCATTGCAGTTGCTGTTGCGCATGCACAGATTCAAATGAGAAACAAGAAATTGTAGGAAAAAATGAAAAAAATAAACAAACATATTGTTAAGTAACGCCCACATCGGGGCGGGGCACGCCCTCAGCCAGTTGCCACAAAAGGCTGTCGGGCCAAATAAATTTATGACAAGCCAAATTTTATGCACAACAAATTGTAAAGAAAACCAGATAAAAAAAATTCGAAGACTTGAAAACTGCCCAACATTTTGTTGCATGCAAATTTGTTAACACGGCGACAAGCGGACAGTGGGAGAGGTGGAGAGGGGGGGGGGGAGGGGCTGACAGCAAGGCAGACAGCGAGGCATGTGGACAGGCAGCAAATGGCAGCAAAATTTCAAAAAGTTATTGTTATGCATATAACATTTAGAATTATTAATAAAATGTTAAAATATCACCGAGTGGCGAACAGAGGTCGACCCAGCTGCATTGTGCGCGATTTTATGGCCAGTTTTATGCGACTTTGTGTCGATTTGCCTTAATTTATTTATCTGAATATTATATTTCGTTTTTGTTACAAGCACGTGCACAGTCCGATCTCTGATTGTGTTTTATTACACCCTTTTAAGGCAGGGTATTTTAATTTTGTCATTATATTAGTAGCGCTTAGTTGAAAAAGTCTTCTCTAAAGGAGAACATATATAGAGATATAGTCTGCTCGTTTCTAGAGTCCGTCTTTCTGTTGCAGGCTGTGCGGATCTGAGAATTGACCGGATCATATCATATCATATAGGATCCGTATATCATATAGCTGCTTTAGTAACTGTCCCTCTAAAATTATGTTGTTGTCTTAGAAAGGATTTTATTTTTAAAGATATCTTTCAAACTTACCTACATATGAACAAAATCTTCAGACTTTTATATCTAATGGCTTTATATATATGAATATGTGATTTCTTGTATGAAAAACGCTTCTGCTTTTCAAGTTATCTTGACCTAATCCAGCAATTAATAAACTTTACTTCACCCTAATCAGATCAGCTAAATATCATATCAATATCATGTCTGCTAAGTCATATAAAGTCGGGCGAAACTATATTATATGGCTCCTATAGCTGCAATCGGGCCGAGCTGAATCTTATCACTTTTAAGCCCTGTGAATGTCTGCAAGAGTATTTAATCCTCGTGATGCTGCAACTTGCCTTTCATTTCTATATTTTTTTATTATTTTTATATATAGATAGTTTTTTGACATTTGCTGTGGCCAAAATGTCAATGCAGTCATTAGACTAAAATGAGTTAGGCGTACTTTTCTAATGTTATATGACACACATGATTTGAAGCTAGCTTCAAATGTCACAAACTCTTGTATTTTCCAACACTTGAAGAGAGATGGAGAGATAGATAGCACAGGCTATTATAACCAACTCAGCTCTTTAATTTAGTTAGCTTTAAGGCCAAATTGTGCAATGCATTTGAAGAGTTGCCCTAATGAAGCCAACTCTGCCCACACATGACAACACCTTGCAACACCTATGCAAATTTTGTATTAATATGCAAAGTGCTTTATGAAAAAGCAAAAAACAGAGGAAGAAGAAAAATAGGCTTGACGTGTGTTGCTGCTGCTGCTGCTGCTGTGTGTCTATTGTTGGTTTCCTGTTTCAATACTTTTTTCATTTCCTACATGCAACGCCGCCGTCGTCATATCTAAGCAAGTGCAATCAACCTAAAATGAGCTCGAGACGTCGCATTCAATGGGCGTTAAGGTGTGACCAAAGCGCAGCACAGCATTCATCACGTGGGTGGAATATATATATATATATATATATTTGTATAATGGTGTGGGTGTGTGAGAAGCCTTCATTAAGAGCTATTTTTAATGTGAAGAGAGCTCAATATTTCGATTTTGTTCCGACAAAAAAGTGAGCTATGTGAACGTAAATTCCAATGCGAATTCATTGGGTAAATTAACTTGAACACAATTTCAGTCTTTTGCTTCGAGGAACTGAAATTCATAGTTGTTACAACCCGTTACCAGCATACAATATTAAATTTCTCACTAAACAGATGAATTTTTGGTTGTAAATGACTTCTTTTTACAAAAAGTCAGCTGCATAGTAGAAAGCTCTTCAAACAAACGAGACTAGCCCTCACTTATTTTATTGTGCTTTAAAGTTATGTAATATTCAACTACGATAAACTAGCCTTAGAGACATTGTGAATCGACGTGTGTTTCTCTTAGAATTCCCAAACAGTTCTAGCTACAGCTATGTTATATTATCTCGTTCAATTTTAAACTTCCAATTAGTCAAAAGAAACGTCCCCAAACAACCTAGAACGGGGCTCACCCATTTAATTATGCTTGAAATTTATGTAATATTCAGTGCAAGTGAAATAACTTGAAATACATTAACAAACGAATTAGATTTCTCTTAGAATTCCCAAACAGTTCTAACTACAACTGTGTTGTTTAGAATATAAAGCTGTTGAAGTTTTTTGAAAAAAAAAACAAAATTAAGGGAACTCGCTTGCTTGTTTAAAATAAATTTAAGTTATTTTTTAAAAAATTTGTTAAAATTTTGCATTTATTTCTTGAATATGTATTGTATATATATTTTTTTTATCTACTTTTTTATCAGTGTATATTTGCTGCGCTTTTTGTTCTGAGTAGATAGTGTGAGACATGGCTGCTTTGCTTTGCTTCTTGCCAATTCCCTAACAATTCCCAAGTCCTACACACACACACACACACACACACAACATACAACATATACATAGTTACAGCGCTTTGAGTGACGGCAAAGGCACTGGCAATCGTCTCAATTGCTTTTGCATTATATGGCACAGAATGCCAAGAGTGTGTGTGTGTGTGTGTGTTTGCTCTGCAATGCACATTGTATGTGTATGTGTGAATGTGTGCAATATACATTTTAACAAATCGCTGCAAAATGTTTGCCCCATTATGCATTGTTGTTGTTGTTGTTGCTTATTTCAATTGCGAATTTCAATAAAAGATTTTGCAACGTACGTGGCGCACATTTTGAATAGCATTTCTCACATGCAGCCGCCGCTTTTTGTCGGCGACGAAGTGTTGCCTTTGATTTGCTTCCCCCAATCAACCCACCCCGCCCCCCTATCCCCCTGCAGCCTGATGTAAATGATTGAGTTTCGAGTTTGATGCCTGGCATCAATTGCATGCAAATTTTGTTATTATTTGGGGCGCTCTTCTTCTTGGCGCAGCAAATTCCAATTGAAATGTCAATTTCATTTCTTGCCAAATCCCGCGATATGGCTGATGCGTTTCGGCCGGAGTTGTTTATGTTTTGGCAATCGATGTCAAGTGGAACTGAGCTCAACTGAATTGTCTTTCCCGGTCCAAGTCTCACGCTAGAGCGCAGCTGCTGCCAGGTTTTTCCACTTTATTTTTTTCTATTTAGCTGGAAAAGGTATTACACAATTTTCAACCTGGCCCTCTGATACATTTTCAAGGTCTCAGCAAGAACAACAAGCAGCAGCAGCTGACAAAATCTCTTACAAATATCTGTGGCGTTTTAATTAGTCAGTAGGAAAAACAGAAAAAAAGAAACAACAACTGGAAATGTTGTCAGCAGCTGGCTGCAACAATTATTTAGCTAGAATTTTTTAGCTTGCTTTGAAAATGTCGCCAGCAACACTTTTGCTTTTGTTTAAAGACGACTCCAGTTGACTCGAGTTGTTGCCACTTCAAATTCAACTGAAATCATCTAAAGACCCGCAAAGGGCGTGCAGTGGTTGGGGCGGGGTCAGAAAAGATGCTGTTCCTGATTATGTTAGCTTTGCCAAAGTATGCTCTTTTTTTCCTCTCCTCGTCGCTTGCCACAACAGCTGCTGCCACTTGCAACTTGTGTAGTTGCACCTCAGCAAAGTTGTTGTCTAAGTTGTTTGCTCAGCTCGTTAGTTGCTGTTGTTCTTGTTGTTGCTTCTGTTGTTTGTGTTTATTATTATTGCACGCCTAGTTTCGCTTAAGAACAACAGTTTTTTCCCCCCTTTTTTTATGTTTCTTTATATTTTCTCTAAAAACCTTTTGTGAGCAGCTTCAAGGACAGCAGCCAAAAGCTTGGCAATTTTGAACTGCATAAATTTGGTTTCTGATTGCGTTGCCTGCCACAGCGAAATGTTAATTAGCTGCAGCGCAGCGCAGCGACGCACGTGTGGGGCCAACAGTGCAGCGGGCCCAGGTAGCTGCTACGGGCCGCAGCAGTGGCAACAACAACGGCAACTTGCAACAAATTATGTGCGAAACAAGCAGCAAGCAACTAAAGCAACTAACTAACTTGAAGGTTTTTGCTATGCACTGACCAAAAGGGGGGCTACTTAACAGAAAAGACTCGCGGAGCTATGTTTGTTGAATGGAGTAATAGGGGTAGTCCCTTTTGTAATATATTCATGCAGTTATGATTATATTATATTTATTTGCTAACGTGGAAAGCAAGTTAAAAAAATACCCAACTTTTGGACATCTTAAATATCTAATAAAGATTAAAAATGTTTTAAATGAGTTACTGGAATATCCCTTTTAGAAATCTAGTATTTAAAGGCTTTTAAATACTTTATTTATGCTCCTTATGAAACTTTGAAGTTGAATAATTTAGATGTCAGTATTTTTTTTTCAAAGCCTTTTTATTTTTGCTTGTTTCCTAGCTACAAATAAAAAATGTTACTAAAGTAATAACAAATTATTTTATTTAATCTGTTTGGTTTTAAGACTTCAAATGTAAAACTCTAGACAAATATAGATAAAACTAATAATTATTAAAATTATCTCAGGAAACATTAAATTTCTTTAAAAAAAAATTTGAGTTAAAAAATCGTATATCCAAATTTTGTAAATATCTTTTGTACTGTTAATTAATTATGCGTTTCGTATATCATTTCCAGCATAAAAGTTAGATCTCCGATTAAAGTCAAAGTTAAAGTTGTTGAGCTTCGCTTGGTTGCAATTACCATTGTTTTTCCTTATGGCTACTTGTTTCTTGTTGCTGTTGTTGTTGCAGCATGTGCAACCGCAAGCGCAACAAATGCAGTCGCCAAATTACCGCAGCGAACAGCATTGAAAATATTACAAGAGAACTGAGGCAAAAACGCAGCCAAAGACGCTGCGAAATCCACAAAGACTCGACACCCAGAGACAGAAATGAAAACTAAGTAAAGCTAAAAACTGTTGCCACTTAAAGCCAACTCGAAATCGGCGGCTTAGCAGCGTGGCGGCACTTTTTGTGTGTGCTTTTTTTTTTGCGAAAAGTGCGCAAAAATTTTGTGGCCTTTTTTTGCCAACAGACAAATCCAGCCAGTGGGGAAGACAGCCCAGAAAAACGGGCTAACAACAAAGCGTGTGTGCTTGTGTGTGTGTGTGAGTTGTGCAACATATTTGTTGCCACACGCATTCGCATTTTCTCTGTACCCCATTTACTCAAATTTAGGTCTGCAGATTGATATTGAAAATTGATTTTCAAGCTTTGTTGCAACACACATACACATGTGTCACACGGGCTATACCAGGGCTGCAAATCCAAAACAAAAGGGAAATAGTTGTTAGTTTGTTTTACGATTCGAACCAGCTTCCTGCCTTTAGGTGCGTTTTGTATAGCTGTAAGCTGGGCTTTGATTTCAACATTGATTTATTTGGTTTTAAATTTTCAATAAAATAATTTAATTTCAACTTGTACTTTGTACTAAAAATTATTAAACTCCAATGTCTACTTATTATATTATACTTTATTAAATTTTAATTATATTTTTTATATAATTATAATATGCTTCTATTAAATATTTTGCTGCTAGTTCTTTCTCCAGATTTCTTTATGAAAGAAAAAAAAGAAGAAATGTTTCGGTTCGAGGATTCGGCTTACTAACTTGGCTTAAGATTCGGTTCATAATAACAAATAAAAGTTCGGGCTTCGGACCGCATCGTTTCGATTCAAAAGCATGTTGCAGCCTTGCTTGCAACACACAACACAGCCCCCGCGCAGCTGTGCCTCTTCCTTGTTAGATTTGTGCTGCTGGGGGATTGCGGCAAATGTGGCCGTTGACTGGCCTTTTGGTGGAGGGAAGTTCCTTCATCATTTTGACCGCAAGCAAAATAAATCAGCGCTTGTCTGGTAGCTCAGGCTTTGGCTCTGCACAAAAAGGTAGCTTCAGTGGGGTTGCGGGAGGGGGGGGGGGTTGGGGAAGAGACAGCAGCTCAGGGCTTTGGCACTGTCGACGCTTGTCCAACGTAGTTGTTGTTGTTGTTGTGATTGCTGTGGATGTTGCCTTTGTGTTCTGCTGTCCATCAAGTTCTTGCCGGTTCGTCCCGTTTTTTATTTATTATATTTTTCGCTTCTTTTTTTTGTATATATATGTATAAAGCCGTTGCCTTCTGCTCCAGACAAACGGACAACTCCCCCGATGCAGCTCCGCAGACAGTGGCGTGTTTTGTATCTGCCGCTAAACATCATCAACGGGTCAACGTTGTTGTTGTTGTTGTTGCAAGTTGCTGCTGCTGAACTTTGTGGCATTTTAGTGCCTGGCAGCGACACTTAACATGCAACTAAATGGCGCATTTGATGCGCTGCGAGCTTGATTTTTATTTATATTTTATTGAAGTGCATAATTTATGATCTTAACCAAGATGAAGCCAGCTCTCAAATGGGCGTCATTGTTGTTACTGTTGCTGCTGCTGCTGCTGTTGTAGGTGTAATGCTGCAGCATTGTTTTAAGATTTATGCAGCTAATGCCACAGCCAATAAACACACTCGTCTTTATTACTTTGTGTCTTGTGTGCGAGATTTATTTACGAAATTTAATAACGTTTTGCCCTTATACCATTGCAGGTGCTGTCAGCTTTGGACATTTTACAGCCACCACATTTGGACTTCTTTCAGGAAATGTATCCTTTTTTACTACGAAAAACTACGAGAAAAAAAGACAACTAATGCAGCAAAGTTGCAAAGTTGTGGGAATTACAAATTTAGTTGTCTTGCGGGGTTTCAGCTTAGGTAATTGCGGATCTTTAGGAGCTTCGCCTTGTTTCAGGTATGAGTACTTGGATAGATATTTATGTAGATGTATTGGGTAAACGGATGATATTAATGAAATTAGAACCAAAATGCAGGTGAATTTCTATTTTTTATAGATTAGATCTTTGTATCCAATGTTTGAATCTCTATTACTGATTAGCATATCATATTTCATTAGCTTATAGAAGCCAATTATAACAATATTGGTTTAAGAAGAGATGAGTTTTTTTTTGGGCGAAAATGTTGGTCTGTCTACCTATTGAGAAATATATAAAACAGTTTGTCATGACCAACTGACAAACTGGCGAAAAAATGGTTGTAGGAAACTTTTTTGTTTACCATTCGATCGTCCTCAAACTCATTTTCTAATATCACCTTGGTGAATATGGGGGTCAACGATTTAATGGGTAAAATTTAAACTTTTTGTTAAATATCTATGTAAAAGAAATTATTATTTAAATTATTAAATTTTCCCCGAGCGGAAAATGGGTGAAAAAGTTATAATATAATAACATAAAATAAATACAGAGCATGAAGTTTTAGGAAATACACAAAGAGAAGCTTTGGAACTGTATAAAGAGCAGAAATATTGCGAATATAAACAATAGATTATAAAAGTAAAATAATTTTAATGGATTAACAAAGTGTTTAGACAAAGTCTGCTCATGTGCCCAAAAGCACATTTCGAATATGTAAAAGATAATTTCACACACTCACGCACTCGACTCTAAGCCAACTAAGGAGCTTATTAATTTTGCACACAACTCAGCTCAGGGCGACCGATTTAAACCTTAGAAAGTGGCATCTGTTGGAGTCACAGTTGGGCAAAATGTTGGCAGCTTTTGAGAGGGAAAATGAAAACGAAAAATCTATTTTCAGCGCGTAAAAGTTGTGGCAAAATGCGAGCGAGTAACTACTTAATTGAAAAAGTTGAAAGCAAACAAATCCAAAAGTTTATCAAGAGCTGGCGGATGCAGTGGGGTGGGGGGCGGCATGCATTTGGATCTGCCAAGTGCTACATATTGATTACTTCCTTAACTCGAATGTACTTTAGCTATGTGATAACTGAGCTGCTGCAATCGGATCTGCACAAGATCATAGTGTCGCCACAGCATCTGTCTGCCGATCACATCAAGGTGTTTCTCTATCAGATATTGCGCGGCCTGAAGTATTTGCACTCGGCACGGATACTCCATCGCGACATAAAGCCGGGCAATTTGCTGGTCAACTCGAATTGTGTGCTCAAGATATGCGATTTTGGGCTGGCACGCGTCGAGGAGCCGGACCAGGCCAAGCACATGACCCAGGAGGTGGTCACACAATACTATCGGGCGCCGGAGATACTCATGGGTGCACGCCACTATTCGTCGGCGGTGGATGTGTGGTCGGTGGGCTGCATTTTTGGCGAGCTGCTTGGCCGGCGTATACTGTTCCAGGCGCAGAATCCTGTGCAGCAGCTGGAGCTAATCACCGAGCTGCTGGGCACACCCACCATGGAGGATATGCGTCATGCCTGCGAGGGTGCACGCACCCACATGCTGAGGCGTGCCCCAAAGCCGCCATCCTTCTCGGTCCTCTACACGCTCAGCTCACATGCCACGCACGAGGCGGTGCATTTGCTATGCCAGATGCTTGTCTTTGATCCGGTAAGTGGGCCAACTTAAGCGACGCTCAATCTTCTTTTCTAACCCCTCTACCCCCACCCACCCCCTTCATCGGAACACACAGGACAAGCGCATTTCAGTGACAGATGCCCTGGCGCATCCATATCTGGATGAGGGTCGTCTGCGCTATCATTCGTGCATGTGCAAATGCTGTTTCACTACCTCAGCCGGGATGCGTCAGTATACGGCGGACTTTGAGCCATCCGCCGGGCAGCCCTTTGATGATTTATGGGAGCGCAAGCTCACCTCCGTGCAGCAGGTGAAGGGTAAGTCGAATGCATAAACTAAACTAAAACTTCGCCACCAACTTAAACCCATTTATTTTGACATACAATTTTTCAGAGGAAATGCATAAATTCATTGCCGAGCAGCTGCAAACGGGCCGTGTACCGCTCTGCATTAATCCGCAGAGTGCGGCCTTTAAGAGCTTTGCCAGGTGAGTTGCAATCAACCATAAAACACGTGTTGCACGTTGCGTAACAGCTACAAACTAAATTTTATGCCCTCGTCCGCCCCATCCATAACCCACCCAACCACAAATCCACACTCTTCGAAACTATCTCTATCTCTTACTCTCTTTATATTTATTCTTTTGTTGTTGTTCCAAAAATTCGTAATATGCTTTTCAGTTGAAAAATAAAATTCTTCTCTTTACTTTTTTACGCACATTCTGTCTCCTCTTTAAGACGGCAAAGTTATTGTTTTGTCAACGCTTCAAGTCCGAATCCGTCCAGCCCCAAACTGCTTATCTCTCTCTCTCTCTCTCTCTCTCTGTCTTTCTAACTATCTCTAACTCTCTCTCTCTCTCACTCTCTCTGTCTATCTCCTCTACGTTGTTGATATCTCTTATATAAAATAATATATATATTAAAACAATTTTTTAATTTTTTGTTTCTCTCTTTTTTTTCCTATATCGTTTTTTTGTGTGTGTTATTTGAACAACGATATTAATATTGAATAAAATAAATTCTATTAAATTTAATTATTATATTTGCGTTGTTAAGCCAATGAGAATGAGAATATCTACTACTACTACCACTACTACCACAACTTGCACTGCTGCTCCTCCTGTCGCTGCTGCTGCTGCTGCCGCTGCTACGCCGCGACGCCGCCGCCGCCGCTGCCGCTGCGCAGGCCAAGGCCAAGTACAAGTACTAGGCGCGTACCGATTAACCGATAAACCGATAAATATATATATATAAACCAATAAAGTCAAGTCAACACAGAAAACAGAACGAATCAAGAATCAAGCCAGAAGTCACAAAAATAAAACTAGAAACTGCCGCCAGAAAGAAAGCAAGAAAGAAAGGCAAGCAAGACAAGCAAGCAAAGAAAGCAAGAAAGATACCAAGCAATCGAATCGAATCGAATCGATATATATCGATACACTGCAGTTGTGTGGGGCCTCGGCAGCAGCAACTCCCATGTGCGCGCGATCTTGAATCTTTAGGTCTGTTGATTAAGCAACTACATACTATTGCTATACATTTGCTAAGAAAACAAAAAACTATAATTTACAATTTTTTTTATATATGATTTTAATACCTATGTTCACCATATATGTATATATATATATATATGTATACTTGTTTTTTTTTTTACTTCTGTTTGTTAATCGCAAATGTGTATAAAAACTTTTTAATATTTTAAGTTTGAAACATGACTTAACTCATTATTTTCCTTACATTAATTAATTAAATGGGTTATTTGTGTACATAAATGTTTAAAACAAACCAAAAAATGGCAACTTCTAACTCGTGTGTATTGCAAAATTGTTTATAAATGTCAGAAATTGGTCGCCGAAATCTGAAAACAAACGCAAACAGCAATTGGCCCCATAAAAAAAAAAAAAACAAAGTATCTAAAATGCATAAATATCGAAAATGGAAACAAATACGCACCACTTTTCATGGACATTTCGAACAAAGCAAGAAACAATAATCATATAAACCCCATGCATATACATACATATCTCTACCTACCCCCCAACCCTCCCCCCTTAGCCAATTTATATGTTTCCATTTTTGCAACTCATATAACATATATATTCGCATATTGTGTACAGCATTAAATATCAATTTTATTCAATAAACTCACATACACTATTCAGCTCTGCCATTTACATAGCAAATGTGCACACACACACACTCATATATACACAGTTACACACAGATCCATTTATCATATAAATGTACAACAATAAATTCATAATATTTCGGTCTTTAAATGAACATAATACCCTTGCGGTTGGCATTTTAAAATGTTGATCAAACAAAATGCACATATCTATTTTGTGTACCCTTGTATCGCATAGAAGGCGACATATGCATAAAGTATATACATATATTCTAGATCAGCATCAACAGCCAAGTTGATATAGCCAAGTCCGTCTGTCTATCTGTCTGTCCGTCCGGCTGTCTTTTTCCATGCGAACTAGTCTCTCAGTTTGTCGTCTTGAAAATTTCTATTGGTCCGACTTTCTGTTGTACAGATTGAACCACTATATCGTATAGCTATTGGGAACGATAGGTCGAACAGTAGAACAACTTTTTTTTCGAGATATCTTGACCAAACTTGGCATTTATAGGTTTCACTATGCTCCCTTCATATATGCAAAATCCAATCAACATCGGAGCACTATATCATATAGCTGCAATGGGAACGATGGGTCGAACAGTAGTTCTTATATGGCAGAATATTCTGTTTCCCAAGATATTTTCATCATAATCAGCATTTGCGAGCTTCAATCTTCTCACATTTCTGCAAAGGGGAAATGACTACAAGGGTATTTAATCTTCGGCATGCCAGAGATATACCTACTTTCTCGTTTGTTTAACTAGCTGAACACGCTGAGCATTCCAAGCCAAGTCTATCTATCTAAACTCATCTCCCAGTCAAACTTTGTTGTTAAAACTTTGTACAGCTGCTTTCTAGCAATATAGCATGCATATAATTCAAAATCAATTAGATTTCCAAACTATATAATTTAGCTAACATAGCAAATATATGTTAAAAGTTCAGTTTTTATATAAATGTCTTTTGTTTTGCCTCAAACAATTCTTTTTAAAGTGAATTACTTTAAATAAATTATAAAAATGAATATGATAAAACTGCAAGGGTATTCAAACTTCGGCACGCCGAAACTATTATTTAATTCCAATTTAGCACAAAAAAAATACAAAATATAGTTTGTACATTATGATAGCCCAACACCAGCCCAAGCCCCGTTTAGACCCTGAATCAAGCTCTGAATATCATGAATAAAAGCCACATAGCCTTAAACCCTTAAACACTGCCAGCAACAACAAACAGCAAAATTCAAATTGAAAATCCGATTTAGATATTTATATATATAATACTATATATCACAAATGTAATTCAGTGCAGTTGAGCAGCAGTGACAATGGTCAAAAAGAAAGTAGTTTTATATATAAATATGCCGCTTGAACAACTTTCACTTCAAGTCCAGAATTAATCAAATAAAACATAGAATTCCTAATATTATATTTTCTATTTAGTTTGTCTTGTTTGTTGTCTTGAATTTGCATTGATTTCATTTTTAGTTGTGGGCTCTCAACACATTTTGTTAATATTTTTATTTTCATCATTTTTGTTTGTATTTGTTTGTTTTTTATAATTTATTTATTCTGGTTGTTGTGCTTAATGCTTTTACCACGTTTTAACTGTGGCTTAAATACAGCTCTTATTTTGTATGTTAGTTAATAGTTGTTGCATGTGCGTCTCTTTCGCTCTATCACTCTGTATCTCTATATCTTTCTCTCTCTCTATCTAAATGTTAAGTATAAATTGTAAAATGACAGGCAATTAATTATTTGTTGATTTTCTTGCAACTCTTCGAACAGCTCTACTGTGGCGCATCCCTCGGAGCTGCCGCCTTCGCCGCATCAATGGGAATGACGGCAAAATGAGGCGATTGCTGCCTAAAATATCAAAAGCAACACTCAAACAACAACAACAACAACAACAGACACTTGAGCAACACACAACACACACACACAAATACACCAATAATGGCTGGCATATAATATATATAAGCCACGGACAAGGGGCTTTGGCGCAGCGCCCCGCTGTAAACAACACCCCCTCCACCCCCTCCGCCCCCCTCGTCAACAGCAAATGAATGGATGAAACAAGGTTTAAATTGAAGGCGCCAAACACTTTTAAGCGCTGTTTGCTTAAAAGTTAAAGCATTCCACCACCGAAATCAACTAAGAGAAAATTGAAACAACAAAAAGAAAAACTCTAAAAATAGGCTTAAATGAAAGCAAGCTAAAAGTTAAAACACATACAAAAATGTAACGTAACTCAACTGAAACTAGTCTAAAAAACGAAAAGAAAAGAAAGTTAAGAAAACAACAACAAGCGAAATTGTTGTTAAGGCAGCGGCACAAAAGCAAAAACAAGCAAATTCGAAGAAAATGATTATAAACAAAAACAACAGAAAAAACATACGCAAACAAATTAAAAGCGTAGACAACACAAATTTGTGCAACAAAAATAATTTGTTGTGCTTGACAAAATTGGTAGAAAAACAAAACAAAACAATCAAATTTTTGGTCTAAAAAGCAAGTTAAAAATGTTTTTATTTTAAGCGCTTTGAAAATCTATGTAAATTAATTAGCAATTAGTCTAAAACAAAACTACACACATACACACATAGACGTCGTAATAAACAAAAAGTTATATAAATAATATTATATTTAAACACACACACACACACACAGAGACAACAACAAATTTGTTTGCCAAATTTACCTCACACTCAGACACATTGAATTAATTCGTTTTTTATCTGTGTATAGCTAAAACTATAGAACTCTTATGTGTAGCACTTAAAACAACAACAACAAAAACATGCAAAAAAAAAAGAGAGAAAAGTAAACTTAACTAAACTATAAATAATGACAATTTTCTAAACTAACAAAAACAAAAAACACAACAATTTATTTCATATATTTGCGCTTCAATTTTGAAACTGGTTTCTAACTATATGTAGAATGGCTCTATAAATGCCGCACACAGTTCTATACCCACACATATATATATATTTATATATATAACAACAATATATATATGTATGTATTTATAAATTAAATGTGTATTTGTTTATGTACATCTGTGTGTCTGTATGTCATATAGGAAAAATACAAAAAAAAAACAAAAACAAAAGCACGCAAAACTTTCGAAATTAGTTGAGAAAAACATTAATAATATATATTTTAACCGTGGACTGATTTAATTGTATGACTTAAACAATTAAACAATTTAATTTTTTTGTAATAATTCTAATACTAATTCTTAGTTAAACACAATTTACATTATGCGCCTATGATTATTTTTAAGTTAATGCTAATTATTAATACGTTTTGCTGCAGCAGGCAAATGTTTAGTTTGTAGCGCACGCATTTCAACTATGTATGTATATATATGTATGTATGTATATATGTATATATATATATGTATATACTATATAAGTTGCAAAAATGTTAGTTAAAAGCAAAACCAACAAGTGGACGACACACTGCCCCCCAGTGAATGTGCACAGGCGCTCAAAAGTTGCAGCAACAACAACACAAACACAGCACATGCCACAGTACGACAGGCAGCACTCGATAAGGCGAACCACTTATATCTCTCTCTCTCTCTCTCTCTCTGTGTGTGTGTGCGTGTGTGTGCGTTTGGCTGTCTGGCAACGGGATTTGAACGTCTTGCTAATTCAAGTTAGTTTATATTCTTAATTAGTTTAACTGTAATATAGTTTAATTTCCTTCTTTAAGCCCACAACTACCCACCCCCGCTCCCCGCTCCCCTCGCCCATCTTCCTCTCTCAAAAGCCCAGCCAATTTTCGTATTTTTTTTAAGTAGCAACAAATGCTCATGCCAACTAAATGCTATAGCTAAAGGAACGCCAGTTCTGCATAGATCTATTAGTATCTCTAGACCCCATATATATATATAGAAATATATATATATATATATATATATATATTTAAATGTATGTATGTTTAAGACTGAGTTCTCTCATTTCCTTACAAAAGAGATGGTTGACAAGCGCGCCTATATGCAATATATATAAATGTCAGAAATGTTTTTGGATAACACGCGGAATGTAGAAAGCCAAATGTTTGAAGAATTGCAAATTTTGAATGCTTCAATTATGTATCCAAATGTAGCCAACTATATATAAATAATATTTATATATATACATATATTATACCTACGTACATATACATATGTATAACCCTTACATGTGTGTAGTTGTGTATTCGTAATTTTTAAAGTCTTTTGGATAAAACGTTAAAATTCTCGAAATTGTAGCCGCTGTGCTGTGCATACAAAATACGCTCACTAGAAGCCAATTTCTAAACCCAATTTCTTCGACTCTTAACTGTGCTGCTTTCTTATGTATGTAGTTTTTAATCACACACACATATATGTATATATATATATATTTATATATACACACACATATATAGTACACTTATATATGCATTAATTTAGCGTACGCTTAAAGACGACATTAAAGAATTGATGGAAAACAAATATGAATTCAAACTTTCACGGAGATCTCAAAACGAAAAAAAAAACATGATGAAAAGCGAAAAGGAAATCGTGCCCGAAAACTACAAATATAACGGTTCATTTTGGCAACTGGCCGATGCCGTTAAACAGACGATTTTCCTTTTCTATTTTCCCACATAGCCGCTACTTTTGTTTATAAATAACAATTTTTTCTTATATATACATATATATATATATAGACTACAGTCTTTGGTCACACACACACACACATACTCGAATGCTAAGGCTAAAACACACACCCACACACACATACACATACACATTGAATATATATACTTTTAGTTTATTAATTGTAATCTGTAACTATAATAATATAAATAAAGAAAAACGAATACAATGCAAAATTATCATCATAAATTAGATACTAAGCATATTTTACATACATCCATACATACATGCATTCACGCATACATGCATACACACATACATAGAAGCATATTTAATGTAATGCATAAATTTGACGTTTTGATTTTATGTAAGCACCATGTACATAACATTAACACCCCACCAATACTTATACATACATATATATACATACACATATATGTATATATATGCTAATCCAAGTAACTCGTAAGCCGTAACTAGTTTTGTTTTAGTTAAAGCAACAACAAATATGACTATACTTATAAAATAGATCAGATTCTATTCTGAATCCTGATGGACATGTACATTTTTGCACAACTTTCAAATGCTATCAAAAAAAGAAGAAGATGAATTAGAACCCGCAAACATAAATCCTTTAAAAAATCGAAATATAAACGTAACTATAATGGATTCTTAAGGTTTAATGTGTGTTTAAGCCAGTTTGTCTATAAATTCTGTGGCGCTTATGTTTCAATAAGAGAGCAACGCATATGTGTAATTGTTAGCTAAGTTAAGTTAAAACTATAAACAACTGCATAACTGCATTAGTATTTGATCTAAAGCCAATTGTGGAGCAGTACTACATAGTTATATGTGCTAATTATACAGTAGAACCTACGTATAAACTACCTAATATACGAGACTCTACGTTCATCGTAACGTTTTTTTTCATAATGGCTGCAGAGTGAAAATAAAAAAAATTGTGTAAACCTGTTTGTATAAAAAAAGAACCGAAGCAACTCTTTTGTTTTATTCCTTGTTTTTATTTTTTCACTTTTCTTGTGGCACACCCTACCGCTTGGGTAGGGTGCACGTGTGCCGTACCGTCTAGTAAACCGCAAACCCAATGCATTTGCAATTAGAATTTATAGCTATAAATACGTATATGCATTTTTTTCGCAAGTATAAACCAAACTAAGCACTATATGCGATATATATATGTATACAAATATATGTGTATGTATGGACAATATATGCAAGATTAACTGAAAAGAAAACTTTTTAAACACTCGTCAGATATATTCAAGTACAGGTAATTAACATTTTGCTACATTTCCTTTTGGCAAAAAGGGAACTTTGCAAAAAACAACTTATTATAAAGCATTTTTGAGCGGTTCGTGAGGCTGCTGTTAAATATTTCTCATAACTAATATAAAATATTCAATTGGAAGGCAAATACAACTCCAAATTTATGAACAACACGAATATTTGTGCCAGTAAGTTAACCAAAAAAAAAAAAACAAATAAAAATAAATCAAATTAACAACTTTTTGGCAAGCATTAAAAAGTAAAGATAATGTTTTCTTAACAGAAAAAAAATTGCGCTCAGGTTATAAAGAAAGAAAAACAAAAACATGTAAAGAAAAGTTTATAAAATGTAAAACACTTATGTAAACACAGAAAAAGCAAAAAAAAAACTAATTAAATATTGCATACAAAATACATAAATGTACGTTTAACATGTTTAACAAAAGGCTGTTTGTAGAAATTGTGACACAGTTTTTTAACCCAAAAAGAAAGATATATAAAATATTCGATGCATTAACAAATTTTTGATGTAAATGTGAGTAGAAAACACGCCCCCCCCCCCTCCAATTAAAAACTTCAGATTATGAATGTGCTCGTAGTTGCTTAGACCCCAAAAATTGGAGCCACCTTGTAGCGGGTCCTACGATAGGTCGCCATTGTGCACACAGCTAATGAAAAACTGCACAAAAGAAAATATGAAAAGGAAATTGTGTAAATACATGACATGAAGAAATTATAATTAAACGATAATATCTATGGTATGTGTACTAAATAATATATATATATATATATAGAGAGAAAACTTTGTGATTGCTTCTCATTGATGATATTTGAGTCAAATGTAAGCCGGCGTGTGCGTAACTTTTCTTATGCATACCCTAATAATAGCAACATGTATAAAGCACACGAGCAACTAACAAATCTACCCGTCGTACTATATATTTACCTATAGAGAAACACCTCGTCAAAATAGATAACTCCCCGATAATTATGTAGGACACACAACAATGTACGAGTAGTTAACAATGGCATATACAATATTTACAGACATACTTGAAGTCAGGCTTATTCACTATTATTATGATAACTATATGGGAAATTCGATAAATGTTGTAAAAATGAATATATATATATATATATATATATAACACACAAACTCTATAAATGTATATGTGAAAATGCAATGTAGCACATTTTGGAAAAATCTAGTAGAGCAGCTCTCAACAAAAACAAAAGAAAATTGCACGCGTTAGAGCAAAATGTCCTTTCACCTTTCGGATTCGATAGGATCAAGCGAATCCTTAGATTAAAACAAGCATTGTTTAACCTGTATATATGTAATTATGATATCTACTCACGCAAAACGTAACCAATAAATACACTAACTAAATTCTTCGTGTAGTTATGCGCCAGCATGCGCAGCAACAATTGTACATTAGCATATATTAAAGGCGAGCAAATACTTTTCAAGGATTACATACTTAACATAATACCATAATACACACTAACTAACCCATTGTATTAACTAAAACCAAAACAACCATTAGACTTACTAATATTATAACGTACAACTGAAAACAAATAACAAGAATAACAAAAACAAAAACCAAAACAAAAACAACAACAAAAACAAATCGAACAAGAAAAACAGTAAAAATTGCTTTCAAACTAAATAAAGTTCTTTGGAATTACAATGCAAAACAAAAGATACGAAAACAAAACTTTAAACTTTCCTTTTTTAATGGGAGCAGTTAGCAAGTTTTCAAAATATATATAGTGAACGGACTCTGTAATCGAAGAACTCAATAGAAAATATTAGAATCAAAATTTTTGAATACTGAGCACATTTCCAGTTCCCATTTTCTAAAATAACTTAATTGTTTTTTCAAATTTGGTCACAATTAAGAATAAAATTTTCAATCAATATTCCTGATCCGAACACAAGTAAAAACAGGTGTGCCATTCAAAAATTTAACTTCATACACCTGAGATATTCCAATTAAAAGATTTTTCAAAAACTTTAGGTGTCCATATCTCAGCTAAATGAAGCCCGATTCGGGGGAAATTTGCCTCTCTGTACTTGTGAGACTCCAGAGAATAGATTGGAATCAGAAATTCTTCTTTTCAAAACCGACTCGATTTTCGCTAAAATTGTGATGTTACCCCTTGCAATTAATGTTGGGTTTGGTCAACATATAGAATTGAATATTTTGAATGGCAATCGATTGTCCTGGTTCGTACGAGTAAAACAAGGTATGCGGCTCGGAAATCAGGCTTGTAATACCCGAGATATTCCAATTTTTATATTTTTTAAAAACTTCAAATGTCCATATCTCGGCTAAATGAAGTCCGATTTGGCAAAGATTCACCGTTCTGTAATCGTGAGACTCTATAGAACAGATTAGAATCAAACATTCTTGATTTCAGAATCGACTCGATTTTCGACAAAATTGTGATGTTACCCCTTGCCATTAATGTCGATTTTGGTCAAAACTTAGAATTGAAATTTTTGAGTGGCAATCCTTAGTCCTGGTGTGTACAAGTAAAATAAGGTATACTATTTGAAAATCTGACTTCAAATACTCGAGATATTTCAATTCGAAAAATTTTACAAACTTTAAATGTCCATATCTCGGCTAAATGAAGTCCGATATGGAAAAGTCTTACCTCTTTGAACTCGGGAGACTCTGTAGAATAGATAAGAATAGGAACAGATTATCTCCTCTTTCTTCTTTTCTCACTCTAAGCCTTCTTTTATTTTTTAGGTATGTCTGTTTCCCACCATCTAAAAATGGATAATAAAACAATTGTGCGTATATGTATTAAAATCTTGGTAAGTACATATTTTACATACATATTTAAATATTAAATAAAAAAAGTAATATATATGTAAGTGTTAAATCCAATTAATTGGTGCGTTTAAGTTTGAAATAAATATTCAACTGCTTTGCACTGCTTGCGTGTGCAAACGTTACAATGTTATTAACAGCGAGGAGTATATAATTTAACAGCTGTTAGGAACTCTTTGTATACAAATAACATAGTACATAAACTGCTTAGCACTGCTTGCGTACGCAGCAGTACTCTTACTATAGTGTCCATACTTGTGAACAGATGGCGCCACAGCATGTTAAAACAGCCGACAAAATATTATCTCCTCTTGAAAGAAAGTAGAATTTACAAATTCAGTTCCTGGCTTAAAAGCTCTCGTATATTCTGTGCTTAAACTACGTTTTCCTTTTTTGAGAATTCAAGTTTTTTTCTTTATGGCTACAAATATAAATTGTTTACCCAGTCTCTTTCGACAGGGCTCTATAAAATTTGCATCTTAATAATTTAGGGTCTGCACCAGCGCAGCGGTGCATTAAAAATATGTATGTTACGTTTTGCATCAGTCTTCGACAACGAATATAAAATTGTTTTATAAAATTGCCCTCAGGGAAACTTATAAGGAAACTCTTAAATGATAAGTGACAACTTCCTCTACTGTGTGCTACTCCTTCTTGCCATAATGGCTATAGCTCTCCTCCACAAAGATTTGTATGGAACGCTTGACGTGCTGTTTGTGCGGTTCGGGCAGCTGCTCCAGTTTGGGCAATATCTTCATGAGAAACCGAAAATCGG
The DNA here is from genome assembly GCA_035045885.1 of Drosophila borealis. NCBI lineage: Eukaryota > Metazoa > Arthropoda > Insecta > Diptera > Drosophilidae > Drosophila > Drosophila borealis. The sequence continues at coordinate 145,603 of JAWNOR010000029.1, read as the reverse complement.
GCGACAGATTTATGTTCGTTTCGGTTTCCGGCGGCGGCGGCTCCTTGACTGGCTCCACCGGCACAATAGACACACTGGCAGGTAATGTAATGCCGGGCGAACCTTCCAGCTTGACAAAGTTTGTGGGATTCTTCTTGGGTGGAAGCGTTATGTGCGGCTTCTGAATAATGGGAAGCGCTGGTTTCATTGGAAGCGGCTCCTGCTTGACCGCCTGATGCTTGAGGATGGGGTGCTTGACCTTCGCCTGTGCCTGCTCCTTGCCCTGTATGCAGCTGAGAATCTCCGGTAGAAACTTCTCCAAGTGCTGTGTGAGATTCGCTTGTGGTTTGTCCGTCACAATCATTAGTTTCTTGGCAGCCGTATCCTTCTCCTGCTCCACGACCACAAACATCTTGCGCTTCTGCCCGTTGGCCAGGGTGTTGCCATTCTTTTCATCCGACTTCTCAGTTATCAAATACAGCTTGCGCTTCTTGGCCAGCCCATTGGCTGCCTTGCCTGTGCCGTTCTGGGCGTGTGCATCCACCAGAGCGGACAGCGGCATGCTGGCCTCATAGTCGGAGCTGATGGACTGCACATCGCTGGAGACGGACGAGGATGAGCATATCGAGTGGGAGCGTTGGGGAACAGGTGTAATGGTGGTCACCGACTTCTCCTTGCCTTGCTTTAGTGCAATTCCACTGGAGCTCTAAAAAACAAATGTATATCGTTATCGACTGTTTGTTAAACATGCGACAATTATACTCACTTCCACCAGTTCAATTGTTGTGCTGTCTGCCATGGGCTTAGCAGATGCTGCTGCTGTTGTTGCTGCTGCTGCTTCTGTTGGTGCTTCTGTTGTTGTTGCTGTTGTTGTTATTGCTTCTGTTGTTATTTTGTTTGGCTTGGATATACGCAGCGGCGTCGTCTTAATGCGCGTCTTGGCCATTGCCTTGCGCTGGCTGAAGTGCCTGAAGCAGATGCGCAGCTTTTTCAGGCCGCCAAGTTCCTCCACCAGTTGGTCGCTAACTCCGAAATGCCGTAGCCAATAGTTGCAGCTGCAGGAATTACAATTGTTGATTGTTCAGTGTACGCTCGCAATGGGCAAGTTACATGCGCATGTATTGCAAATACATGTGCATGTTTTTCTGTACATATGTATGTATAAGCTTCTATGTGTGTGTTTGTGGTTCTGTTAACAGCACGATTCTCTCTTTAGTCAAAATGCAAGCTCAGCTTGGGTCAACAACGCAATTTGTGCACCAATTGCAAAAGTTCTGCACGCGAAAGCTTTCGACACAAAACAACAAACACTCAACTAACTTTTTTTTTGTTTAGCAAACTTTTTTTCCTATGGAATTTACCCGCAATACGACACTCAAGCGCTGCTCAAGCGTTGCGATCGCCTCGGAAGTTCTTTGTTTACTGTAAAGAACTGCATTGAAGTTTCGTTCTTTTGGCGGTGCTTTTCCTGTGCAGCTTTAAAATTAGATCCCATCTCGCTCTCTCACGCGCACACGCACACGCACACACACGTGAAGTTTGCACAAGCTAATGAAAAGTTCTGCCATGGCCGCCAAAAGTTGTCGCTGAAAAAGCGCTTTTTATGCTCATTGCACTGTTACTCTTTGTGAATGTGTATGCGTCTGTGTGTGTGTGTGTATATATATAAATTTATTGCATATGTGGTGCTTTCGCCGCTCTCGCTCTCGGGGAGCGGAAGTTTGTTGCGCGTCTTGTGCCGGCGTTCAACTGCTGCTTCTACTTGCCATCGCCGCCACTGCCGCCCACCCCGCAGGCAAGAACAACACAAAGACAATATAAATAGTTAGCAGAGCTGCCAACTGTCGGTTTAAAAAAGTAGCTGAATTAGGAAAAAGGCTAAAAATAGCTGAATTAGCTTAAAAGTCTTGCTTGTACTTGTCAATAGTTTAATCAGCTTCAAATTGTAACTGCTTTCGGCTGACGACTTCCAACAAAAAAACAGCTACAATTAGCTAGAAAATAGCTGAATTTGCACGCCAGGACAATCGTTTGAAAATTGAAAGTTCGTATAATCTTCTGTTACAAGGTTATTTGCTTTTTGGCTTGCCGAAGATAGCTGTTCTTTATTGTTTTTAAATGTAGGTATAAAAAACTTAATTTTTTAATTGTGGGTACTTGCTAGGAACTAAATACATTACATTTTTAATTTATGCACACACACTCACAAACTAAATATATTTCTATATAGCTACATATACTTTTAATATAAACTTTTATTTTAAGTATGAAGTACAAAATTAAGGGATACTGAGTCTCTTAAAAACATTTATTTAGACGCTAAACTATATTTAGTCTGAATCATCGCATATCAAATTGTTTGCTCCTTTTTGATTTAAACTCATTTTAGCTAATATTTCGTTGCCTCTTAATTGCATTATCTTTGCTTTTAAAGTATTATTTTCCCTTTTTAGTTCATAGATTCTTAGCTTTCTTACCTCGGCTGTGTTTCGAAATAATAAATATTGTTCTTGATAGAATTTAAGCATTTTTGTCTTTTTGGGACATTGGCGGCAAAGTTCAGCTGGGCTCTTTCTTTTGCGTGGGGGCCATTTTAAAAGATTTGAAGAAAATTCAACAATATCAGAGGGCAAATTGCAATCTGGTATTGCTCCCGGTTTTAGAAATCTTATTCCAATTTTATCCGGCGAAAAATGATATTGGCACACAAAAATATAAGATGATTTTGCTAGAAATTCCTCGCTGAATTTGCATTTTTCAGCCCATTGCTTGGAAATCGCTGGATCCTTGTCTGGAAACTTGAATAATTTTATTGTTGGATAGTCGCGCCTAGATTTTTGGCAGTGTGGAAGGCTGCACCTACTTCCACTCATTTGACTTCTATTTTTTCAGCCATAGCAAAAATAAATTAAATGGAAAAGACAATTATATTAATTTAAAATCAATATAAATAATAAAATGTAAAATTGTCATTGAAGTCAGCAATCGCAGGCTATTCGATAAAGGCTTGTAGCTTTTTTCGGCACACAGGGTTGCATGCGTATGTTTGTATTGTCTTTGAATAGCAGGAGTTGTTGCTGTTCATTTTGAATAGCACAGACACAACTGAGCCAACTAAACGGAACCAATTGGGGTGGGCCTTTACTTTTTAATTGATTCGGATTAAAATTGTCTACGCACTTTTTACGGCTTACAAATTGTCATCTCACAATTCACATCCACTCTAAAATCCAAGCTGATGGCAACAACTCCAGTGCACAGAACTGTTTTTGCAGCAAAAACTTCACGGCCAACAGAGCGCGCCATGTACGCATTTTAAGAGACAGGGAGAGAGAGAGAGAGAGCGAGAGCGAGAGAGTTATAAATAAACCGATGGGGAATATTTCTATGCGTGCCTATGTGTGTGTGTGTGAGTGTGTGTGTGTGGGACGCAGCTTCTTATGTTGTCGCCGTTTCCCTCACACCCACAATGTGCATAATTGCAACTCGAACGCATACATACATTCGGCTTGTACTTGTTGTATTTGCCATGGCATTGAAATTTTTCTATGAAGTTGACGCGGGCGCAGAAAGTTCATCAACCTTTGACTTGGCGGCGAAGCGATGCCTAAGCAGAAAAGCTCACTCCCAGATTGGTAAGTTTGTTTTTGTATACTTGCATGACATACATACATACACGCGTACACATTTGCATCATACATATAAACATACACACTTATGCAAAAGAGAATTTCTGATGCGCAACAAGCTTTGATGCAAGGCTGAGCCGCCCATAAACTGGTTTTTAATGTAGATCGGCAAAAGATAATCAAGAAAACAAAATTGGGCGTAAGCACTTACCGACTAGTATCGTGGACTGGAAAGCGTCGCAGCTCCGGTGGGCTCGCATTGCAGCCCATTAGACATATCCTAGAGCTGGAATTAGCTCCCTCTTCTGCATCAGGAGTCGCAATGTTTGCGAGCGGATGCAGGGACATAGTCTTGCAAATGCGTAGATCGCTCATCTTGATGGGTCACAATGGTTACGAAATCTTAAAAATATTAATTTTAAAGCACCGATTACAATGTGCGGACTATGTATTTACACATCTACTTAGCTTGGGCATTAATAATCAAGCACAAAGCAAAGTGGAAAGAGAAAGATGGCACAGCGAAATAAAAGTTAAAAGCTTTTGCGCTCTCTTGTGCAGCTTTCGGCAGTAATACGCTGCTGCAGTTTCAACTTTTTTCTTTTAAATGAGAAAAAGCTCTTTTGGCCCACTGAGCAGCCATATAGAAAGCTCTAACAGAACAGCGCTTACGCCGTTGGCCGCGCCGCCGAAAGTTGTCTGCCGCCTTCCTCAAATGCTGCTGATGTTTCAAAGAAGTGGTCAAGTTGCTTTTCCACTTACACATACATATGTATATTCATTGTCAAATACATAACTAGAGTGTTACTTAAATTGTGTTATCTATGGCGTACGTACCTTGTGTTCTTCGGAAAGCTAACGCCTTGAGTTGAATAACCTTCCTGCACGCCACAGTCGCAACACGTTGTTAGCGTGGCGTGCTTTTCGCCTGGCACAATTATCAGTTCTCTTTATGTTCCGTTTTCTCGAATTCTTCTTAAAAGCTTCCAGTCGGCAGGCGTTTATTCCAATTGTGTTGTTTTCTGGCGTCAGTTATAGTTCAGTTTCAGTTTGCCTTTCAGGTAGCTCTGCTTGATTGAGTTTACGTTCTGTCCAAGCTACGTCATGGTATCTCAAAGACTGCCAAAAGTTTCGCCTGCGTCATTTCAAGTATAATGTAAAACGTACTGAAAGCTGTCGGCTGGCGCTTTTCTTGCTCTTTGAAAGCTCTTGGGCTCGTTATTGTTTTCGTAAGCTTGGTTTCTGAGCGCGTGAGTGTCTCTCTCCCTCTCTCTCAGTTGGCATAAAAGCTTTCTCTGCGAGTGTTATATCGAGGGTGGCCTACAAGGTGGAGCTTTTATTGTGGTACGAGATCGTGTGTAATTCGTTTGCTATAAAAGCTATGCTCTATTTTCGTTAAAAAGGCTCGCAGAGCTTTGAAAAGCTTTTCGCCGACTGGGAAATAAAAGACAATTTACATTTATAGGCATTATTTCTATGTTGTATTTCGCTACACTGTAGAAATTCGATGATAAATACACGCGATATCTTGCCATATTACGAGTAGCTGTTCGCGCATTGCATTTAAATAATTATTTTTCTTATCTTAATTGTCTGCCATAAATTGCAGCGATCATTCGGAATGCATATTTGACAGCATTTTCCACTGAAAATGTTAATTAAATGTGTTAAAAGCTTTTCATAAAAACACAGGTGTTAAATGCCGGTTGAGGGGCTTGCGGTGTGGAAAGCAGCAACAAATTTTGAGCATTAATAATAATTCGCTGAAAGCACGTTTTATTTGCTATTTAAAAGCCAATCAATTGGCAATAAATTTCAATAGCTGCTCAGTCAAAATTAAATATGTATGTATATAGTATGTATGTACATGTATGGAAAACCTCTTGGAAAAACTGCAGATGGGCGTCGACATGTCACATCATTCATATTTTTTCTTCAGAAAGATGTCAATTAAAATTGTTTAAACAATTTTTGCCAAGCAGCAGCCGCTTGTCAATTGTTCAACAGCCTTTTTATGACCAGCCTCAATAATTCACGCCTTGGAACTTTTAAACAATTTTAATAGTTGAGGCTTTTTTATAGATTCCCATTTTGCGCAAGATAATATTGTCGTAAATTGTGCTATTAAGAAAAAGTTGGAATTCGAACCGACTAATTCTCAGTTCTAAGCGGCTGATTGCATTTTACGATCCTGTTTACATATAGAGCCGTAAGCTTAATTTTATAACCATGCCAATGTCCCAAGAATAATTGTAGGAAACCGAAAATAGAAACATTAAAACTGGTCTCTCAAGCACTCGCCCCCACAGTTGCCCCCTCGGAAAACGGTCAGTCAGCTTCAGTCTCTTCAGTTTGATTGAATGAATGATTTGTGGCCGACTCGAAAGTGTTTGCCATTGACGGCGTCTCGGCGATGCCAGACCGCGATAATAATCGTCAGCTGGTTGTGTGTGGTCTTACAACTGTTGGCCAGCGAGTGCTTGAAGGCAAACGTTTGCCAGCCGCTGATTATGTGATTAGAATATTGACAATTAAGCGCACATAAATTGATTTACTTGTAATTTTTAATGGCGCCTACCGCGGCGCATTTACGAGTCCAATTGAAGAAATTGCGCTGGCGAACAAGTGCTGCTCATTGTAAAGAGATCGGGAGATCAGCATAAAGTAGAGCTGCAGTTAAATATGACTGATTATCTACAGTACATGCATTCAATTACTTTATGATTATAAAAAAAAGTAAATGTGTGAAAACACACTTAAAAAAAGGAAACCACAAACCCATATAACTATAAATTTACTCTACACAAATTAAAACAGATTTCTTTAAATATTATTATCAAAACATGCTCATGAGAAAAAATACAAATGGAAAACGTTTTCTTTAATAGAAGCCTATATTGAAAAATTTTTTAAAATAAAAAAATTCTTGTCAGAAGTGGGATTCGAACCCACGCCTACAGAGTAGACTGCGACCTGAACGCAGCGCCTTAGACCACTCGGCCATCCTGACTGTTGCTCTGGTCGTGTGCAAAAACCAATGGCATTCGTAGGCGGCGCAACAAGTTGACTGGCGGACAGCAGAATGGCGGTGTCCCCCCTATTTATAGCATAGACCTTAAGTATACGCCATGTATTACATGTGTTGGCCAATCACACTTAACTCTTTGAACTTGGGCTGCCTACGCGCGGCTCGTGAATGCGCATGAAAAATTACATGTGGCGCCCGGAGGCAAAGACAAATTGCACTCGTCGCGTCATGGAAAGGTGTGTACTGTCCCGACCGACAACATGCAACAAGCAACAAAAACAACAATAAACAGACTTCAATTTGTACGATTATGTTTTGAGCGTGAAAAATGCAGCGATGCGAGCGATGATAATAATAATAATAAAAATGTAACTTTAGTCGAAATCAGGTCAAAAACATACATCAAATTGAGTCAGTTCGTCGATTGGCAAGTGTCACATTTTATATTTATTTTCATTTATTATGCAACCACTGACAGCAGACAAACTAAATGCGAGGCAAGTCAAAAAGGCGCTGCCCACCCACTGCTGAAGTTTGTCGTGCATTTACAATGAGTTATGCAAAATAATTAAGTTACAGTCTATAGAATAATCAGTTTGCCACTGGCAAATGTCAACTGGCCAGCGGCCAAATTGCTCCCTGCTGCCAATGCTGTTGACATTTCACACGCAGCAGCAGCAGCGGCAGCTGCAACAGCAGCTTAACATGCAGTTGCAGTTGTTGTTGTTGTTGTTGTTGTTGTTGTTGTTGTTGCAGCCACTTGTTGCTAGTACCGGTCGCACGCACTTTCAATGCATTTCAATTAGCTTTACTGTGTGCTCCACTTTGACTTTGAGCGCCAAGCCATGGGGCCTCGAATGATATTTTCATTTTTATAGCTTGATTGTAGACATCTGATAGGCATTTATATATGTTAATCAGTTGGCTGACCTGACAGCTAAAGTTAATTAAAGTTTACGCTCTCAGCTGGCATAAATGCAATACGCACACACTACACACCGCGTTAGTATTCGCTGTACAAGTTATTTATCTATTAATTCACATGTTTAGTTTGCAGACACAACGCCGAATGCCTCGGCGTACTTTCGGTCGAGCATGAATTCATTGTGATTAATGATACACACAGTTCTTGGACAACTGACCTATTTCCCCGACTTGTTGTACTCGGTACGTACTGTCTAATAAAACGCAAAAGTAGTTGAAATAAAATTAGCAAATTGCCCGAATGTCAATCAAAAGTCATCAATCAAAATTTGTGCTACTGTCAGCCTGACACAATATGTATAAATATATACATAACCAAGAAGAAAACCCATAAATATGGACGCGCAACGGGGCGCAGCAGTGCAGCAATAACTGCACTCTGCTCCACTTCCAGCTGCGGCAGTGCAGTGGGTGCAGCCAACGCGGCTGAGGCTTGTAAATTAGCATTACAATGGCCAGTTAAGTGGGTCAACAACCACAACAACAACAACAATAACAGCAGCAGCAGCAGATAAATAGGTATACTCAAGTTGTAAGCCAAAGAAGACATTGAAAATTTGGGCATACTTTTCGGACTGTTATACCAATATTCCCTCTTTGATAACTTGGTCAAAAGTAAACAGAACTTTTGTCTTAAGTTGGCTGATCTTGACACAAATCGATTTATTAGGTTCCCAATTTCTAGTTACTCAAGCCCACATCTATTGGTAAACTTAGATTGTGGGTTCACAAGATTAATGCTCCATCTGAAACTCATGGAGTTAAGAAACAAAATTATTTTGGGTACACCTCGAACCCTGTCAAAACTGCAGCAATTTATATGCCTGATGCCTAATTTTGGTCTTCAAAAATTTGTAGCAATTAAATTTTGACAGAATCTAATATAATCCGAACAGCTTTTATTCATTGCCAAGATTTATGAGCTTGGTTTTTGGTCAAACAGCACCCGCAAGAAGATTAGATGAAGTCAATATACTCTTTCAAGTTCAAAGTTGTCAGAACGCACAGCTGGAGCCAGACAATTGGCAGAGCACTTTGACCACTTGGAGCATTAATCAATTTTGTCCACTATATTTGATTTTTAGTGCTCTTTTTCTTAGCGCAGAGTCGCGACATTTTATGCCAAATTTGTACAAAGTTAATTAACAGGTTTCATTGTTTTTTTAGCCGCACAGCATTTCAGATGTTTGCCTGTTCTGTGCTCTTTTTATAACCGCAACAAAAACACACACTCACACTCACACGCACGCACACACACAGCTGTACGATTGTGGGGGCGTATACGTAATGTCCAAGCGAGAGCTCTCGGGCACAAAGAAAGCGAGCTGAAATCAATTTTAAAACATGTTTAAGCGCTTGTTTTTGCCGCTTGGCTAATAGAAATTTAATTAGCCATGCAATTTGGTATTTTTCCTTCTCTTCACCAAATTTTCCCTTCTGTTTACTTTTGTAGTTTTGTTTATGGTTTTGCGCTTTGGAGAGTTGGCGCTGCACGTGCAGCCAAAGCTTTGACATATGAGCGTTTGTGTCTGTGCGAGTGAGTGTGTGCGTGTGTGTGTGTACAGCCCACGCATGCGGGATTGACGCTGCCTTTGTGTCAGTGTGCGAAGTGAAGAAGCCAAGACAAATAAAAAGACATGAAATAAAAACAAAACTTTATGGCGCACCACACAGCGAGCCAATGATGTTTACTCACTCTCGCTAACTCACTCTCTCGCTCTCTTTTTATATACGCGCTGCTCTCGCTGGCGATCATTGCATGGTCTGTGTTGGGAAGGTGATGCTTAGCGCAGAGCGTCACGTCACAGATGTGTGTGCAGTGCACGCGCTCATATGCTGACTGCTCTGACGTCACACGCAGAGCGTATACTTGAGAGGGAGAGCGTGAGCGTAGCAGAGTCAAATCTGCACCTCGGTCTGCTTTGCGATCGGCTTACTTTTGTGGTTGCCTGCTGCTTGCTTCGCTGCTGCCACTGGCGCTCGCTGCAGTCAACAGCACAAAGCGCAACGCGTCGGTTCGGAAATTGTTTTAACGGAAAATTACAGCTGCGCGCGAGGTTTGTTTAATCCGTTGCTACGTGTATTTTAGGTTTGTGCGTCTTATCGCTAAAGTATACCAAAATACTAGTGAATCCTCCAGCAGTCAGTCAAGTGTTTCCGCAGTTGTTGTTCCTTTTTTTATTGTTGCTGCTGTCACACTTGCTAAAGCGCATTTACCATTTGCCTTGCTATGCAATTACGAAATCTTACGTAGAAATTTTATGTGTGTTCCATGTGGCTATAAATACAACAACGCCAGCGCCAAATATATGATCGCACGGAACAGTCGTTCGGTCGATCCGTCCGTCGCCTGGTCAAAGAAAGAAGCAAAAACGCTAAAAACACAAAAACATACACACACGCACATACACACACAGAGAAATAAGAAAACAACAAGAGAAACTGACGGGTTGATTGACTTGCAGGAATTTGAGACCCAAAGGCCGCCGACGCCAACAGCTAACAGCCGTCAGCATCAGAGATTCAACATCCATATCCCCGACCTCGTCCACGTCCACGTCCGCGTCCATAGCATCATCTCCAGCAGTTAACCGCAGCTTCCGTTGCTTATCTGCCGTACGAGATTCTGACGGATCGGCTGCCCCCTGTGATTATGAGGAGGAGGAGGCACATGAGTTGCGTTTTCTGTAAGTTGCACATTGAATTTACGATTATATTCGGTATAGCACACAATTCTCGAACAAAATTCACAAATATTTATAACACACACACACTCACTCACACACACACGCACACATTTGCATATACGTTAATATTCATAAAAGTAAATTGTAAACATGTCGAAGCTGTCTGGCTTTTGTTTAATTGCGAATCAATAGGATGCGCATAAAAATCAACATAAAAGTCGTAGCGGGAATAAGGGCAAAGATCTGAGGCACTGATAAATGATTAAACATAAATAAAACGCTTAATTAAATTGTTAAACACAGCAGTCGAAAACAGCCGTCAGTTATCAATTGGTTTTTGGCAGTTTAAATGTTTTTTTCGAAATTTCTCAAGCAAAGTTTAGTTAAAAAACAACTGCGAGGGCGATTAGCAAAATAAACCGACGCATCGTTCCAACTGTTTGGCTGCTGTTTTCCATCAGGTCCGCAGATGACACCCACACATATTCTATAAAGTAAAAACAAACCACAAGAAAACATATGCGGCCATTAGAATTTGCTTTTAAGTAAATTATACATATGTAGCTAGTTTTTAAAATATTCTCTTGGTTAAATATACAAATGGTCAGCCATAAAAGGTCTGATAAAAACAGAAGTCATAATAAAAAAAATGTTTATTCGATAAAAAATCTTTGTCAGAAGTGGGATTCGAACCCACGCCTACAGAGTAGACTGCGACCTGAACGCAGCGCCTTAGACCACTCGGCCATCCTGACATCTGGCGTGAGTTGAGCCAATGCTCATTTAGTACTGCTTGAGTATGCGCTGTTAATGCGCACTGTTAGCTGAACAGTGTTATAAATAGCTTTATGGGAACTGCTGTTTCAAGGGATTTAAATTTCCATTAAATTTCCCATGTTAATTTGTTGGCTTATTAAATAAATAACAGGCAGTTAAGTAATTTGATTCGCTTTTAAGCTTTATTTAATATATATTTAAATGCAATTTTATGGCATAATTATTGCAAATTAAACTGATTCGATCTGCTGTTTGTGCAAAAAGCGCCGACCAGTTGTTGTTGTGTAGATAAATCTTATCGCTGCTGTTGTGGGCTGGGCCCCGGAGACAATCGCATTAAGCAAAGCACAAAAACAATAACAAAAACAAAACAACAAGCCCCACAGATTAGTCATGAAAGAACATTAACCGATTTACTTGTAAAAAGAGAAAGAATGAAAGAAAAAAAAAACAAATCTCTCGCCTACTTAGCCTCCTCCCGGACCAAAAAGAGAGTTTTAAAAAAAAAAAAAATAAAGACCAGTAAAAAACGAGGTTAACCCGCATTCATGGGCGCTAATAATGCGGTTCGAAGGCGTGTCATTTCCAGACTCTGGGCCTCTTACAATCCTCTCATATTAAAGGCGGCAGCTTTTGTTGTGCCGCACATAAATATACATAAATATACGTGTATATTATTTATGATATGGACAGCCTCTGTGGGATATTTTGTTGCCTTTTTGTTCTTCGCAGAGCGATATTTTAATGAGTTTCTCGACACTTGGCGACATTTTCATTTGATTTATGGCTAAAACAATCCAAAAATATAAAGTTCATTATGCCCGATGTTCATTTAGTTGTTATTTTTTGTTGTCATTTTTAGCATAAATTAAATTTGGAACGCTTTCAATTTTCCATCTCAGTTTCAGTTCCGTCTCGCAAATGTCTTGAGATGCGCACACAATCCAAGCATTTGTAGTTATAAACGAAGAATAGAAGAGCATTGTTTATAATTGTATTTAAAAGATACGCTTTGACTCTATGCCGACAACTATTTTATTTAGCTATTTATAGACATACATATGCATCTGTATTTGTGCAAAAGTATTTTCCGTTTTAATATGCATGCGCATTTCGAGCTAATTGTTTGTTTATCTAAGGGAAAAAACCAAACGCCATGAAATGTTTTGACATGCCGCACAAATTTTCCGCATTACCATTGAACTTTTGCCTCAATCTCAGATCTGTGCCCGATCTCTATAAACACAAATCATTTGCAATTTTTACTATCAGTTTTTCAAAGGGGCAGCGTGAAGTGAGCCTTGTCTCAAGTCACGCGTCTCGCGTGGCTTGATAAGTAATAATACTTTATATTTGTAGAAATATGGGTCAAAAACTCGATTCTTTCAACAATTGCGCACGCAATTTTCATTGATTTAAATGTGCTTTTTGCCCATATCGAATGTCAGAGATCGCCCCTGGAAAGGTGTTCCGATCTATCGACTGACATGATAGTATGTTGTGACAAGCGGGAAATAAAGAACTGACACCGTTTTGAATCTAACCAAGAGTGGAGTATATAAAATTGCATTTGTTTATAAACAATGCGCGGCGATATGCCAGTTGACACAATTGAGTCTCGGTTTCAGGGCACGGGCTCAATGCCATTTTCGTTGGGTCAGTTCTGTTGTTATATTATTATTCTGCAGAGTTGTTGTTTTTCTTGTCGATTCGCAAAAGCAACTGCGTCAACAGAATCGAAATCAAAGCATTTGTCGTACAAGGTCTGAGCTATTTTATACTTATTTTTAGCGGCAAGCGTTTAATGCGAAAAATATGGGAACAGGTATTAATATTATTGAAGCTACTTCCTTACGCCCGCTAGCTTCTGCCCAGATATTTGGCACGTGTAAGTAGAGCTCTCTAGAAGCGTATTATAAAGCCCTTCACGGCACGTCCAATGTGCATTTTAATGCGATGTCAATGGCAAATGTTCTCCATTGGCCTAAACGACAAATGTTCGAAACGTAAAAAGATAAGATTTGTGTACATTTTTTATTGCTGTAGTTAAGTGCTTTGATTTTTTATTGCGCTCCATGATGCAGGCTATTCAACTGCTATTAAAATACACATAAAGCTAAAAAAAAAAAGAATAAAAAATGATTTGTCAGAAGTGGGATTCGAACCCACGCCTACAGAGTAGACTGCGACCTGAACGCAGCGCCTTAGACCACTCGGCCATCCTGACTGTTGACTTGCCCGCGGCAAAACTACAAGACAAGCTGCGACATTCAGCAGAGAGACTCGAGAAGAAATGATTTAACGAAAACTTTGTGGAAAAAAAAAAATATAAATATATATATTTATTATACGGTCAATTTGAATTGCTAGCCAATTTTAGACAAAACCAATGCCCGAATGTCAATCAATGCTCAGAGACCATAAATATGGATAATAGCTCTTATTAACTCAAATAGAAAGAGGCGAGAAATCGTGCGCTCTTTGTAGTTCTTCATATGGACGCGTATAATTTGCTCAAAGATATCAATTCGCTCCATAGTGCACAGTCGAAGATTGACCTGAAACCTGGACTCCAGCAGATCCTTGGCCAGGCTATTGAAATCTTCGACGAACAATTTCATAACTTCATTCCCCTTGGCAGTGGCCGCTTCCCGATGCCTTTGGAATAGATCACGTATGGAGGTCTGTTGGATGTTGCCCTGCATTATCTCGAGCCAGGCGACTTGGACGTAAGGATTATGCAGCTGTGACTGTCGGAGCACGTTTGTCTCGCGTATAAAGGGAAATGTGTTATATATGCCGGCTGTCTTGTCCGCTTCGCCAAATATTTTGAGTACATTTTTATTGATTGGGTTGTCGCGACACAGAACGAACTTGAGCGTAAAATCTGTCATCTTTGGCATCTCTATGGCTATCAGATTGTACAACATATCGCACATGAACTGGCTCAAGCTTTCCATTTTAGTATCCTCAACGATATTCATATATATCACGTGGTAGGCGTGATGCGTGATGCCGCACAGACCGAATATAACTGTGCTATATTTGAAATTCAGCGGATAGATATCGAAGCACAGAAAGCACTCGTTGTCCAGCGGATCCTGTCGGACACGACTCTTTAATATACCGGTCCGCTTTACATACTTATTCGTTATATTCCTATCGCTTAGTGGCTCATTTCGGAAGCTGTCAATGCACCGCTGCTGATCTTCTGCAGTTAGTTCCATAAATGATTGTAGAGATTCTACCTGAAGACGTCCCGTGCCCATAGCTGAGAAATTGGTAATGCGCGTACTGGCAAAGCTAAGCTGAAACGGATCGAAGCCAGACAAGACTAGACTTGCCTGCTAGAAAAGTAAAAATCAGTAAATTTTTTGATGACATTCAATGTTTTTATTTGACAGTCTTCAAGCCATACTGATCAGTTTATGTGTAGTCCACCAATTTGTGCGAATCGGTATACAAAATAAGGCGGCCAACTTGAACCTGAACTTGACCCACAACGCGATTTGGGACTGGCAAATGGCAAATTACAACGAAATGAATGGATTCGCTTAATCATTTATCAACTGCCCAATTGACACGCCCCGTCAATATCCATAATTGCTAAATTGTGCCCAAGTAATCTCGGTGATTAATGTGAGCATTTTTGAAGATTTAAATGTTCGGGTTCTCTCAGAGTTCTCGCGTTTCTCGCTGCTCGCTTCATTTGCATAATTGCAATTTATTGTAAATCCGTGTGCAAATATGCCAGAAATTCAGCTAAGACTCTGTAAGGCAAAGCATTTGCCGCCAAAGGCCGACGGCTTTTCACAATTCGCATTCAGCTGGCAAACTATGCAAATGTGCATTTGAAAAGAATCGCAAACTCATTAAAAACTACAAATGTATGGGCAATTCTCTAGCCAAGTGTCTCACAGGCCACGTCTCTGTCACATTTGACAATTGAGCCCGACACTATCCATCATCTATGGCAATCGTTTGACATTCAATCAGTGCAGCCAGCTGACAATTCTGCTAATTAGTTGTCAGTTTGCATCGATTGATAGAAACTACAAATAAGACTGCACAACTGATTGACAGGCCAAATCCAATTGAATATGCTAAATTAAAAAACTTAAAGAAATTGAGCTTGAAATCTACTAATTGTGGCTAGCAAAGCATATTTACTCTAGCTAGCTAATCCTAAGCTGAGTAGGAAAGCCTTCCTTTTTATACGACACAGCTTATTCATATGCATCGCCTTTCTATGCGATTTTCATAAGTTTAGGTAATAGCTGAATATTTTAACATATTTTACACTGAGTGTCTAGCGGAAATACTATTGATAATTCAAAGGTTTTTATGAACAGTAAAAACTGAAATTAGCTAAAATAATTAGCTTTGATTGCCAGGCAGATTGCGGTTAGAGGGCAGCAGCTGTTTGGCCTGGCAGACACATACCTTATAAACCGTTTTTCTAGAGTATTCGAGGTCAGTTGAGTCAGTTCTTTGTGATCGACCGACGCACTTTTACGTATAAGCACAAACAATAAGATTCATTTACGATTCCCAGTATTTAGCTTGTGCAATTTAAACTAAAATGGTTTCTCTCCCTCTCTCCCCTCTCTCTCTCTGTCTCTGTGTATATATTACAGATTAAACACGCCATTAAATGGCATATGGACTAGTATGGCAGCTCCCACGCAAGTCACGAAAATTGAGCAACGCGCCGCGATTTCTCAGTGCCAGATTCTGAGACACAATCTCCGTCTGCGTCTCCAGCTCAGCCGCCGTGTCTTCGCCACGCAATCCGCAGCCAAATTAAAGCCGACCACGTAAAGCTCAAGTTCAAAGCGACGGCAATCGAAACAATAAAAAACTAAAGAACATTAAATGCCAACAAAAAAGTCAACAGCAACAATAAATTAAGCGTGTGCTAAAAGTAACAACTGAAAAGGTGTTGGCTGCATTTTGTTGTCGCCTTCGCTGGCTGCCACCACAAAGTGGGTCAGACAGAGGCAGGCGGAGAGTCAAGAGTCAGAGCGAAGACGTCGCTGACAGCGAGACAGGGGCACGTACCAAGGCATCATGCAGCAGTATATATAATTCAAGAAAATTCGACAAATTGCGAGCCGAGTTGTGCCCAACTTGTTGTTATTTATACATAATTCAACGGTTTATTTTTGTTGCCTTACTTCTTATTGTTTTTGTTGTGTTTGTTTGTTTATGCAATTATGCAACCTGCAGTGCGGCGCTGAATGAAATGCCAGCAGCAGCAATAACAATAGCAACACGCAAACAATAACAATAACAATAACAGCACGAATTCATTGATAAATACGAACAAAAAATCGCGTATACGCCACGCGCTCTCACAACTTTCCGGCAACTCTCTCGCGCTCTCTTGCGCTCGATCGTAAACAAACATGAACTCACCACAGCTCGTCAATACAGCGGCGCAAGCTCACCACAGCAGCAACAGCAACGCCAGCAGCAACAACAACAACAACATCAACAACAGCAACAGCCAAGCACAAACAACGTCCGCAAATAAATTTGCGCCCGCACGTAGGCTAGCAGCGAGGCAAACACTGCGTCTGGCCATACCCAAGCAACAGGGTGACTCGGTTACGCTGCCCCATGCCCAGGCGAACAATATTTATCGGCATTCGCCGTCGCAGCTGCCGCCGGCGCCGCTGCTCAAGCGTCACGCTGCATCTGTGGCAGCAACCGGCAACTGTGGCAGTGGGGGCAACAGTTTTATACCCAAATCCGCATCGCCGCTGGAGTCGCACAAGCTGCCAAATGTCACGCCCACTGGCAACGCAACCCCATTGATATACAATGGTGCGGCTGGCAGTGGCAGCGCCTCATCCTCGACCAGCTCCAACTTTTTGGGCGTACGCAAGCCCAGCCTAACGCTCAACTCATCGGACATACGCAACAACAATGATTTGTTCGCCTTTGCCAAGGACATGTCGCCAGCATTGGAGCTGAGTGGTAAGTTTGTGGTATGCGTGGACTGTAGCTTCACTTAACTTTACCACTTTTACTTATTATAGATCACTCGCACTCGCATTCACCCATGTTCACACATGATATAAGCACTGCCATATCGCCAGCGAATGGCAATGGCTCTCCGACACATCATCAGCTGGGCAGACTCTTCAGCCTGAGTCCTTCGAGCATGAGAAGTTACGGCAACGTGAGTAGCTTATCAAATTTCATACCTTTAAACAAGTTCACCATATCTGAACAGTTGTCTTATATTGTAACTCGGCTATGTATAAGAGCCCAAAGAGCTAGTCTTAGCTTTTATAGGTTCACTTTCGATATTTAGTTCAAAAAACAGGCTCACAACTCTTATGAGCAAGGATAAGAGAGCAAAGAGCAAGTTTAACTGTACACCAGTTCCACTTCTGGATGTAGTTCAAAGAACACGCTCACAACTCTAAGGAACAACACTCGCAATGCCTAATAGCTATTTATAGACGCCGCCGCAAAGGTCAGTCAAAGTACGTTTCAGGCGTTCAACTGTACTCACTCTCCCTCTCCCTCTCTCTCTCTCTCTCTTTCACTCACTCTTTCCTCTGTCAGTTTGGCACGCACCCTGCCTGATTTTGCATATTCTGTTGACCCACAGCCGAAAAGCTTTACAAACACAAACACAAGTCCAATCGTCATTTCGTCCCATATATTTAACCATTTATAAAGCTCACACCTCACGCGACTCCACAAAATGTGGGGTGCGTAAAGGGCAAGGGGGGGGGGGGCGACCGATGACACTCCCAGCGAGACTCGTGAAACCGACTGGTCACAGCAATGTAAATAGGTAGAAAATATCGTCAACTTAATTAATAAATAATATTTAGCACGATTTGAATAAGGGGGCGCGGTAAAGAAACAAAGAGAGAGTCGAGCAGAGAAGCGAGCAGCGAAAAGCGAGAGACGGATAACGATGTGCCTGGCAAATTTGTTACCGTGCATATGTATATGTATGTATACATGTGCATACATACATACACACAGACGTTATGGCTACATGAATAATCGGCATTCGGTTAGAACTGTGTTTTGATTTTTAGTATGGCTCGTGCATCGTCATCACGCCCGACTCTGTGTGCGCTACCCTTGGGGTTAGTTGATTCCGCAGATGCGCCTGTTGTTCTCCTATAAACGATCGACAGGGCTGATTAGCTTGAGTGTGAATCAGTCAAAGACTGTGTACTTTAAACCTGTAGATTATAAAATTGAGCTGATAATATGTACAAGACATCAACATTTTAATTAAAAGCAATACTCGATGACCTATAAAATAAGTGTAATGCCAGCGTGATAACGTGCATTTCAGTTGGACATTATAGTATTACTATCTTGTGGACTATAAAAGTAGAATATAAATAATAGTAAACAACTATTATTTTGAGTATGGCACTTTAGTATTGACTATAATATCACGATATAAATAATAGTAAACAACTATTATTTATAGTATTGTAATATATTATATTTGCCGAGAAAAATACAAATATCAATTGCAAGATCTTGACGTTTTCGACAAGAAATGTAGTTGATCATCTATGTATGTATATATGGTATATACATACATACATATATGTATGTACATATATATATTGAGCTTTCTTTGAAATTTTGATTAGGTGCTACAGAAAATGCTTGGAAATATGCCTCGTATAATGTACATACATATAATGTAAATATTAGTAAACAACTATTGCATATCGTATATTACAATGTTAGAATATTTTCCGGGAAACTACAAATACCGAATGCTAGATTTTGCCGGGGAATGTAGTTGATTATCATCTACATACATATACATATGTATATTGAGCTATGAAATTATGAAACTGTGGTTATATTCCCTGTATAACTACATATATAACTATGATTTCTTATGCTATAACTATGACTACATAAAATTACTATGATTATTGTGACTTTCTAGAAATCTCTGTTATTTCTTAGTTATTCTTTTATTTATTTTCATTATGATTTTGTAGCTGTTGAGCATACAAAATTCAGTCAAGCATCCACTAATAAGCTTTTTTACACCTTGATCGGGGTTTTTTATGTTTTTTTTTGCTTTGAAACTATTTGACAAGCTCTTCATCGCACAAAACGTGAGCGTGAGTGGCTCTTGCCGTTTGCCCCGTTCTTGTTGTTGTTGTTGTATATAGCTACAGGTACCTGTAGTACATATACAATATGTACATACATACATACATATTGTACATATAGTATTCTTGATACGAGTAAAGTCAGGTCTGGGTATATTAATTTTCTGCTGGCTTTGGCTGTGGCTTTTGAGGTGTACGAGAGCCAACAACCGGTACGGAAGAAAAAAAAAATCGATTAGTACGCCAACAAATGTTCGGGCAAAAGGAAGTTAGCGCTTGAAACTGTTGAAATACAAACAACGCGTTGCGCTGATGACGCCGAGTTTCATTTTGTTTTATTTTTCTCTTATTTTTTTATTCTTTTTGGGCATTATAAAGCGCGCATACCGTGCAAACAAATACAAATAAACAAGCACACACACACACACACACACACACAGAAAGAAGCGTTTCAAGATACGTACACACACACTCACGTACGCAGACACATGAAAGTTTTACTTATAAACTGACAACCGTTTTTGTGTGGCATTTTGTGGTTTTCGAAAGAATTCCATTTTCAGTATTTGCCGAATTGAGATGCGCGCCGGTTGCTTCTGTTCAGTTCGAAATACCGTTGCGTTGCGATAATAAATACAACTATAAATATTGTGTATATATGTCTGATTAATCACTCTGCACACATACTACTGCTGCTATTGATGAGAATGTAACGCGTTTTATGGCTAGTTTTTATATATTTAATTTATGTACTTGCATTGTTGTGGGCATTAGAGAAACGTTATCATAATCGTTCGCAACGCAGGCGCGCTAAAACCTGTAGCATGGGCAATCGCTTGAGTGGTTTGTGGTGTAAAAAGACAACAACATTACATATAAACAACGAGCCAAAGCAGCAGCAACAGCAGCAACAACAAACTGAGCTACCCGGTGATAATAGCATTTGTAACAACAATAAATCACAGAGAAAAAAATCAGCTGGTGCTGGCACCGGTGGCACCTTTCGCTTTGGCAGCGCGCGTCGTTTATCTTTAACGAGCTGCGTCTCCAAAGATAAAAAGTCAGCGAACAAATCGACAAATAACGAAATAGCAACAATTGAACAACAATATCAACAACTGCTCACAGCTAAGCCAGGTTCACAACCACAACACGAATCACAGCCCAAGACAGCCATGAAGGTGAATGCTCAATTGCCCACTGTCAAGGTGAGTTAAAAAAAAAAAAAACAACACACAAACCCAACTCGAGTCCGTGGCGAGTTGCCCACTATTTATGATTCGTTGCGCCCAATGTAATTATTCGTGGCAACAACAACATGAACCGCAGTCAAAACAATCGCAACAATAACAACAATTATGTCATTTGCTGCTTCTGGTTGCGGGCTCTCTTTCACTCCCTCTCTCTCTCTCTCTCAGTCTCGCTCTTTAATGCTAAAACAATAATCTTGTCGCTGCTCTGCTGCTGCATGCTTGACTTGTGACGTAGTTCAGGTTCAGGGTCAATTTTTTGTAAAGATCGTTCAGTTTGTCGGGGCGGGGGCCATAGGTCCATGTCATTAGCATGACATAAAGTCGGAAATCTATTTTGCTGTAAAGGCGGATGCCTATTAAAAGTTGTTGTTATTACGAGTTGTGGGCATCGGTTGTATTCGGCTTATGCAACTAAAGCTCAGCTTAGTCATTGAGTTGGGCTTAGAACAGAGATTAATGTCTGGCCAATGACAAGGAATACCTTTTGTAATTAAGATGTGCATAAAAGACCTCTAGTATTCATTTAAAAAATAACTTAATTTTAGGTCGTTCGGTTTCAAACAATGTCTGTCTTTCGATTCGGATCGTGAAGCAGACTTAACACATCCAAGGCTCATTTATTGTCGGAATTTGAATGAAACAATGTAATTTTAAATTTACACTTGCTCGTTGTGCTGAGAATATTGTAAATATTAAATATTTTCATAAACATAACGCGGGCTAGAGTCGATCTTAAACCCAAAATTGGCACCTACCAAATATAGTTGGATAAATGCAATATTTGGGTTCAAAGTTATTTATACTTTGGAACTGGATCGACCTCGTGAACCTTATAGTGGAACCAGTTCGTTTAATTCAATGTTGGCATCTACCAAATATGGTTGGATAAATGCAAAGTTTTTGGAACTGGATCTATCTGAGTTGTAGTTGCATTGTAATTGGACCTGGTTCTTTTTTGTCGTGGAACCAGTTCGTTTCAACTCTTTTTAGCATCAATTTAGTTCTGAGCATAGAAATACCTTTTAAAAGTATTAAATTGAAAATTCGTTTAGCTGGAACATTAGAAATATGCCCAATAATGTTTATCTCTTAAGTATTATTTCGTAATTGATTATTTCAATACTTATGTATGTTGGCTCACTTTTAAACTAACCTCCAATTGAATCAGTCACATATTCAAGCCCTATCAATCAATATCGTATTGACCATGTCAGGTCTTATCTACAATTTGTTTTGCGCTGTTGGCTCGAAATATGTCTGGAATTTCCAGCAGCAGCAACATTCGAATATGCCCCTTCCAAGTCGATACGAATAAATCAAAATAAAACATGTTTAGCACGCTGCGCATATACAATCTCAAGAGGCGTGGCACGCCTGGGGGAAGTGCATTAAAATCAATTACGCATGAAAATTTAATGAAATGCGCCCGAAATACCAAAACCATAATCCAAAGACTTTGATTGACAGCAAGGGGCGCAGGCGCGACGCCAGACGAAGGGGGCGCCCACGACTCGGCTGAGTTATGGGTGTCCGAGCTGAGCTGGGGCCCGAGCTAGGCTGGGAAAGGCCGACGCCAATGCGACTGGCGCTGGTTCTGTTAGATACTTTACAATGGAAAGCCCCATGAGTCAGCCGCATGAGTGCAAACCTTTCGTTGGCCTCAGCCCGGCTGCGGGCCTCGATTGGCTGCAGGCTGTGCGATGATTTGTGGCTTGATACACGCTGCGATGAGTCAGCGGCAAGTTGGAGTTAGGCGAAAGTCATTCATTCATGCCCGTAGATAGGCGCGTGTAGAGCGCGCGAGATACAAGATACAAGATACAAAGCGTACGTTTGCCAACTTGAAGCGCGTAATTGAAGACACATTGGGGGCATGAATCATGGCTGAGGATCGCTATGTTTTAGGTTTTAATTTGGAGCATTAAGCGATCCATTTGTTTATGCTAATCGCTTGTCGAAAATTGGCTAGCAAGTGCAAGAAGAAGAGCTGCTGACACATTTGTGACTAATTCGGCCCGAAGGCGGATGCTGCTGCTACTGGCCTTATTTCGGCTACAAAAAAAAAAAAAAAAAACGAAAGTACTTGACAGATTTATTCAGCAAGCATTTATGATAAATTGGCTCGTTTATTTCGAGCACTCGTCTCGTGAGTTTTTCATGTCTGCAGGTATGTTTTACTCGCTGGCTAATTGCATAACAAATTGTATAATTAATTGCATAATTATTGTTGATTATAATAAATACGCTTCCTATAACTCAATTAAATGCGAGCGTATGCAGCGCATTAGCCACGCTATCGACCGACCTTCTGGCAGTTCAACAGCTTTGCAGCTAGCGTTTAGCTAGTGTATCTGACAGATACAGATACATTTGCTGTGCGGTGTGGGTGGCGCCAGCAGCTGCGGTTCATGGCAGTGCTGCCGCCTTGTAATCAAAACTAGACGCATAAACAAATTCAAAACACGAATTTGAAAATGTTTAACAAATACAAAAGCAACACACACACGCACACACGCACACACACGCATCGGTTGTGTATTTTGTTGCTTTGCATACTTTCGAATTTCCTGGAAACATTTAAGATTTCAGCTCTTACGCCCGCTGCCAAAACTGCGCATTGAAATGTTTAATAAACAAAATCAGTTTTTGCTCAACTAATTAAAAACAAAAACGAAATACAATAAGAACAAATGCGTTGCACGTGTGCGACTACATTTCAATTTAATTTAAATCAATTGTTCTCAATCATTTGGCTTCACTTGAGCCAATGTCCATTTGGCAGTCAACAAAATAAACGCATTTGTTTATTTGCTTGGCGTAAATAAAAACGAGCAAAAAAACAAAACAAAAACAAAAACAACACAAATAATAGCCAAATGCGAAAGGTAAACTAATGCGAATATTGTTTATATTAATGTCTCATTGCGGCTGCTGCTGAATGGTGAAAAAACAAAAAAAAACAAATGCGAAATTTCAAAGTCCAAAGAGATCAAATCAAAATTTTAAAACTAAAACAACTTTAAACGCATTAAATGAATTAAAAAAAACACAATAATAATATTTCCCCACGCCAAATTGCATTGCGGTGAGAATGAATGCGTAGAAGAGCACACATATGCATTTGACAACGCACCAGAGCGAGCGAGCGAGCGACACATGCAAGCTCTCCACCAAATTGTCTTGCAATGAGAATGCGCCAAAGAGCACACATATGCAGTTTGCAACACACCAGAGCGAGCGAGCGAGCGAGCGACACATGCAAGCTCTCCACAGTGCTACCTATTTCGTTCGCTCGCTCGCTCGCTGGCTTGCGCTCATTTCGTCTCTCTGTCTGGCAGCTGCGTAAGTCGCCTGCGCCGCTGGGTTGAAGCTGTCGTGAGAGACTCAACTATTTCAGTCTTGTGTCGAACACTGAACGGTTGAGTTCGGAGCGCAATCGAAGACAACGACGACGCGTTTTGCTGTAATCGCAAGCAAATATTAAAAGAATTTATATACATATACACTATATAAAATTGGCTGCGAGTGATAAAAGCATTAAATAATATTGTGAAATGTAGAGAATGCGCTCAAGCGCACATATCGAATACATAAATAAAACATCAAGTGAAAAGTGCGTAAACCAAGCAAATATTTCAATGATATTGCGAACATAAATAAAACGAAAATAAAACGAAAATTTGATTTTAAAATAAAACACATAAATTTCCCAGGAAATTTCTTTGAACTCGCGTGTTTGTTGTAACATTTGTGTCGTGGGCCCCAAAACTATGCTAATATGGGATAATTTTACATAATCCTAAATTTGCTGGTTCCTAAAACTGATAAAACCAGTTACAAAAACAAGTCAAGATCGGAAAATTAAAGCCAAAT
The DNA here is from genome assembly GCA_035045885.1 of Drosophila borealis. Taxonomy (NCBI): domain Eukaryota; kingdom Metazoa; phylum Arthropoda; class Insecta; order Diptera; family Drosophilidae; genus Drosophila; species Drosophila borealis. The sequence goes on along the minus strand of JAWNOR010000029.1, from coordinate 121,270 downwards.
TGCGTAGGCTGTGCGGCCAGAACGACAAATCAATCGAAAGACGCCCAAACCGAAGTCGTAAAACGCGTTTATTGACTAACCCAAAGACACACAAAGGCAGGTCGGTGGGAGGGATGGAGAGAGATAGAGAGAGAGAGAGAGGGGGGGGGGTACTGCTTTAAAAACGGTTAACGCCTTGCATTTGGCCAAGCGGAAATTCATTAGCCAGTTTCTGTTTTTTTTTTTATTAGCTTGCAACTTGACAATGCAAACGGAAGTTGGCGGCACAAACGGCGCGTGGGTCTGGCCAGGGGGCGTGGCCACGTGTGGGCTGAGCTGAACTTGTGCCCACGTCCACGGGCGGGGATTGAGTTAAGTGTCAAGGCGTTGAGCGTGTTGCAAATGTCATAATCGGCCACTTTTTGGGCCATGTATCTGGCAGATACATTGGCCAACCAGTTCTCGGGCAGCTCTTTTGTAAGCCTTGCCCAATGTCCGATTCTTGTCTTTCATTGTATCCCATTCTCATTTATATATGCTCACATATATTCGCTTAACGGTTGCCATTCTGTTCTTCTGGCCGAACGATCTTTCTTTTGGCTTTACTTTTCTTTATTTTTACCCCCTTGGCTTGTTTTGCTACAGAAGAAAACCAGATGCGCCATAATTGTTTATAACAATAACTTTGGAATACGCAGACACACAGATTTATACAATGGGAGGCATTTGTTGTGCCTGCCAAAAGTTCGGAGCGTATTATTATCGATTTCTGTGGAAAACACGCGTTCCGGAATGCTAATTGTTGCGCTTGTAATTAATGCAAATTAAATATGTTTTGTTCGTTCCTTTTTTTCTGTTTCTTTTGCATAGAAAATGCATAAATCTTAGCATACGTTCGCAAAATGCCAACGAACCCTGCAAAAAAGCAACAAAGTGACGGAAAAGCTTTCGATAAGAAAATATAACCTAATAAACAGGCGAACTGTGTGTTCCAGTTCCAGTGTTCCGGTTGTAACAAGTGTTGTTAAACTACAAAATAATATAAACAAACAAAAACAAATAGAAGCAATCAAAATGGTTGTGACCACAACGCGAAGTCCGATGCTGACGCAGACACAGCCCAAAAATGCAGCAACAAACGGCAGCCACACGGCCGCGATGCGTTCCCGTTTGATATTTCCACGGCAACATTATCAGGTAAAGTTGCTCAGCAGCGCCATATCAATAAGAGAAACCCATCCAAAGCGAGTGATAAAACGAGCCCCAGGGCATTGCGGCGTTCATTAACCCCGAGGCGCCGCTGTAAATGACCAAAGCAGACGACGTCGACGATGTCGCCTAATAGCTCAGTCCAGCTCGGCCCAGTCTAGTGCCAGAGAAAGGCAGACATAAAAACTCATTCATGTATTTATATACATACATACATATATACGTAGGCTTTATGACTATTATGAGGTCTAATTGTGTGCGTGCGTGAGACGGTTGCGTCGTTTTGACCCTTGGCCAGACACCAACAATGAGCAGGCGGCGCAAGTTAAACGTTGCCGACGACAACACGTAATGCACATCACATTGTTCTTGCATAGCGAATGTGCAACAGCAACAACAGTCCCTACGTATCGCTGCACACCAAGCGGAGTCTTTCCGGTTCCATAACTTAGAATTGAACATGTTTTTAATCTAAAATACCATTTGGCACGAGGTTTATCCCCTACATTGTAAATTTGCAAGCTCTTGGAAAATGTAGCTGCAATTATTTCAACTTACACATAAAAGAACACAAGCCAGTTCACTGTCAATTTCGAATACCATTTTACTCGAGATTTACCATCTACCTTGTAAACTTACAAGCAGCTGTAAAATGTAGCTGTATAAATTTCAGCTTTTACAGAAAAGAACACGACCAGTTCCATGACTCTGTCAAAATTGAATACCCTCCGGATCAATGTTTATCATCTACCTTGTAAATTTGGAAATGTAGCTGCAATCATTTCAACGTCTACATAAAATATTTCGAGCCAGTTGCATTACTCTGTCTAGTTTTTATGTTATATACCATTTTGCTAGAGATTAATCATCTTCCTTGTAAATTTGCAAGTAGGTATAAAATTCAGCTGCAATGATTTCAGCCTTTACACGAACCAGTTTTATGACTGTAAATAAGAATGTGGTAGGGTATACTCGAAATTTATCATCTACCTTGTAAATTTGCCAGCAAGTGTAAAATGCAGCTGCAGTAATTGCAGCCTCCATATTAAGTCTTTTTATATGGCGTGCACTGCATTTAAATGATATCTTAATTATTTAAAGCAAACTGAAACGCATTTTAAATAGCCATAGAATAAATCTACTCAAATTGGGCAAATCTTGTTTTGGCTCGCGAATCGGATCCACAATCTACTCGTAGTTTCAGCTCTCGGCTCCCGGCTCTCATTTGCATAGCGTAGACAACGTGGTCGGATTTATATTGAATGCGAATTCAGTATAAAAGCCATTAAAATAGCCGGCACATAAATTGTGAATGTTATTTTGTTTATAATCAATTTCATGAGGTTTTTTTTGTTTACCGCCCCGCCCCAATCGCTATGGAGACGGCGAGATAAATGCGTCAACTAATTATACTCTTAAGTAGTTTCCCCCAAGCAGTCCAAATGGAGCTCTTGAACAGCTCCATTTCTGTAGGAGTCCCAAACCATCTGCTAATTTGCACTCTCGACCTGGCCCAAGCGCTCCCCACTCTGTGGATGGAGGCAGGCACTTGGCCATATACGAATTTTGCCTGGTTTTCGTTTTCGTTTTGGTTTTTTTTCAGCGATCGCAATTTTCTTTTGACTATTTGGCTAAAGTGTTCCGACTGTTTTATTTGTGGGCCGTGCGGTTCTCCAATCCGTCGCCATTGTCTATATAAATCCACATAGTACATACATAATTTGATTTCCAGAACGTGCCGCAGCCTGCCTCACTGCCTCACTGCCAGTCGGCGCCGCCGTTGACGTCAATGCGACGCCAGCGTCGCAGTCTGTGCGAGGGAATTTTTGAGTCCGTTGGGTGCGTCGTCGTCTCTGGAGAGTGGGGGAGATACAAACGCAGCTATTTGAGGAATTGTTCTTAGCCTTGATGCTATATTTAACATCTGCTTTAAAACTCTCAAATTGGGAAATTGACTGGAATAACTAAAAAAGACAAAACGTTTCTTAAAAGGCATTCAAATATTTCCAATTGGAAACCCACCAAAAATGATATAAACTAGATATTTCAAGTGGTCCGCGATAAAAAAAGATCACCCGGTATGTTGAAACTATGAAAACCTGCCATTTGACTATAATTTATGAATGAAATCAATTAAGATAAATTCGAACAGAAACTGGATGCCAAACCGGCCTGTCCACCCATTACACAGACTCGTTCCGCTAAACGACGGCTCATTTTAATTAAAAGCGTCATTCAAACTGCAACGGCTGCAAAACGAAAACCGAAAAAAAAATTTAAAAAAAAAACACTTGTACCAAGTGCGAACATTATGCAGCACTGAGACGAGCGGCAATTAAAGGCGCCCCGACACGCATTTCATAATGCAGATATTAAGCAGTGCGAGCGGCAGAGTGCGTGCTGCAGCGGGAACGGAAGCGAGAGCACAACAATAACAAGAGCAAGTTCAGAAAGCTCTCTGTGCACGCACGCTGGCAACGCCAGCCAGTGCTCTAAAGCGCCCGCAACAAAAAGCGCTAAAGCGCTGGCTGTTTGTCGTTGTTGTTGTTGCTTTTATTGTTGTCGTTTGCGGCACGCTGCCAAAGCCCAAACACAAACAAGTTTGACCCGCTCGCTCGCGCTCTCTCACCATATCACGCTCTCCCTTGCTCTCTGTGCCCGTGCCTGTGCCCTGGCCCTGTGCGCTTTTGGTGCTTTTCATTCAATTTTCGTTTCAGTTGTGTTCGTTGCTTCCGCGCGTTCAAAAGCTACAAAATCTAAGAAAAACACGCGCGCAATACAAAACGCACGCGATTTCCGTGCGGCTTTTAACGTTGCGATCTTTTGATGAAAGTGTTTTTAGTGGAAATTAAAATGATTTTTTCTTAATATGTGCACAAAGTAAGCAAGAGTTCAATATAAATAGACAGACAGTAAATATAGGCAAAGGTAAATATAAAAAACGTGAAACTTTCATAAACATAAAAAGAAAAGGCGTAAAATGTTGTCTGTTTTTGTTTATAGTAAATCGTTTGGCGCTGTGCGGTTCCCGTTTGTTCTTGTTGTTATTAGATCGCACGCTGTTGTCTCTCTGATTAGCGTGTGTGTGTGTGTGCGATTGTGTGTGTGTATAGGAAATGGCAATGGTAAAACAAAAATGTATCTCGCAGATAGTTTTTGCCATATCTGTGTGTGCTTCATGCTCGATTGCTTCGATTATGCTTTGATTGCACTGACACACACACACACACACACACACACACACACACACAGATAGATAGCCATTAAATTTATATACTATTTGGCACTTTTACCTTTTCTACCGCAGTCCCAGACCCCCGGAACCCCGACCCCGAACCCAGCGACTGACGCTCTGGCGCGCTGCCAAACACGCTGACGTCTCAGTCGATTGATGAACCGGTTTTATGTTTTTCTCTTCCTTTTTTTTTTTATAGATATTTTATTTTTTAATGTTTTCTTGTTCTTGTTCAAACTAAGCCCACACGCATGGCAACTGTTTGGTGTTTGAGGTGAATGCTTGGGACTTGTTGTTTATTTATGGCTTATCTTTGGCAGCTCTTATCAAAACACAACTAGTTAAAAGCCGCACACGCACACACAGTACCATGTATATATATGTGTATATATAATTGTTGGTGACTGCAAGCTGACCCGCTGCGACTCGTGTCAAGGGCTAACTGCGTCATTTGGCCAAGGGTTGCACGAGCAGAGCAACCCCCTTTGGTCGCAGAGTACAGTCCAACGCGTTAACTCTTGTGCGCATATTTTTTGTTTTCATTTAGTTTCTTTTCGGTTGCTTAGTTTTTTGGCAACACCCACGCGACTTGCTAAATGCAACGTCAAATTGCGAATGCATTCAAAATTAATCTGCAGCTAATGAGACACAATTCTTTCTTGTGGCAGTTGTGGCAACTAATTGGCAAAGATAGCGGCACAGATTGCAGCTGTTTGTTGCACTTGGCTTGTTTCACTTGACAATTGCGCTGACCTTGAACCCCTGTGCGCATTCGATTTGCCACAACTGTGCCGCGCCCACGTGCCGTATGAGCAATATCGGCTCCCGTCTGCGATTATCCCACATAACGCACTCACTGTCAATTTGAATGGCAAATTGCCGAACGCCAGTTAAATTGTGCACTTCGCGCTGTTGGCCCTTTTGCTGGAGCGGAAATGCTTGCGAGTCGGATGTCATATTTATCGCGGCCTGAACTCTGAAAGTGCGCTCAAACGCGATTTTCTAAATTTAACCACTCAAAGTTGAGAGCTGAGCGTGGCGAGAAAAGTGTATGCAATGAAATACACAATTCTTTCCACCTTCTATTATTCATTTATTGTTTAAAGTTTAGCAGGAGTCGATCAGCGCTTGCTCGAACCTATTAATAACATTTTGCATTAATTATATATTTCAACAATAACTTTGCACCTATCGTGAATAATTAATCCCATAGCTGCTTTTTATAGCCCTACTCGAAGAGATTTATAAACAATTTTTAAGCATAAATAATATGATTAGCATAGTTTAAGTCTCATATCTAGTTAGGTATGTATGTTTATATGGCTAATTTTTATATCACAGCTGCATTCTTATTTTTCTGTGTAGTCTTAACAATGAATTGGTTAAACACAAAGCAAAGAATTAAGTGTGCTCTAGTCGGTAGTGCTCGACTAGGACATACCCTGAACCTTCTACCAACACCAAATGCAGCTCGCCCAAAGAAGGGGGGGGGGGGTCGGAGGTACCTAAGTATAAAATGAAAGATACTTGATCTGTATATACTATACCAGAAACTGCATATCCAATTTGATGACTCTTGCTCTTAAAACCTAAGATTTGCTCAAAAACCGGATTTTGTTATCGATTTATATCGATTGCTTAGAAACGGAGCCAATTATCTATTATCGATTGTCGTACTGCGCACTATGAGGACCTACTCTACAAATTTTAAGTCTCTAGCCCTTATAGATTCTGGGATCGACGCGTTCATATAAACGGACTGATGGACAGACATACGGATAGATAGACGGACGGAAGGACAGACAGACGGATATAACTAGATAGATTTATCGCAGACGCTTCCTTCTGTCTGTTACATACATTAGCACAAAACTATCATACCCGTTTTACCAATCGGTTATAAGAAACATTTCTGAATCGAATTTATATTAAAAATACAATAGGCGCTTTGGCTCATCTGACCTCATCTCAAGAACCAAACCGTTTTAATCTGCAAAAATTCGAATTTCTTAAAATAGAAAAAAACAAAATGAATAAAATGTTGAATATTAAATATAATTTAAATATTTTATCAATGTCGCGTCTACTTGAATAGAAGTGGACGCTGAATTCTCCCAAGTCTCCTTTGCTTTCTTCTGCACAGTCTTCTTGGGAGTCTTTTAGGGAGCACCAGATCTTCCCAAATGGTCACCTTAAGATCCTTCGCCTGGGCCTAAAATCTGTATTCCAATTTGTAGGCAATTCTTATTGCAGCCATAGAATATGTAAAAAATATTTCTCTTATGCTTCAAAAATGATTATTCTACTTTCCGGACCTTTACATATTTCAGTAAGATCTCATTAGCCAGCGTTCACTGTCACTTCCAAGATCCTCATTCTCAACTTGACTTGACTTTTCTATAAATGGTTCTCTGAAAGTGACGCGTTTCAGAAGCACAAAAAATAATTTACATTTTGCTATTTCGCAAGTTTACACAATTTTTTTTTTTTGTTCTTCGCATACGCCCACTTTTAGGAGCCAGTGTCACAGTGCTGCCCACACAGCTCGAACCTTAGCCAAGTGCAGCATTTTTATACCCTTTGTCGAGGGTATTATAATTTGGTCATTCAATATGTTGTGGCACACATCGTCGACCCCTTAAAGTATATGTATATATCCTTGATCAGCATCAACAGTTGAGTTGATATAGCCAAGTCCGCCTCACTGTCCGTCCTTCTGTCTGTTCGTCTGTCTATTTCTATGCGAACTAGTCTCTCAGTTTCGTCTTGATACTTAGCTTAGGTCCGTATTTCTGTTAAAGGCAGTTTATATGTAAGAATCGGACCACTATATCATATAGTTATCAAGAGGAACGATCGGTCTGAAGTAAGTTATCCAAAATAATTTTTCATGTCCACAAGGGTATTAAAGCTTCGGCGTGCCGTAGATAATCCTACTTTCTCGTTATTTATTTTTTTTTTAAACTTTTTTTCGCACTTGTTCGACCCACGTTTTTTAGAGCGTTGGCAACACGTTTTTCTGTTGTTTTTTTTTTTATTTGCATATGAAATGGCGTCTAGAACAATAAACTTGGCTTACACGAATCGCACTCGGTCACAACAAAAACACACTGACAACGTTTTGTCATTGAGGGGCGGGGCGCCACACCGCGGGGCGCCTAATTAAACAATAATAAAACGCAAATAAAACGTTGAAACATTTTATGGCCCGCTGATATCTGCAAGCACAAAAATAATTGTCACGAATACATTAAAAATCACTCAAGCGTTGTCTTGTGTGCCATTTTATATACAAATACATATATACAAACATATATATATATATATATATATTAGCGAGTGAAAAGATCTTTGAAAATGAGTTTGAAACCAATCGGACGGTAAACAAAAATGTTTCGTACAACCGTTTCTCGCGATTTTTCCACACATGCGTGTGGAATTTCCCGAACCTTCATCACATAAGGTGACCTACAGTAAAAATTTCAGCTTTCTAGCTCTTACGATATGGGCTGGGCGTTGATCATCAATCAGTCAATCAGTCAGTCGATCAATTAGTCAGCCAGGACAAACAGTCTTATATATAGAGATACAAGTATTTTGTGCGAGGGCATATAAGTATTATATATATATGTGTGTGAGTGTGTGTGTGTGTGTGAGCGTGTGTGTGTTAGTGTATGCATGCATGTATGTATGCATTTATGTATATATGTATGCATGCATGTCGGTTTTCTAATGCGCAGACCAAGCTTATTTGTGCTGCAAATTTAAATAAAACGAATTTTTATCAAGTGCTCTCCTCCTCGATTCTCAAGAATTCAAGTAGGCTCTGCACTTTTTCACGCTAAGCTAGTAGAGTGTAGTATTTTTTTCTTGTTTTTTTTGTTGCTGCTTTTTTTATGTGAGTACACTTATATGTAAGTAAGTAAGTATGTATGTATGTATGTATGTATGTATGTATGTATGTATGTATGTATGTATGTATGTATGTATGTATGTATGTATGTATGTATGTATGTATGTATGTATGTATGTATGTATGTATGTATGTATGTATGTATGTATGTATGTATGTATGTATGTATGTGTGTGTATGTATGTGTGTGTATGTATGTATGTATGTATGTATGCAAGTATGTATGTATGTATGTATGTATGTATATATATATATATATATATATATATATATATATATATAGTATATATGTATATATGTGTATATATGTATATATGAGTATTTATATATATATATATATATATATATATATATATGTATATATATATACATATATTATGTATGTATGTATGTGTGTGTATGTATGTGTGTGTATGTATGTATGTATGTATGTATGCAAGTATGTATGTATGTATGTATGTATGTATGTATATATATATATATATATATATATATATATATATATATATATATATATATATATATATATATATATATGTATATATGTATATATGTGTATATATGTATATATGAGTATTTATATATATATATATATATATATATATATATATATGTATATATATATACATATATATATATATATATATATATATATATATATATATATATATGTATGTATGTATGTATGTGTGTGTGTATGTATGTATGTACATATACATGTACGTATGTATGTGCATATGCATGTATGTTTGCATAGATGTATAAATATAAATATATATATTAATGCATATTTTATATATTGTGATATGCAACAATGCGGCCAGCTTCCCCTCGGCTAGCCCCGATGTTTGAAGAATTAATTTAAATCGCATAAAAACCACATAAAAACTTTATCCGTTAACAAAGCCAGTTCTGTGCTTAAATTCTTTGTTTTTATGCCCATTTTAAATGGATCAAAAGGGTATGATGGTTATGTGCTAATGTATGTAACAGGCAGAAGGAAGCATCTGCCATAAGCCGTAAAGTATATATATTCTTGATAGGCATCAATAACTGAGTCGATCTAGCCATGTCCGTCTGTCTGTCCTTCCGTCCGTCTAGGTATCCATACGTCTGTCCATCCGTCCGCCTGTCCATATATATTAATGCTTCGATCTCAGAACCTATGAGAGCCATCGACCCATTAAATAGGTTAAAAGAAAAGTGTATAGTGCATCTGATCTTGAGGTTCTTAAGTACAGGGTATCCCCTAGTCGAGCACTCTCGACCAGAGCCCACTTACTGGTTTTGTGTTATTTTTCGGTTCTGCGCTCTGCGCACACGTTTTTTTATGTTAATTAATAAGTTTTATAATTTTTTAATGAAATTCTAAGCGCAAATTGAAACTAAAACCTTGAAATACTTTTGGAATACCGAAATTTTAGGTAATCGCCTCTGGAATTTTAAACAAATTTGGTTAGAAAGTGGAGATTTGTCAGGTTTTTGAAGGTGTGGGAAAGTGAAATGGGAAATACCTGCTTATATAAAGAAAAGTCTTAAAGAAAAGTCTGATAAAGTTTCTTCTACAACTTAGGCCTATTTGTCGTTCTGGCTTTTAAAGCTAATGCATATTTGATTAATTTGCGTGTGTTTATAAATTAACAATAAAGATCTCACTTAAATTTAATTTATGCAAATGCTTTTAACTCAAAGCGACAGCTGAATTTAGTCAGATTTTTTAGCTGATTTGTCAAATGACAAACAAAAATTAAAAATAAATAACAAAAAGAAAGAGAAAAACTTAATAATAATGCTGATAATTCCGGTAGCCAGTCGGCCCTGGGAGCATTGTGGCATTATCAGGTGTGTGTGTGTCTGTTTTTTTCTCTCAAAATTAATAACTCCGAAAAGCCGTAAACTGTCAACGGAGCTGAGCATGTGAATTAGTCAAGAGAATGTCGAAATTAAACAACAACAAATGAAGTGCAAACAAAATTAACATTTTTAATGCTATTCAAAATTCACTTTATTTTTCTCTTGCTCTTCAGCAAGATTTCTTTGGAAATGCGAAAGGAATTTTTGCAGCCATAATGCTGCATCGTGGGGGGGGGGGGCGTGTAACGGGGGGCGGGGCAGTCAAAACAAACAATTAAACGCGCATAAAAATACCCAGAAAAGCAAATGAAAGAACAGCTAAAAAAAAATATGTCACGTGTGTGAGGGCCAAAGTTCAAGAAACTTTTCATTAGGTTCGGCATGCAAAGTGCGCCAAAGAAACAGACGAAGGTCGCTTTATTAGGCTCAGGTGCTGCTGCCCCAGCCTGGTTGGGGCAACCAAACGTGGCTGGTGGCAGCTGCGTCCAGCAGGCGCCGCGGCAATGGCTATGAGCGAATCGCGTGTCACAGTCAAACCAAAGTGCCGCGCCCAGCATTGTGTGTGTGCGCGTGTGTGCTAAATATGGGGCGCGCGTGGCATGCCACCATCAAAAGGAAAAGAACGGGCAACTGACGTTGCGACCGCCCGCCGTCAGTAGCACAAATCCGGCTAAAATCAATAAAAAGCGCAAACACTTCAAAATAAAAGACCAAAAAAACGAGCTGCCCAAATGAATCACAGGCGGACCTTAAAGATTTGTGATGCCTTCCATTTGGATTGCTTACCGGGAACTGCGCTCCAAGCTAAGCGGCAAATAAACAAGCACTTCGACCAATTTGTCCAGGCAAATTAAAAACAGCGCCAATATTTGCATTAAAATGCTTTAAAATACCGTTGAGAAGTCCGCCAAACTGTGCGCCCACGCATGCCTGTCAAACTGTGCGACATCTGTTTGGCATGCACTGATTGTTAAACTATAATTTATTAACTTTTCTCCGAAACTTCTCCCGCTGATTGCACCATAAATTTTGAGTTTAAAGCCGTTACATGTATTTTATTACATTGATTGTGAAATCCTATCGCTATATACACACAAGCTAAAAATATACAAATCATAAAAATAATTATAAAAAAAGTACATATGTAAACAATTGTTAATTGCACAGCAGCAGCGTAAATAACACTAAATAATAATAATAATAATAGGAGGTAAACAACCAAGAGGTTTGTGCACATATCACATACATAAGCAAAAGGAACAGACACGCGCAGACACACATACACATAGTTACAAGTATATAAAACACATATGTATACATATTTAAAAAGTATAAAATATAGTACATAAAATATAAACACATAAATCAGCAGGCACTTTGCGTGCGCTTCAAGTACAAAACATTCATATATGTTCGTATATAGGGTTATATAGAAATACAAATATATATTTGTATATATATACATATATATATGTGTGTATAGGTATATATCACGCACACTCTATATGAACTAACAGACACACGCACACAGATATAGTACAAGTAATTCCCTCGTCTATGTTTTGATCTTGCGGCCCAGCTTGGTAACCGCATATTTGTTGCCCTCACGCCCACCCGATCCGCTGCCGTGTGAGCTGCTGTGATTGGCTTTGCGCTTGCCAATGCCATTGCTCTTGGAGCGCGTCTCGAAGAGCACATCCGAATCCGTTTCCGATTCGGTGAGCGAAGTGTTGCGCGAATCTGTGTAATATAGAGGTTATTTGGTTATGTTCGAACTGTTTCGTCATCAACTTACAATTGGCAGCCTCTTCGTCCTGCGTGCCGATCAGCGCATATTTTTGCACCTTTTGACGCATGCGCGGCTTCTTGGTCTGGCGGCAGGCGCAGGCAATGCCCCAGAAGATGCCCGAGAGCAGCAGACAGCTGGAAATCACGCCCACAAACACATATAAAATGGACCAGTCTGTAAGGAAAACATCGGCTTAATATAGAGTCCAAGGGTGGAAATGTTTCTATAGCTACCGCAGTTGGCCTCATCGTTGCTGAAGAAGAAGCCTACCGAGGGCATCCAGAAGGCCTCGCAAATGCAAGCTCTCGTCGAGGGTTCGCATCTGCCATGTCCAGAGCAATTATTCTGGCACACGGTGGTCCGAATGTCCACGTAAAGTGCGCCTAGAATTGAGTCGTCCTTTTGCAGTTTGGCTCGCAGCATGCGCTCCACATGCAGTCCATCCATCGGCTTTGATTGTCCACCCTTGGCATTGTTGGTCATTACAAAGAACTCCAGCACTGCCGCCTCTGTGTGTAGATCCTGCTTGAGTTCCCTGATTTGGATCTTATTGTCATCGCCCATCAGCAGCTGCAGCTTCTGCACTGTGGAGTCCAGTTCGCTTTTGGTAATCACCGACAAGCCCATCGGCATCGTTATTTGCACCAGATTCATAAGCATGGGATCCGCATGGACATTAATGCTGACTGAATCCGTGCCGGTCAGACCCTGATCATCGCTCACAGTTAGCTTGAAGACGTAGCGACCCTGCACCACATTGCTGAGCTGTAGGAACAGAAAATTTTTATGACAATCCTTCCTAGCTGGTGTCTGGCCTGGACTTACAATCATAATTGGCTGCTTGTCCGTATCGCCTACGATGACACCAGCCGCCTGACTGGTATCCTCACGCGTCCACACATATTTTACCACAGCCAAATCGTCCGAGGACTGCGAACCATTCAGATATATAGCTGTGACGGGCAAGGCAATGGTGCGATCTCCGCCAGCATTAGCAATAGGCGCCGCATTGCGTTCTGCGGAATAAATGTGGCATTAGCTTACCATGGATTCATTTTGTTTTTGGCAAAGCACCTACCTTGCACAATCTTCACCCAGGTACTGTCGGTGGCCGTGTTGTTGTTCTCATCCGCAACGCTTAGCTCGAACTCGTATAGGCCGAGCGTTAGGCTGGTGGCATTGGCAATCTATACAAGTGGCAGTTATGTGAGAGATTAGATTTGGTTTCGTATTGTTTGTTTAACCACTTACAGAGCTGTTCGACTTGAGTATGAGCGCTTTGTTGGGTCCGCTGAGCTGTTTCCACTGATAGCTTTTGATGCCAATGTCATCTTTCGATTCGGAGCCATTTAAAGTTGCCCAGTTGATGGGCAGGCTGGTTGTCTGTGCGAATGGGAAGCATGTCATCAATATATATAAAAGAGATATAGCTATTGCTCGACTTACCACATTGGCGCCAGCTTTGGCCGTGGGCGGTGAATTGGTGGGTGGCTTCACAAATACATGAACCTTGGCGGTGCTCGACTGTTTGCTGCCATCGGTGACCTTCAGGACGAACGTGTACATGCCCTCCTCCAAGTTGGACAGCTGTACATATGGTGTTCTTGTGTTCTGCATGTCAACCGCCTTCGCCTCGTCGCTGGCATCTTTTGTCCACTCCCATTCAACGATTTCGTGATCGTCGGAGCTGGCGGTTCCGTTCAGAGTGACATTGTTGTTGGGCAGATACAAAATGACGGCATCTCCAGCATTGGCCACCGGCGCATAGTCCGTCTCCTTCAGCACAACTATGGTGGCTGTGGTCGAGTTGGTTACATTGTTGGAGTCCGTTACGGTCAGCTTGAAGGTATAGTTGCCCGGCGCGGTGAGATCCAACTGTAGCGTATTTACCTCGGGCAGCTGCGGCTGATAGCCAAGGGGTCCTAGGATGACTTCCCAGTGCCAGTTGACGATCTTGTCATCATCGGTGCTGGTGCTGCCATCGAGCACCGCATTCGAGGTGGGCTGACGAATGATTTGCTCAGACGGCGAGATGATTACCTGCGGTGCCTGATTGATCCGCCTCTCGGGCAGCACGGTCACATTGGCGGCTGCCTCGCCAAAGGTGCCATTGTCACCGGTCACAGTCACCTTGAAGGTGTAAAGACCCGCGGAGAGATTCGAGAGCTTCACCTTGGACTTGCTCTGATCCGAAATGGTGCCATTCATGGGTCCCTTGGGCTGTGATATTAGCGTCCATAGATATTTGTATTTGGCGCCGCTCGTCTCCTCATCAGGAACCGTGAACGCGGCTAGCGTCACCTCCTGCTCGGGCAGCTGCACCTCCTTGGACATGACCGACACGGTCACCTTGTTAACCTCTTGTTTCACGGGCGGCGGCGCGACTACCTCTGGCACAATCTCGCTGCCTGCTGCTTCTTGGTTGACCAAAGCAGACGCCTCATTGGGCAAATAGGCGCTGTATGGCACGACGGGTATAATGCATTTGTGCTGCTTGTTGCGTACAAATCCATGCTTGCAGCTGCATAGACCCGTCACCGCATTCGCCTGGAGCGGCACACACTCCTCCTGCGGTGGGCAGGGTGTGTCCAGATCGCAGGTCATGAATTTTGCATTGCTGGGCAGCTCAGCGCCGCCATAGTAGCTAAGATCCTCATCGTTCTCGTCGGGTGGCTGCAGCAGCAGTTGCTTCATGCGCTTCTCCGCCATGGGAAACTCGTCTTCATCGTAGGCGTTGCTATCCTGCAAAAGTAAATGGTAAACTAAAGGCTGCTTAAAGGCAAGCTCTGGCGCGGCTCACCTGAAACGGCAAGCGATGCGGCTGCTTCCAAAAGTTGAGCTCCGAGTCGTACGGCAACATTGCCGCGTTCTGTTTGGTGGCCTTCAGAAGCTGTGTCCATGTCTCCAGTTGGTCCCCATCGACTGGATTGACCAGCACCATTTGGACCTTGTCATTTTCACGCTCCCGCGCCAGCGACTTGGGCAGACAGGCCTCATTGCTGACGCAGTGAATGTGATAGCACTTGCGCTTGAAAACTAACACCACGTTGCAGGAATTGGTTTGGCTGCGATTCTGCGACTGGGATTTCTCACAGCACGCTTCCAGACAGCTCCACAGATACGTCTCCTCGTCGAGCACCTGGCCTACCTCCGGCTTGTACTCCTCAAAGACGCCAGCCTGCTGCTCGTCGCGCGGCGTCGCGTTCTCAAAGACGTGGCGCAACATGCGTGAGCAGACCGGCAACTGTTTGCTGTTTGCCGTCAGCTCCTGTTTTCCAGCGGTCGCCAGCAGCGCGTTTTGCGTTGTTGTCGTTGTTGTGCCAGCTCCCCCCACTCCTCCCACTCCAGCTGCCGTCATGACGTCGGCTGACGCGTATGTTGCTGACGCCATACAGAGCCAGAAACAAATCCAGCCACATTTCGTAAGGCTTGCGCGTTCCATTTCGTTGTGGAAGAGCGTTCACAACTGCTTTGGTTATAGTTTAAGCCACTTTTGTGCACTTTTTCTAGCTACTTTGCAATAATTAATACATTTTTATCAAAGAACTTGTGAATGGCTCCAGCAGCAGTGTGGCCAGTGCGCGAAGTCCAACAAATAAAACAAAAAATGTATGAAAGAAAAAATACCAAAAGCAACATACCAAAAACAGCTGTTGGGCCGCTCTGCGCCAAGCAAACAACCAGTGCTGTAAACTACCGTCGCGGCAATGTACGTTATATTCGAAGCATACACACTGGCGAAAGCACAGCGAAAGCTTTGGCAGTTTGGCAACTCTGCAGACAGTTAACGCGCCTTCTTAGCGTGTTTTTATTGTTAAACAGCTATTGAAAAAAAAACTAAAATAAAATCGCAATAAATTACAGATCGACTACTTGTGAAATTGCAAATATTGATTTAAGAACGCGAATTGCAAAACTGTTCGCGTGCGCCCACACAGAAAACACAAAACACACAACAAAAACTGCCTGAGAAACGAGCTCAAGTGGGACGTACGCCCACGCGTAAATGGAATTTTAATCGAAGTGCTGCCTTAAATCAAAACAATATTAATTATGTACATACGAAAACAACAACAGCAACAAATCGACCAACAGCCAGCGTGTATTATTTATGTAGCATTCTCTAGATACTAGATGCCCGAAGCAAAGGTTATTTAAATACAAAAATCGAAACAGAAATTGAATTATCATAACTAAACAAACATTAATCAATTCGTGAACATAAAAACTTTTGTATTTTTTGTTATTGAAAACCAACACGTTTCTTTTGTTGCTCAACGGGGGCTGTTTTAGTTATGGGCCCTATTTTATCTAAAGCACATTGCATTACCGAGCAGCGCGCTCGGCGCCATGAATGCCACAGTTTGACAGGCACTGCGAAGTACACGGCAGAAAAATGATGGCATTTTTTGTGCTGCAAATATAAATAAATACACAAATCATGTTATTTGCTTTTTTTTTTTTTGGCGAGATTTTAATTGTTATTGTTTGATTTAAGCATTTTGAAGTGTTTTGTTGCGCTGCCAAAATGCAAATCACGTTATCTGTTTATGGCTCATGCGGTGTTTTTTTTATGCTTCCAACTCATTTCTATGCACATAAAATACATTTCATTAAATATTTGCCCAACCAAAGAATTCTGAATGAAATAGTGCCCGTCCCCTAGACTCTCAGACGCGAGATTAGATATTTCTGTTGCCCATAAAAGGCAAAACTTGGAAGAGCGTAGAGAGCTGTAGATGCAATCTCCTTGTAAATACCTTAGATTAACATTTAAATTGTCTAACTGAGCAATTCCCTTTTCCCTCTTCTCGCTCGCAGATGACAGACTTCTCGGATAGTTCACAGAGCGGCATGTTGAGTCCGGCGACCACGCTCATTGAAAGTTTCAACAAGAAAAGTGGCCCAGCATCGACCACGCCCCTGTCCAGCTGCAACACGCCCACACTGAATGGCGTCGGCGGCAGCGGCGTTATATCCAACGGAGGGGGCCCCCTAACAGGGGGCAGCACCACAGTCGCCAGTTTGGGCGGACGACAGATCAATACAAGTTCGAGTTCTTGCAGTAGTCTTAAGGAAACCTCACATCAGTCCACATCGCAGCAGGTAGGTAGCAGGTGCTTCAACAAAACAACAAAAATTGGGCTTAACCCCAGATAAGATCACAAAGATCCCAAATAAAAGTACATTACGCATACGCAACGCTGTCAATTGGTTAATAATTGATTGCTTCGCTTTCAGCGAACCCCTTGATAAATAGAAACTCACATTATCTACGCACTCGCTTCTATTTTTAAACAATTACTTAAGCCAAAAATGTTAAACCTACATGTGAAAACGAACCTGATAAGCCCAACAACAATAGCACGTTTTCCGTTGCCTGCCAAAGGTGAAACGATTCGATTTGAAATCGTTCTGATTAGATTATTGCATTTCTGATTGGCGTCGCAGCGGCTGCTGTAGAGAAATCAATTAATGCTTGTGCGATTACTTTGAATACTTTTTGCTATATTTGGCATATTCATTTGCTATTTGTAATTTGTTATTTGGTTTTTGTTGCGGTATTGATTGAGCAAAGCCATAAAATTAATTGCCCATAGCCAGTTTATGCACATATATGTATATATATAAACATTTGCTCGAAACGTGCCGCTTGCCACAACAATTTCTGTTTAAACATTTAACGAGCTACGAAGAAAAATTTCCCACAATGAAGTCGATTTTTGTTGTTTTCATTTTTGGTTTAGATAAGATTGCTTTAGCGGCATT
The DNA here is from genome assembly GCA_035045885.1 of Drosophila borealis. Taxonomy (NCBI): domain Eukaryota; kingdom Metazoa; phylum Arthropoda; class Insecta; order Diptera; family Drosophilidae; genus Drosophila; species Drosophila borealis. The sequence goes on along the minus strand of JAWNOR010000029.1, from coordinate 103,522 downwards.
TGCATTTTACAGTTCCGTTTGGAGTTTGTTGTTTTATCTGTGCATAATATCCGTCGCCTGATAAGCGATTTGCCATCAAGTTTGACAGGGTATGATGAAGTCTTGCAGTTGCTTTGCTGCACTTGCACTTTGCTGTTTTAATGCGAATCACTCTTCTGTGCGATTCTCACTATCTCTAGTGACATTCTTATTCTCTTATTCTTATTTATATACTCTTTCCAATAGTCTTCTTTTCTTCTTTTTCGCTCTTTATTACTCTCTATCTCTCCTAAGATAACATAGAATTGCGATAGTTTTGGCATTTCAGAGCTTGGTAAAGGGCATTTGCAAGTCGACTCTGGACAGATGCTCACTTGATTTTTTATCAATTCATTGACATTTCACATTGAATCACTTGGCTCCAAAATAGTCGCTTACAGGGCACAGTTGTCGCTGCCTTGGTCAAGTTTTTTATTATTAATTAACGCGCCCATCAAATTATGTGCGGCTATCAAAGTGGGTGACAAACGTGCGAGCTTTTAAATAGCTGCTTGTGTAATCATCAACCATGAAGAAAGCTCAACGTGCGTACAATTTACCGTTTATTTGAGAGCAATTGAATTTGCCTAAGTATATTTTTATTTGTTCTTGCTCTGATCCGTTTCGGCCAATGACTCATTTGCCGGTAGGTGTCGCTGTCGTCGCAGTCGCTGCCGGCGTAGGTGCTCTTGATGGCGGCAGCACGTCAATGTCGCGCCGTCGCGACGTCTTTGGCTCGTGACGTCCGTCAATGGCTCGTGCTGTAGCTCTCACGGAGAGCACGCTTCGATTTTAAGCGGATGCTTTCTGCGCTCGTTGCTGTAGATAAGCGCAGCTTAAGCTTTTCATTGACGGAGCTTTGATAAATATTCTGCACTCAGCTTATCGTGTGAATCGTAAGCAGGGAACAAAGTGTGCGTGTCTATTCCTGTTTTCTACGAAACGATATTGTTGGCCAATTAGTTGCCATGGTTGACATGTGAATTTCTAAGGAAAAACTTTTATTTTAGAATGAGCCAAAGACCGATACGAATTTGTTTCGCAGAAAATTGTACAATTTGTAGAAAATACGATGAATGTAGTAATAAATCGAAAACAAGAATAAGTACAAGTATATGAATCTACATATGGACATACATACATATATGTATAATAAACTGAGCACATTAGGAATACTTCTTAGATAATACATGCATGCTTTCACATACTTATGTACACATACACACATGCACATGCATACATATATGTGTAACAGCTGTGCAATTGCCAGATAATGTATATGTATGTGTGTATGTTGTGGGGGAGTATGAAGAAAATAAGAATTCGATGACGCATTGCAGATTGCAGGGTGTGAATAAGTCAACAAAAGATGGTGCAAATTGGGGATTAAATTAAATACTTAACAAACGCTAGGTGTAATATATAAGACTTAGCATAATAATAACTTTAACAAATATGGTATCAAAATGATAGAGCTAATGAACTTTATTTATGACTGCTAAATGATTAATGTCCCAAATTTTATTAGTCATTTTAGCATTTCGAACTTAGTACAAATATAATTTAAAATAATTATAATATATGTTTAAAACTAGTTAAGATCTGTGACTTAGCTGAGTATGCAAATTCGAAATGTCAATTGTTTAGCAATTATACATAAATTAGCACACATATTAAAATGTAAATTTGTCTACATATGTGCATAATCAGCAGACTTATTAACACTAACGAAAATCCACACAATAATTATTAATATAAACACACAAAACTAAACAAAACACAAATCACGGCACACACACACACACGCAGACAACAACAATCGCACCCTGCCCCTCCGTCACGCCCTCGCCCAGCTGGTGTTAATGTAAAAGAGCGACACTAATCATATAAGTAAGCGACAAAATGAGATGGAAATACACACACACACACACACTCGGCACTTACAATCTGAAAACAGACTCCATAAAGCTTAATATAAACTTTAAGCTGAACGCGTTAATTAGAAAACCGCTTGAACTGAAACGTGAGGCTAGCGCAGAATTATGGAAATGCACAAATTCGCTGCATAAATTAGATAATAGATAAAAATAAGCGACGCGTTCTTCTACTGGCTATTCCTGTTGTTGTTGCTGCTTTTACACAGTTGCCGGCGAGAATATTTACAATATGATTTCCTAGAATTCTCAGCGCTGAGCTCACGTCAACGCCAACTTTGTGCTGCTTGCAGTAGCCATCTCGCTCGCACCCATAGCGATCGCTGGTGGCGGCACTTTAAAATGACAATCGGCTGGCGTCGACGTCGGCAGCGCCAAAAGCTCTAGCCTGCCAGAGCCCCAGCAACGCAGCTAGAAATTGGCTCATTTTACTTTAGTTAACGAAACGAACGAGAAGCGAGCGTCGCGCAAAAAAAAGGCATTGAAAACAAGAAGAAAAAAACCGTCGCAAAATCCCATTTAATTGTTGAATTTTAGCCAAACGTGCAATGATTTTTTTTGTGTGACGGCAGCGCCTCAAATATAATAGATATTTAACCAATAATTTACATAATTATATTTCCAACGATATCGAACGAAAAGCGCAAAGTTGAGTGCAACTTTTGCCAATTAACGAACAATTAAACGAACTCTACTTGTTATCAGTATTTTCTGTACAAACGAAAAACGAACAACAACGGCAGCAATAGAAAAAAGAAACCTCAACGATTATTTTTTTTTACTTTTGGTGCTGTTTGAATTATTATTCGCGGCAAGCGTGAAAAATATTAACTCGAAAGCTCAGTTCAGTCTGCGAAGCGTCTTGGCAGCGTGTGAACCACAAATCTGCGTCGTTATTGAAAAACTGGGCCCAAAGCGCACAACGAAACACAACACAAAAAAGAAACAAAATAAATAAATATTAAAAATACGTATAAATTGTGCACATATAAATCTTTGAAGAATTGAATTTGCGCGTGCAAAATAGGGGCAGATAGTTTTATACACACACATACAATATATATTTATATATTTTGAACAAATTGTCTGCCCGTCTGTGCATGTGCATCTGTGTGTGTGTGTGAGTGTGCGTGTATCTCTCTACTGATAAGCCCCCCGCAGGCGTTATATAGTCTAAAATACATAACTACATATGCCAGAGCCAAAGGCGCTATCACAGCGTAGGCGTATACGTAATATTAGCTACAATTGAACTTTTCAAGGAATTTCCAGAAACAACGAGCAAGTTCAACGTGTTAACCGACATAGGTTAGTACATAGACCATATAGACATAAGACATAATAATGATAAATTAGTAAATGACGCAGTGCTCGAAACGTTAAGGCTCTCACCTCACCTCATATCTAATCAATTGACTTCATGTCCAAGCAGCGTTAGGCCCAGCCACTGGCCCCTCAATAATATTTACTAACACAAAAGCAACAACAACGTCTATGTAGAAAACAAAAAAAAAATTAAAGAGAACGTCGATCAGTTGGCACTTGGGAATTTTTTCCCCTGGCAAGTGCGATAAGTCGAATCGTATATACCTCGTATTATGCCATAAAGAGTCGCGTATAACACATTGATTAAGTATTACGAGAATCGCTGATCGTTGCAATATGTTAGTGTCTACCTGACGTATACGTTATATTTGAAACTCTCCAATTATACTACTTATTATTCGTAAAATTCTCGAATGTTTGATTAGTCAACACTTCAAGCCTTATTAAAACTATGAAAAGCAACACCCACACACTTAATATTCGTCGTATTGTTCATTTTGGGGCTTCTGCTCAAGTCTTTTCAAGACACACAAAAAGAGCCAAAATGAAATCTGTCCAAAATTAGAATCGATTCGTAATGTGGCTACATATGTCAAAAAAAAAGAAAAAAAAAAGAAAAATAAATAAAACTCTTGCTCGATCTGTGGGCTGGCGATTTATTTATTTTATTTATTTTTTTTGTTCCTTGTTTCTGACAACCTTTTCAAAAGCTTAAGTGCCATAGATTTTACAGACAACAATTCAATTTAGCTCATATTGTGATTTTGCATGAATAGAAAATAGATTTTTCTGCGAAATGCTGACAATAAGAAATAATTGGCTACAAAATAACTTTTATGTAAGATATTTAATGTTCAGGGCAGCTGTAAAAATATTCAAATACCCTTGAATGCATTTTTATATTTAAAAATCATAATGAATATTTTGAATATAACAAATTTCTTAAACCGCGTGTATAACAGATTTGTGAAATATCCTCTTATAAAACGATATTTGACGAAAGTCAATTCGGGCACAAACCGCAGGACATAATTGTATTTGATACCTTTGCATATCTGTCCCTCACTCAATTTGACGAATGTAAACTCTCTCTCAAAGTATTTGACGAAAGTTTATCTACTGTCTTCGTACATTGCCCTGTTGCTTTCTTTGAGATATAATTTGCAGGTTATAAATCCACTTTAAATTGTTTAGCTTTATATTTAACGAATGTTCGTCATTTATCTTCTTTCTTATCTTCCCTCTCACTTGCACCGTATAAGTTCGCTCTTGATATTCGCCTCAACCCTGAATTCGTCTTAATAGTTTTTCGCCATCTGCTGTAGATAGGTTTTCCCTGCATAATATACCCTGTTATCACATATAGTCCAAGGTAATAGAAAACTGCGAGACACACAATACTCTAGCTGCTGATGTGTATCTTTTTATACATATATTGATAGAGCAGATACTCTTTCTATGCCATCTTATCTGCATTGCGACATTGTGATACACTTTGTTATTTTCTTGGATTTGCTCATAAATGATTTTGAGAATGACAAATCTCATAAAACATTAGACATTTATCACATTATTAGCTTATCAGGAAGACACGCAGCTAAAATAAAACCATCTATCAGCACTTTCTGTTATATTACGCTGCCATTTCAATCCCGAAAACAAATGTGATTTATAAAGGCGACGGCGCTAAGCGCCTGCCATAAACGCGGCCAGATAGCAGACAGTCCAATAACAATTATCTATATATATATATATATATATATTTATATATATATATATATCAAACATATCGTACAGACATACGAATATTTTCATATAAGAAATATTCAGCAAATGCTAAACAAGGCCCATTTTGCGAATTTTTCAAATGTTTCTGCGCTGATTCAGTACAAGAAAAATGAGCCAAATATTCATATGAATACTAAGATTCTCTGTACTCTCTCTCATGCTCTCCCTCTCTCTCTTTCTCCCTCTCTCCCTCTGTCTTCTAGGTTGTCAACAGCAGCAGCAGCAGCACAACGACGCGCGTGGAAAAGAAATCCCAGCGTTTGCATCATATAACATCATCATCAACGACACAAGCGTCATCATCGTCGTCCTCGTCGTCTTCCTCGTCATCAGCGTCTTCGGAAATGAAGGCAGCCGCCGTCAAGCGCGATCTCAACGATATCAAAATGTCCATGTCGGAAATAAAGACGCTGACAGGGGCGCCAACGCAAGCGCGACACCATCCATCGATTGATGACCTCAAGGGTTTCAATAGCGAAGATACCATAACGCAGCTAAAAAAGAAGTGAGTACCAGCCAATGGGCAAGCACTCGAACCATGATCACATTCGTATTTATTTGCAGAATGCGCGCCTCATTTGAGAATCTGGTTGATGGCGATGATGATAGCAGTTGCCATGGCATTGTTACGACTCCGGATGGCGATGACGATTGCACACATAAACATTTTGGCAGCGGGCTGGATCTGACACATCCGGCGGCGGCACAGCTGAGCGCCAGCAGTGGGCTAAGTGGCTCGAATAAAACGATTGATACCATCAAATTTGAGGAGAAGCGTTCCAAATCGATGGCCACCACAAAAGTGGTCGCCGACGGCTTCAGCTCCGAGCAGGCGACCAGCAATTCGGCTGAAATGAAACGTCTCCAGGCCGGAGATATTGACTACAAAGAGGCTAAGGCCGCGTCAGCGGTTAGCAATCGACTGGAAGTGGATGGCGTCAAAACAGAGGAGAATGCGGCCGTCCTGCAGGTAAGCAATCAAAGAAACTAACTAACTATTTATCGAGAGATCAATCAGTCAATCAATTGTCACTTGTTGAGTAGCTGATTACATGCTGTATTCTAGCCGTCAAACAAACAATTGCGGAAGCAATCAATCAATCAGTTAGTCAATCAAACAATCAACTAGACAGTCAAACAATTAAACGTTATTCGTTGCTTGGTTGATTCTAAGGTGTACCGTTGTAGTCGAATAATCAATGAATCAGTGAATCATTAGTCAATCAACTAATCGCAATAAAGCAATAAAGGAATCAATCAATCAGTCAATCAATCAATCAAGAAATCACCGCTCAGTGAGTAGCTAAAGCCATGCTGTACCTTAGTCAAACAATCAATCAATCACTCAGTCAATCAATCAGTACATGAAGCAATTAACTATGTCCATGCTGTACCTAAGTAGTTAATCAATCAAGGAATCAATCAGTCACTCTGTAAGAAAATCAAGCAATCAATCAGTCAATCACACGGTCAATCAATCAATCAGACAATTAATCAGCACCCATCGCGTAACTGATTACACGCTGTATCGTAGTCATTGAACCCTGTTAATAAATCCGCGGCTAGCCAGCAGCAAAGCTTTCAAAGCTTTCACCAAGCTAGTGACGCCGCACCCCAAACCTTTACCTCCCGAACCGCCGCCCCCGAGATAGCCAGACAGCCAGACACAACCCCTAACAAAGCTCGGACGTGCCCAACCGTTATGCCGGGCCACTCCTTTCAGTCGAAGTTCGTTGCGTGCATGTTAGAGTCGCATAAGGGCAAACGCGCCGTCTAAAAGACCCAGAGCCCAAGCTGGAGCAGGAGCAGGAGCTGTTAATGGCGCCGCCTCGTGCAAAACTAAAAACTGTGCAGTGAAAGTTGTTAAATATTGCCAACAAAAATCGATATACTTCTATATGTTTGTGGAAGCGCCAAAAAGTAGGCAACAGTCTGCCGCGAAATACCATCGCGTATACGCAACATGTTCCTATACAAGTGCCAGCGCCAGTGGAGTCCACGCTTAGTGCGGCATTTGAGCAAGGAAAAGGACTCCATGCTGAAGAGAATCCAGGTACTTTAATTTCACCTGCAAGTTTTGCACAACACGTTTCCCTGGGCAACGCTGTGGCCAGCTTATCTAATCAATGTGGGGCGGGGTACGCACCTAGAACTATGCCGCTCCACTACAAATTAGCATAAATTGTTTTATGATGCGCCTCATTAGAGGTTGTCAACAACGCAATTCAAGCTGGCTGATGAAATTGTATGCAGTCGATTGCATGAATAACGTCCAGCTATTAAAGGTCAGAAGTCAGCTACTAAACAATAAACGTATCATCAAATATATTGCAAATGTAATGTATGTTGGGAATCAGCTAGAATGCAATCTAAAGGGGCATTCCCCAGATATCTGAGCTATGAGCCTGCCGGCCAGGGCTGCAAATCTAAGAAAAATTCACAATGGTTCAGTTCACGATTCAAATGAACTTCCTGCCTTGGTTTCAACATCATTTTTAATGACTCATTTAAATTTCTAATTGCCAATTGCCCGTTGTGCTGAGAATATTGTTAGCTATACGTATTTTCATAAACAGAATGTGGGCTACATTTGATCTATACCCAAAATTGGCATCTACCAAACATGATTGGTTAAATGCAATGATTGGGTCCAAAGTTATATATGCCTTGGAACTGGATCTGTCTCAAAAGTTTTCTATTTTGTTCGGGCTTCGATTTGGCTGCTTTTTAGTTTAAAGTTTGGCATTTGGCCAGCCACAGACACGCTCCATTCGTCTAATTGTTTATGCCGCCCTCATAAAAGCAACAGATTTTTCATATATCTAACGAAATTTTTTTATAGTTTCATGCAAAACAATTAAAAGTTTTGGGCCCATTACTTAAAATGCCAAAAAAAAAGAACTTCTATCAAATTCCCTAACTATATAGTTACAATATATTGATTTTTGTTTTTGATTTATTCTCGAAATTTGCGCTCTGAAATTTCTATAGAATTTTATTTTTATTTTCGAATATTTTTTGCTTTTAAATAAAATGGCACCGAGTGCCGTTCAGTTCTCAGTATCAGACAAGCGATCGACGCGAGCGTTACGCTATAGGCGAGCATTTTCAAATAGCTATTTGCATATACTTATTCGGAAAACATATATACATATAAGTATTTGAACTATATAGACAAGAGCTTTGCACCAATTTGTCTATTGGCACCGAGCATTGGCAAATGACAACGACTTCCTAATTACAACAAACAACGATTGAATGCCTCGTGTTGACGAATCCCAAATACCATATAATTATAAATATACAAGAAGACGAAGAAGAAGAAGAAGAGGAAGCAGTGAAACAAGTGTTTAACTCACCGAAAGCACACATAATTAGAACCTGACCTTCGCCGCGACTCATTTTAAATATAGTATAACACTTGTGCCGCGAACGAACGAAGCAACCACTTTTCGGTGTTTCATAAATTTCACACGGGTGCTCTGATGAAATTCTCTGATTGCTAAAAATGAACGAAAGTGTGCTTGGAAAATAAAAAAAAAACTTAACGAAAACAATATGCAAAACACACGAGTGTGTCTAAAGTACCTTAACTCAGCGAAAGTGGGCTGCAAATTGCAAATATTTAAATCTTGACGAAAGCTAATTAAGTGCATAGAGCTTACAACGAAATAAGCGTACGCAGATCACTGGTAACTTATCGAAAGTTGAAAAGCTTAACGAATCTCGAAAAGAATACTAGTTGAAGGTTGGCAACAGAAGGAAGCTTAAGTAGAGCGATCATCTAAACGAAAATCAGCATAAGCAACAATGGGCTATCGTATGAGAAAATATGTGAGATATATGCTAAACATTCGTTAAGTTGTCTATGTATACCAGTTGATCAAACAAGTGTCATTCGCGTTACGTTATGTACAAATACATATATATCATGCATTTTACACATTCGTCAAGTCTCGTTAATTGATGTTAACTGTAAAACAGTAGGAACAATATAACAGTGTTGTAAATTATTGTAAACTTAATTTGTCGGTCAGTGTCAGCGCCTGACACACACTCACCCACACACACCCACCCACACACGCGCGCGTGCATACATATGTAAATACAAAGAATCTCCGAGCTACACTCCAACAATCTCGCGACACACACACACGCACACACACCACAAAACTCTCTCGAAAGCGCAACGTCAGCGACAGCCAATTTGTGCGCTATTTTTATGTGAATGAAAATAAATAACAAAACTGTTTTTAAACGTATATAACACGGAGAACATTCATTTTCACGCTCACGCTGCGTTATACTGAAATATTTTCAAATAAGAACATCGAATTGTGAACACAAATATTCTGCAACTGAGTCAGTCGACGTCTGCCCGCCGCCGGACATTTAAATACGCTGAGTACGTGAGGCGTGAAGTATGTCGAATACACAGAACCAGGCACCTTGGCCCGTGCGCAAGGGCATCTTTCGATCGAGCGGCCAATCCGAGTTCGTGCCCAAACGTTCGCCCAGTCCCATTGTTGAGATGCCGTTATCGCCGCCACCCATGGGCACGCCCATTAATCGTTTTGCGCACAATTCCCCCCTGTCGCCGCCCCCTCAGCCCATACAAGTGGTGGGCGGCGTGCCGCTGACGACTGCAGCCACAGCGAGCATGTCCACTGCGTCCGCTGCCCGAATGTCTGGTGCCACGAGTAGCTCCTCTGCCTCTGCCTCAGCATCGTCATCTTCGTCTAGCTCAAGTTCAAGCTCCCATACAAGAGTACGTAAAAGTTCTAATCCCCCTTTGCAGCCAGTCACCGCCTGCCCCCATCCTCCACCACCCACAACCACAACTACGACAACAACACAAACGTCCACGCCCACCAGCAACAACAACAACAACAACATCAACAACAATAACCACAACCACAACCCTACTGCAGCCACAAACAACAACAACAACAATAACAACAACGCGAAAAATATTCGCGAAATACCCATCGAGGTAGAACAGAGCAAGGTATAACAGCGCATAAGCCCAAGTCATATAATATAACAGTACTTTAGGTCAAAACTGAATATCGTATACGAGTGTACAAACGTTAATATAGCTATAACATAACTCCCATTTAGTTTATCATTCTGTATAACGGCTAATAATCTGTTATACACTAGAATTATAGTTTCGCAGCTTGTTGCAGTTCGTAATAAGCAACGTCAACACAAAATATCGCTGTATAACAATTAAGAAACTGTTATACGCTAGGGTTAGACTTCCGCAACGGTGTACAGCATGTAATAAGCTATGCCAGCAGCAAATATCATGGTATAACAGTTGAGTATAACAGTTAAAGAACTGTTATATGCTTGAATTAAACCATCGCTACGATTTGCAGCATGTAATAAGCTACGCCCACAGCAAATGTCGCTGTATAACAGTTTGTATAACAGCTTGAAACGGTTATACTACGAGCTACTAGCATTAATTAACCACCACACTTTCAGCTAGCACCTGCATCATTATCCTCCACCACTAACTAACTGATATACTCTCAATCACCCTGCAGGAGGCGCTCTCGCTGCGCACCGGCGACATCACACAGCAGGCGAGCAACAAGGTGGCCGCCGCCAGTATTAAAGTGCAAAGCGACAATTTCTCGGCGGACAAGAAGGCCATCTCGCAGTCGCAGCAATCGCAGACCATGACCTCGAATGGCATTATAAGCCAGGAGAAGCATGTGTCATCGGCCTCACAGGCGAACTACTCGATGACGCACAAGGGCGTATCCAGTACGGGCAGCAGCATGATCTCTTCCTCCTCGCAAATGTCCGCCACCAACGGCCAGATGATCAAGCTAAAGGATCTCAAGCTCGACGATCTGAAATCGCTGACCGCGGGCAGCGGCCAGCAGGAAATCGAGCAGGCGATCAGCAAGTATTCGAATGTCCTCACCTCGTTTGTCACCTCGCTGCAGGATGAGGACAGCAGCGTGGCCGCCGGCGGCGAGAAGTCTGTCTATCTGCAGAAGATCAACGAGGTGATCCGACGCGCCTGGGCGGTGCCCACGCATGGTCACGAGCTGGGCTACTCGCTGTGCAATTCGCTGCGCCAGAGCGGGGGCCTCGATCTGCTCATGAAGAACTGTGTGCAGCACAACGATCTGCAGTTCTTCTCCGCCCAACTGCTCGAGCAGTGCCTGACCACAGAGAATCGATCGCATGTGGTGGACAACGGACTCGACAAGGTGGTCAATGTGGCCTGCGTCTGTACCAAGGAGACCAAAAATATGGAGCATTCGCGCGTCGGCACCGGCATACTGGAGCATCTCTTTAAGCATTCCGAGGGCACCTGCTCCGACGTCATCCGCTTGGGTGGCTTGGACGCACTCCTCTTCAAGTGTCGCACCAACGATGTGGAAACGTTGCGTCACTGCGCCAGCGCCTTGGTCAATCTGTCGCTGTATGGCGGCGCCGAGAATCAGGAGGCGATGATCATGCGCAATGTGCCCATGTGGCTGTTCCCGCTGGCCTTCCACTACGATGACAACATCAAGTACTATGCCTGCCTGGCCATTGCCGTGCTGGTCGCCAACAAGGAGATCGAGGCGGAGGTGCTCAAGTCCGGCTGCCTGGATCTCGTCGAGCCATTTGTCACCACACACGATCCGTATCAGTTTGCCAAATCGAATCTGTCGCACGCCCACGGCCAGAGCAAGCACTGGCTGGAGCGTCTGGTGCCGGTGCTCAGCTCCAATCGCGAGGAGGCACGCAATCTGGCGGCCTTCCATTTCTGCATGGAGGCGGGCATTAAGCGCAAGCAGGGCAACACGGACATCTTTCACGAGATCGGAGCTATCGAAGCGCTCAAAACTGTGGCCAGCTGCCCGAATGCGATTGCCTCGAAGTTTGCGGCGCAGGCGCTGCGTCTGATTGGCGAGACGGTGCCGCATAAGCTGTCCCAGCAGGTGCCGCTCTGGTCTGTCGAGGATGTGCAGGAGTGGGTCAAGCAGATTGGCTTTCACAGCTATTTGCGCCAGTTCGAGGAGTCCCAGGTGGATGGCGATCTGCTGCTCAAGCTGAACCAGGAGAATCTGCGCGATGATATTGGCATTGCCAACGGCATTCTCCTCAAGCGCTTCGAGCGCGAATTGCAAAATCTCAAACGGATGGCCGACTACTCGTCCAAGGATACGGCCCGAATGCATCAGTTTCTGGCCGAGATCGGCACCGACTACTGCACCTACACATATGCGATGCTTAATGCTGGCATCGACAAGTGCACCCTGCCCCATGTCAACGAGGATATGCTGATGACAGAGTGCGGCATCAAGAATGCGATACACCGTTTGCGGATTCTCAATTCGGTCAAGAATCTGGAGAACTCGCTGCCCAGCTCATCCGAGGAGAACATGGCCAAGACGCTGGATGTGTTCGTCAGCTACAGGCGCTCCAATGGCTCCCAGCTGGCCAGTTTGCTAAAGGTGGGTGTTGAATTGTAGACTATTCGACCTATGCTCCAGCTCCTGCTGCTCCCCATTCCGTTCCAGGTTCATCTTCAGCTGCGCGGCTTCTCAGTGTTCATTGACGTGGAGCGCCTGGAGGCGGGCAAATTTGATAACGGCCTACTGAACAGTATTCGTCAGGCAAAGAACTTTGTCTTAGTATTAACACCGGAGGCACTGCATCGCTGCATCAACGATGAGGAGTGCAAGGATTGGGTGCATCGCGTAAGTTCAAAAAAAAAACTCAAAATGAATCTATCAACTCCAAGTGGCTTACCGAGTGATTCCAAATATAATAGGAAATTGTGGCCGCCCTGAACTCCAATTGCAACATAATTCCCATTATGGATCAGCAGTTCACGTGGCCGGAGAACCTGCCCGAGGACATGTGCAGTGTGGCGCACTTTAACGGCGTCAGCTGGATACACGACTACCAGGATGCGTGCATCGATAAGCTCGAAAGGTATATTAACGGCGCATTTAGGACTAAATGGATGATGACCAGATAGTGCTTAAATCTCTAGTTAATCAATTAATTCAATCAATTAATTTAAACAATTATCTAATGCGCAAACTCAATCTCAATACATTCCCAACCTTAATTTCCCCCTCTTCCGATGCGGCAGATTTTTGCGCGGCGAAAAGAATATCGATCGCATTGCGGCGATGGCGCCTGGTACCCCCGGCGTGGTGTCATACCAAAGAATGCACAGCAATGATTCCGACTATCAGCAGAGTGGTGGCAATGGCGGAGGTGGAGTCGGAGTTGGTGGCGGCGGCGGTGGCGCGGGCGCGGGCAGTGTGGTGGATGGCCTAATGACGGCCAATGGCAGCGGACAAGGTGGGCCAACGAGTACAACTACTACAACCAATCAGAATCAGAATCCCAATTCGAGTTCCAATTCGAATTCGAATGCGAATCAAACCCAGCTACAGCGTAGACTAGGCCATCGCGAGCACTTAGGCTAGCCTCGAATATCCCCAGCTATGATTAAGCACACACACACAAACACACACACACACACACACAGAAAAAACAAAAACACACACACACACACACAAAAAGAAATTCTCAATCCTCAACAAAGTCAACCTCAAGATCAACTCGTTAAGCGAAGAACTGTTATACTAGCAGAAAACTGCTAAGTCATGGCAGCCTCTATATCTCTCTCTCTTTAGTACACACACACACACACAGACACAAAGACGCACACTTACCCTCTCACTCACACTCGTTCACACACATACCACATCTCTCTCTCTCTCACTCTCTACTTTACTCTACTCTAAAAAAGAAAAACAAACCAACTTAATTAATAATTAATTTAATTTTGATTGCAAACTCGAAACTCGATAATTCACGAGCAGCTAATCACCAGGCAAATAGATACCGGCAATCCCCTTCACCGGCCCGCCAGCGCGGCAGCACCTCCCTCTTGACTTATGGGCGTGGCCAGGCGAAACGGTCCAACATTCTCCCACCCTACCGCACACAGCAGGCGGCGCTGCTCCACAAATCCGGCGCCGGATCCGCGTCCATGCAAAATATGACGCCGCTGGCCTATTTGCCGCCGCGTCGCAGCTCCGCTGCCGGCCTGGGTCACAATGCCAGCGTGGCCAATGGCTATCGCTCGCACAGCGTGGACGGCCTGCTGGATCAGGCAGCGGCGGCGGCCGGCAGTCAGGATAGCTTGAGCACGCCGGAGCAGCGGATTGCGGCAGCGGCAGCTATGGTCGCCGCTGGCAGCACGGCGCTGACCAATGCCAGCTCCACGAGCACGCTGCAGCCAGAGGAGGATGATGAGACGGAGGAGGCGGATGCGACGGCGTCCGCCGCGGATATGTGCCATGTGACGCGACGCGAGAAACAGACTCTGGCGCCGCCGAATGTGCAGCAGCATCGCAAATCGCGCAGCCTGGACCACATATTGTCCAAGCAAACGCTGGCCGAGCTGCTGCCGCCCAGCGAGCCGGCCGACGAGACGCAGAGCATGCAGAATCTGGCATTGCCATTGACGCCGCAGCCGCAGCGACGCGATACGAGCTCCTCGTCGAAATCGCCGACGCCGGAGCGACCGACGCTGCCGCAGCGTGGTGGCTTCTATAATCGCCAGAGTCCCGACGGCGTCAGCTCCACGGAGAGCGAGCGCGAGGATGCGCAGTCCGTGAAATCGCAAACGCAAACGCAATCGCAGTCGCAGCATGGCAATCAGCAGCGGGCGGCGGCGCATGTGCATCGGGGTGGCAGCCAGAACAGCAATAAGACGTCCAACTCATCGCTGGGATCGAACAATAGCGCCAACAATAAGACGATATTTAATCGTACGATGAAAAAAGTGCGCTCTCTGATCAAAAAGTAAGCAACATGCAACTGAGAAAGGCGACAAATGCGTTCGTCAAATCATTTGATCGCTACTTCTACTAGTTACTCGCTACTTCCATTCGTTACTTCCTAATATTGCACACACTTACTTTCAACTGACTCATCTTGTTTGAATAACGTCTTTCACTCACTTAGTGCCTTACGTTTACTCGCTACTCGCTACTCGCTACTCGCTGCTCGTTACATTTGTGCCATTTAAAACGAATCTCATGCATCAACATTAATCACTCACACAAACCATTCCCTGGGCCACACCCCCTACCCCCTCGCTCTCTTTATCTCTCTCTCTCTCTCTCTGTAATCCACTGTGTGTCTCAATCTCCCTCTCTCTCTCTCTCTCTATCTCTTTATGTGGTTATGGTATTCGCTCGCTATCTCAACTTATCTCTCGTAGCTCGTTGTTTCAACTCGTCAAGCTAAGCATCCACTAAAACTTGCCTGCGTTGCCCGAAACAACTTCTTGAACGCCCCCTCTTACAGTCCAAAGCCAATATCTATTTGCCTTGTGATTAGTTGTTTTTTTTTTCTACATATATGCAAAAAAAAAAAACGAATTTAAATTGCAAAACTAATTTATGAAATATTATTAACGACTGCATATAAAGAATACATAATTTATGAAACTAATTTTAAACACAAAAGAAACAAAAAATACATAAAAACTCTATTAATTTTAGTCTACGATTAATATTTATTATCAAAAATTGTAAATTTTCTTTTCAAATGCAATTTTTTTTCTTGTAACCGTCCGCAAAATCAAACAAAACAAAAAAAAACCTTCACAACAACACAAAAAGTGGCTTCAAACGAAAATATTTAAGTGATATTTAAAAATATACAAAAAATAATCTAAACATATTTAAAGTAACAAAACAAAAACAACAAGAAGAAGAAAAACCACCCAGAAACTATGCTGTACAATATTTTAATTTTAGCAAAAGAGACTTAAGGCATAATTTTATTGATTTTTGCAATATATATATATAAATATGATGATTAAATAGTGCCTAAAATTGGACTAGATTTAAATAAAATGTGAATTATTCAAATCAATTGTGTATTATTGCCCCAAAAGGTCATGACCCCGCTTTATCAGCCATTCCTATCATTCGCATGTTCATTTTACGTACTTTATGTTTGTGTTTATTATTTTTATTTTGTATATTTATGTTTTAGTAATTTGTTCTTGTCTAATATTCGTTTATTTAATGTTCTTCTTTTTTTGTGTTGATTGTGAATAATGCAAATCTAATTAAATTCTACCTTAATTGGAACCATCTACTTTTTTTCCGATATTTCTTTTTCTCTTTCTCTTCGAATTTTATTTGTAGACCATAAATGCGCATTTTTGTACTTGTTGTTATTGTTGTGCCTGTGCCTGTGCCTGTGCCAGCACCTGCCCCTGCACATACCCGAATCGAATTCAAGAACCTACTCATCACTCCACATCCCGAAATCATACCGAGTCAACATACCACAGGGTGATCCGTCGTCCAGCTGTTTCAACAACAACAACAACAACAAAAACATTCATTGTTATTTATTACAAAACTAAAACAAAAACCCAACAAATCGCGAATAAATTAATCAATAAATGTGTGTACTACACAAACCAGACTAATTAAATGTTTCTTCCAATTTAAACTAATTCCCGCACATCAAATAATTATAGTAATGAACTGGAGGACGATGAACTCTCGGAAATTATCCTGTCCAAGGCAACGTCGCCAAATGCTGGCCGCATGATATTTTGGTAGGCGCAAACAAACACTAATACGAATTTTTACAACTTGTACATAATACTTGTAGAAAAAACAAACACGAATTAAAAATACTCTACGAAAATTGAAACGGAATTCTTCAAACGTCTTTTACACTGAGAAACGCAGTAGGTTGTGCATTTCGGGTGCCTGTCAGAGAGCTGAGCAGTCGCTTGTAAGGAGTTTTTAGTCGGAAATAATTTTCGTTACGTTAAGGTACATTTTTTTGTGAAAATAAGAAATTTGATTTTATAATTTTTGTATAAGTTGTACAAAAGTTGCATATCGTAATGGGCAAGACATTTGAAACGAATGCCATGCTGGTCGTGGACCCTGCTGATGAACTAGTTCTCGAAGGACCATTCAATCGTGCCGTTTGCAAAAAAATTTTGGTATTTAATCCAAACAAACTGAGTCGCGTTTCATTCAAATTGAAGACGACCACACCACGTCTATTCTTCGTGCGCCCCAATGTGGGCCTGGTCAAGCCGGAGGAGCGGGTCGCTATTGACATATTTGTCCATCCGATCTTTCCGGATGCCAATGTGCAGCGCCATAAGTTTTTGATGCAGGCCGCCGAGTGTAATGAGTCCGTCACTGATTTGCACGAGTTCTGGCGGAATGTACAGCCGTCCAGAATCTGGGATACCAAAATCAAGGTGAAATTGATCGATGTTAAGGAAGTAGTACAAAATGTCAGCGAGCTTGCAGCGGATTTAGGTAATGCCTTCGGGGAGCAACAGGAGAAGGATGGCCATGATCCAATGGCAAAACTTCTACAACAGGTAAACGAGCTGGAAGAGGAGCGTCAACATTTGGTGCAGAAGGTCGAGACGATCACCAAACAAAACGAGGAGGAGAAAACAATAATGTGCAAGGAACTACGGCAGAAACGAGGAAGTTGCTTCTTTTATTTCTTGGCTATTTTTTTTGTGTTGATAGCTGCTATTGCCGGTGGCTATGTTGGAAAGAATTTAATGTAAACGTCGAACATTAAAGCATAAGGATTAAATACAAAATGTTTAAGCTACTATTGGCAACTGGAAAACAATTCAAACGGCCAATTAAATTGCGCCAATTGTTAACGTGTGTACACACTGCCAGCTGCACAACACTGGCCGCATAGCGTTGCCACATCTCCAAATTGAGCAGAGCTGTGGCAACACCTTTGTTTACGTGCACCTTAGCAACGAGCGCTTGGTACGCTTCATTTCATATTTAAATGTGTTATTTGTAAACTCGAACATAAATTAGCTGATGATTAGCCATGTTTGAGTAATGAGTGATACCGATACGGACGACACCGATCTGTTGTTGCTGATACCGCCCAATTACTATACGAACACTGCAGAGCGCTTGCTGCGAGAGGCCAATATGAGCGCAGCCGCAGCAGATGCAGCTGCAGCTGCAGATGCACTTGCCATGCCGCCGCCACCGTTGCCAGCGTCGACAACAGCTGCGTATCAGTTTTTGTTGCCCAGCAAAAAGTCGGAACTGAATCAAATTAATGCGAGACTGCAAAACATGGAGCTGGAGCGGGAGAATGAGCAGATGAGATTTGATGCACCCTCGGATATATCGACAATTTCGTCGAGTACAGTGCGCACAGCGTTAGGCAGCAGGCCGCAGCGTGAGCAGCACGGCATGGTGCACTCGACGCCCAAGAGTGGCTCAGTGGAACCGCCACGCGGTCGTCGCAATGAGGATAATATACTGCTGGAAATCGATAATTATCTGGATGACCACAATGCCTGGCAGCAGCAGCAGCATCAACACCACAGCGATGACCATTTGCGCTTGCGCGGTTACTCGGCGCAGGCGCAGGACTCACAGCCAACTGCTAATTCATTGCCAAGCATTCGGCTGGGTGCATCGGCATCCATTGCCAATGACAAGCTCATCAGCCTCAGCGAGCTGTGGGGTAAAAGCAATCTGGCAGGCACTGTCATAGCCAACAACGTGTCGGCGCTGCAGGGCAGCCCTTCACTGAAGGAGGAGCAGCTGCGGCGGCACCATTTGGAGAAAATGGTACAAACACTGCAGACACAGTTGCTGGAGTATCAGCAGCGCATATCGGTTGCCATTGAGGTGGATCGTTCAAAGGACACAGCCTTGCAGCAGGCAGACCAACAGCTTCAGACGCTTAACCTTGAGGTGCAACATCTGCGGGACACGCTGCACAGACTGGAAACGGAGCGTAACGACAATCATAGCCGATGCGATGCACTGCAGCATGAGCTCTCGCAGGCGGTGGGCTTGGCCACCAAGTTTCAGGAGAAAACCGAGAAATTGGAGGCAGAACTGGAGCGTTGCAGGCGCCAGGCAAGTGATACAGTACAGAAACTCGAGCAGCTGGAGCTGCAGTTGCAGAGCAGCAAACGTGCCGAGGAGCTGTCGCACGCCGAGCTGAACAAGCTGCGAGACAAGTTCGCCAAGGTGGACTATCAACAGGAGAAGGTATAGTAGAATCTTGTACTCTTTTTGTGTCCCTAATAAGATTTTTCATTCCAACAGCTGAAGATGCGCGTAGAGGAACTGGAAAAGGACAACTCGACGCTGCAACATCAGAAGGAAATGCTGCAAGAATATCATCAGAAGCAAAAGACGCGCGCAGATAATCTCGAGTCGCAGCGCAAATCCTTGCAGGAGACGCTGGCCAATCTGACCGACATTGAGGTATTCCCCAAGCGACTTAGCCTGTGTAATTCCTTTTTTTAAACAAATGGTTTCTTTTCAGACGCATCTCAAGAAAAAACTGGAGGTGCAGCAGAAATCACTGAAGCAACACTATCAGCAGCAAATGGAAAATGTTGTTGCCAAAAAACTGCAAGAGTTTCAAACACAGCTGGACAAGTCAGAGGAGCAGCTAAAGGCTGAGGCACGCGAGCGTGAACGCCTGATAGCCGATCGTGCGGTCAAACAGCTGGAGATGATCAACGAAAAGAACAACCAGGAGCTGAATCTCACACAGGAGAAGCACAATGAGGAAGTCGAACTCTACCGCCTGCAGCTGGCTAATGCATCCAAAAAAATAGACGAGCTGGAACTCAAGCTCAGCACCTATAAGACGAAGCGGTAAAGCGAATTTTATAATATATCTGACATACACATATTTATGTTAATGTTTTAGTGCGGACATTGCGGAGAAGCTGCATGGCGTGATGGAGGCACAATGGCAGCAGGCGCTGGCCATACTTACCTCGCCCAATCACACATTTCAGCTGCCCGGCGGTGAAACGGACAGCGAATCGCCAGATCTGAACAATGCCCGTCACTATCCAGATACACCCAAATCGAGCAAGACTCAGCGCAGCAATAATACCGAAAAGAACAACTTGGATGCGGTGGCGAAAAAAGATCCACCATCGCCCATGGACAAACTGCAGGCATACATTGAGCTGCTGCTGAGCAAATCTCCAAGTGATTTCGATAAGCTCGATGAGATTCTGGGCATGAACGCCAGACAGAATGCCAAGCAACAGAAGCGTAACGCAAGCAGCGGCTCCAAGCCACCGCCCTGGAAGTCCTGACATAGAACCGATGGTAACTATATCAATTAGTCACATAGTCTGAATTTATATGTAGCCAATTGGTTGTTGGCTTCTATTTTTGTACACCCCTTTACTTAGAAGTTGTAAAAGTAAATTGTTTAATTTTTGCAAAAACTTTATTGCTTATTGATAATATCAACAATTGAAGGCAGCGCTGCGCAAATAATATTCAAAATGGGCAAACTATGTGGCATAGTTTGTCTTGATATATAAGGATGCCATAAGATTAAACAAATTTGATAAATTATAAAAGTTGTTTGGTAGAAAAATGTATTTGAACAGCTTTATGAACCTATGGCTATAAAACTAATATGTATAGATATACTTGATCGAGCCCAGTCCTTAGTTACATATAGATATCCGTGTGACTTAAGCCCAATTTGATTTTGATTCATCAGCTACTCTGTTTTATGTGTCTGTCATTGATATGCTTTGAGTTGAGTTGTCATTGAGTATGTCCCTTCATTTATAAACAATTTGCGGAAATTTGGGCACATTGCCGTACAGGCCTTCCGATTCCCAGACCTGTATATGGGAATCCCGCGTTAGTACCACCAAATGCTGGTGCGTGGAGTAACTGATGCTGCAAGCAAGAAACTGATTATAATCCATTTTTGAGTTAAGGTAGCAATTTGACTTACCTGCGTATGGGCGATGTGCCGGTGGTTAGTTCACTGACAAAACTCAAATTCCAACTGGACCAGAAACGCACAAAGCCGCCCTCCACTGCGGTGGCTATGACGTTGACGCCAACGCCCTCCTTGATGTAGGAATAGCATACAGCTTGGATGCGATCCTCGTGCACCAGATGCTGCACATAGCGCGCATTGACCGAGTGCAGACGCAGTATTGACTTGCCATTGGGATTGATATTGACATTGACAAAATCATCCAGACTCTCCTCAGTTACCTCGAAGCATTCATCCGCTGAGCTCGGCTTGGCCAGCGCTGCAGCTGGCGACTGCTCCGCATTGGCGTTTATCGGCTGTTGAGGCAGCGTGTGCACGGTGACTATGTCGCCCAGAGTGGGACTGATGGCCACGTGCGTGATGGGCGATTGGTGAATCTCCGCGGGACGTGCAATGGTGCGCACATAGCTCCAGCTGAATTCAAGCGATTAGTAAGTGAATTCGTTAAGCTTGCGAGCAACTTACTCATTAAGATCCCAAATGACGGCAATGCCATCGCGTCCGGCTGTCACCGCAATCTTAAACTCCACGGACAGCGCAATGCATGTGATCTCATCCGTGTGCCGCACCAGCAACGTTGGACCCAACCAGCTCAGATCAGCGCCATCGCGCTGCTGCGCATCGCCGTTGGAGGAACCAGCTGAGGAGGCGACCGATGTGGACGAGTGTGTGGCATGCAGATTGCCCGAATCATCGGTTGCTTCGTTGCCCGCTCCTGGGCCCGTGCTCTTGGTCGTCATCTTGCGAAATGCTGAATTGTAGGAAAGCCGTAGGCCACGCACATAGCTTTGTCGGCTCTTGGTGCTCGCGCGCTGTTGGGCCTCCACGCCGCTGGTGCACTTGTAGACACTAATGCGCCCGGATTTGTGCCCAAACCAGAGCTGATTGCAGTTGACATCACAGCCGCAGGCGCTGATGTCATCAAAGCTGCCATTGTGCAGCAGATTCTTGGGCTTGGCCTGCGGTTTGTTCAGCGGCTGGATGCGCACAATGCGATCATCGTATCCCCAGGAAATCACATTATAGGTATCCGGCTCGGCGCCCTGCATTACGCCAGCGCGTGCCGGCAGCGCATAGACCACATTCGTGTTGCTGAAGCTAACGAGATGCTCGGTGCCGGGTATTTTGTGTATGTTGGCCCAGGATGGCGCCTTCAGCTGCGGCGAGCCCACGTAGACGCCCCAGCGCAGACCTTTGACACTGGCCACAATGGGCGTATCCACCAAAGCATAGTCCAGCGCCTTGGTGGGGGGATGTGGCGACCTAAACAGCTGTCGTGGCATTTGGCCATAGGTCTTAACCATAGTCTTGACCGCCTCGCGTTCAATGGGATCGCTAATCTCCGAGTCAAGGAAAACTGCATAGGTCTGCAAAAAGCCAGGCATAACAGTGAAACATTTTGTATTCAGAATATTCACAACTTACCGCTGGATGAAAAACATTGATGGCCTCCACGGCGCTCTCGCCAGTTTGCTTGTAGCCGAATATTAGATCGATCCAGTGATGCAGCTCGTTGCGCACCAGCTCCGATTCCAGCGCCTGTCGATGTATGAGCACGAAGAGACGCGAATCACGCTGAGACCAGGCGGGCAGCGTAACATCTTCGACCCTTTCGCCATTCTGACGGCAGCCAAAATTGAAGCGTTCAAAATTCTCAAACATTTCAGGCAAGCAATAGAACTCAGGTATCAGCTCCTTGACATCCGTCGGACTGTCCCGGCTAGCCAGGCAATAGGTGGTGTTCAGAGCATGAAATGTGCGATCCGGCAAATCAAAGTTGTTGTCTGTTCCGGAGCATAATGTGATGATCAGTACAAAAAGGATTACTTGGTCAGCGAGCATTACCTTGATAGCGCAGAAAATAGCTGGTAAAAGGCGGCACGCGCACCAGAAAGTGCAGCACAGTGCCAGAGTTGGAGTAGTGGGAGCTGTAGTGATACGGCTTCAAGATCAGTGAGCCCATATTGGTATTGGTGCTATTGATGTACTGTAAAACAGATATGTGTATATAGTTAATAAGGGATTATTGCTGCGATCTGGCGAGCTACTCACCGCATAGTTGCTTATGTAGTGCTGTTCATTCTCTTCTAGCTGCACGGCAATGGGTCGCGATAGTCGCCGGAAGTTTTGCGCTTGGCGCAAATCTAAGCACTCGGACTTGTAGTTGGCCAGCACCCAGGGAAAGACTGGGTACTGCATGAGATCGTTGTAGGTGCGTCCAGCTATTTGATTGAGTGTCATCAGATACTCCCAATTGGTTAGCAGGCCCTCGCGCCATTGCTGCGTGATGGCCAGCACTTTGGCATTGTCCGGCATGGTTACAATTTTATCACAGAATACCTCGCGCATGATCTTCCAGTCGTCGGCGTTTTGCAACGAAAAGAACAGCGATTTGTTGCTGTCGAGCATTATTTCAAAGGCCTTCTCCTGGTGCTGGTAGCGCTTCAGCCAAATTTCAGTTATGTTCGATATATCACAGTTCACATTAAAGTATTTACAACGATATGTGGCCAGAAAATATAGCTTCAGATCGGTTATAATAATCTCGCCATCGATCTCACCATCGACGGGCAGAAATTTCGCCGCAAAATTATAGAGTATTTGCGAGTTGAGCGATATGTTCAATTGTTGATCGTAGCTGGCTATTAAATAGTCCAGCGGACGCACATACTGATCCAGCTCCCCACGCTGACCCTTCCCGGGGCAGTAGTCGTTCATGAAGAACCGCCGATCAATATCCAAATGGCAGCGTCGCAAACGGGTGTGCACGCGCGATGGTCCCTCCGTGTCGTCCAGTTCCCAGGAGCTGCAGTAATTAAAATTTCCTGAGTTGGGATATGATATAAAACGCGTTCACTTACCACTCGGCACGTTCGCTGCAGTGCCAGGGTGCTCCCTCGTGCGTCATGCGACGTATAATCTCCAGCCATTTCGTGTAGGTGTATGTGTCATCGTAGTCCTTCATGTGGCACATGAGCAGCTTGCGTTCCGCATTCTGTAAACGAAGTCAAGCCAAAATAAAAGTTTTATTAGCTGCACGTTCAGCATATTAAAAGATACTCGTTCACCTGCAGCTCGGCCACGCGCCTGGTGGTCACCATGGAGGTGTCAATGCAATGCTGCACCAGCGGCTCAAACTTGTAGAGTGTCTTCTCTAGCAGCTGCTTCTGCTTAGATGCCACACTGCTGCGAGTCAGCTCCAGGCGCCCCAGCTCATGCTCCAGATTCCACGTGGAGTCGTTCTCATTGATGCCCAGCGCCTTGCACAGGCGCGACAAATTCTCAATGGGTGGCTTAACATCCTCCATCAGGCTGAGCCAGAGCAGCGCTTTGATCATCTTGACATCACACACAATCGCCGACTGAAAATCATCGTGGCACGTGCGCCACAGGGCATCGACAATGTAGGCGCGCAAATCGCGTGGTCGCGACGGCTGCAGACCCCAGGCAATGAAATTGTTGCAGCGCTGATTGTTGGCTATGCCGAAGGAGACGAGCAGCTCGAACAGCGCCAGCTCCTGACTGCTGGCCACGTAGCTGCTGCCATTCACAGTCTGACAGCCGCTAGTCGTAAAGAATTGTGTGCAGCGATCAATAAGCAGCTCCATGCGCGTGCGGCACTCCGCCTGGCTGAGCGAGCAGTCGGGCAGGCTGCTGCGCAAACGGTAGCCATGGTGGCCGCCAGTGCCGTTGCAGGCCTCGAAGAACAGATGGAGCCATTGCAGCTGCACCTGGGCCTGTACCGCGCGAAAGCTGCGCACAATCAGCGGCGGCTGCTTGTCTTGGTAGAAGGACAGCATATTGAGTATGTCCCAGACCAGCTGTAGATTAGACTCGGACTTAGATGATGGCCACAGCTAACTAGGGGCAGCTACTCACATTGATTTGTCCCACAGATTTGAGCGCGCGCTCCCCAATGCCGGCCAGCAGCTCCACAATGGACTGATCCATATTGGGCTGACCCAGGCGCAGCGTATATAGCTGATGCAGCGCCTTGACGGTGCACTGCAGCAGACCCGCCTCTACGAGACACAGCTGCTCATCGGGATTCTGTTGAAATGGAGCAGGCATTAACCCTAAGCTTCAGTACGTAAAGCAGCAACACACTTACCTGAAGATAGAGACGCAGTAGCGCTTTGAAGACACGTTCCGGTTCCGTGCTCCAGCTGCTGTTGCCCAGGGCCATTGAAATGGCCAACAAGGATTGCAGACCGAGGCGCTGGCGTATGCCCAATGTAACCTCAGGGCTCAGCATGTCCGTGAGGTTGCCGTGCAGATCGCTAATCCAGCACAGACACGCCTCAAACATGGCCACATCGCTGCCATGAATCGTCAGCTGATTGGCCAGATGCAGCGGATACAGTTGCTTCGAAGCAGCTACAAGTTCGGCTGCGCCCAAACGCTTGGTCAGCACCGCCAGCAGCTGAATGATTGCGGTGCGCACGGCGCAGCTGCGTTGATTGGCCAGCACCAGCAGGAACTCCAGCTTAACATAGTGACGCAGCACCTCATCCACGGCAGAGTCTGGCAGCAGGCACAGGAAATCCTTGAGCAGCAAGAGCAGTCGCTGCTGCAACGTCACAATACCCAGCTGATCGTAAAAGTCCGTTTTGCGGCTGGGCAGCGGCGCCATGTGCGTGGAGCTGGGCGTGCTGTGGATCGAGGGCTGCCAGCACTTATTCGGATGCGAATGTAAGCGTCTGCGTGCCACCTTCAGTGGACTGCGCTTGGGGCTTTGAGTGTTGCTGGGATGACGGCGTTTGAACTTGAGACGCCAGCGCGCTGCCTCCACCGGGCTCAGCAGGCGCAATGCGGTCTTGTTGAGATTGGAGCAGTCAGCCATGTGCTCCAGTTGATCCTCCATTTCGTTGAGAGCACGTTTGTAGCTGGACTTGGAGTCGTGCAGCCGACGCAGGCGACGAATTCGTTCCGCGCGCTCTGCATCTTGTTCTTGGACTGGCGCCTGTGCCTGCCGCCGAAAGGAGGTGGTCACGCGGCTCAGATTGGCGGCCACCAGCGAGCGCTCCTTCACAGGCATCTGTGGCGTCAGCAGAAAGTAAAAATACGCACGATCATGCGTCACATAACACTCGCTGGGTCTGTGCAGCAACAGCAGCAGCTTCATCATCTCGTCCAGCAGCGAGGGCGCTGGCGGTGAGCCCGCAAAGACGGCCAAAATCTGTACAAAACATTCGGCGGCATAGGCTGATATGTGCACCGGACTGGGCGACTCAATGACATACACCTTGCACAGATTGAGCAGCGCACGCAGCAGTCCGCATTTCTGTAGCTGTTCCATGTTGAAGTCCCGCTGCGGATGCTTGTCCCGGCTGAGCGCCAATATGCAACGGAATAGCATGTCCAGCACATCCGAATGGGTGGCGCCCGAGCGATGCCAGTCCGAGTAGCGCTGCAGCACAGCCAGCAGTAGACGCGGATAGATCAGGCTGGCCGTCGTGTTATCGTTCACGTGCAGCATATCGCCCTTGCGATTAATCACAGGCTGGGAGCAGGCATTATTCACAATACTACGCAGTAGTTGCACATCCTTGGAGCAGCGCTCCGATTTGATGACATAGCCGATCAGTGCTAGATAATCCTGGCGCAGAAACTCTGTATACAGCTGGGCATCCGAGTGGGCCAACTGCAGCAGCAAATCCAGCGCCAAGGCTTGTGTGTTGGCCGTGCCAGAGAGCTCCACAATCTGTGTGGAGAGAGTGGGTAAGTTTTAATTGGATTTGAGTAGAGTCTCTGAGCTTAAAGCTTACCCTGGCAAAGAGATACAGCATGGTGGACAGACCGCCGCTGAGCAGCACCGCCGTTTGAAGCGTCTGCGGCTGGTGCTGCAGCAGCTCGCCGTAGAGCATGTGCCCCTGCGGCTGTCCATAGCAGGCCATGTCCAGCTCTTGGCTGACATCATGGCACATGACCAGATCCGGTTGCTGTGCTGTATAGACCAAGACACGCGCCTGTCGCAGCACCTTCATGCAGTCCGCATGATTGCCAATGTTGGAAGTGGACAGTTTGCCCAGCTGCACGTATCCATAGTTGGGCTTCCAGTTGGCCACCTGGCACTGGGTGAACTCAGTAAAGTCCGGTCCCATGGCTGTTAAGTTAAGCATAAGATTGCGCTCGGCCAGGCGACGCTTGAAGAGCACCAAGTTGGACAGCGCATAACGTGGTGCACCGCCATCCAGCGTGGAACGCGAGGAGCTACTGTTGCTATTGCCAAGCTTGGCCGGTACACCCTCGCCGACGGCCAGCATCTGGAAGCTGTGAGTACGCGAGGCGAAACGCAAATTGTGAAAGGGCAATGTCAGCGTCTGCTGCTCCAGGCCATCCAGAAAGACGCCGATCTGCAGGCCAGCCGCCTGCTGCTGCAGCGCAAACACCAGATGCGTCCACTTGTTGCGCGGCAGACGTAGCTGCTGCAGCTGCACGCTGGCGCCCTCAAAGTAACCGCCGCCGCTGCCGCCCTCCTGCGCTGCCTGGTGGCCATTTAGCAAATGCATCTGGCCAAAGCTGTTGAGCAGCGCCATTTTCGTTTGCTTCAGAGCATGACGAAAGCTGCCGCTATTCATCTGCGGCGGCAGCTCGCTGCTGCTGGCCTCCATGTGCTCCTCAACGCGTACCGGCAACGCTTCACTGGGCCTGACCAGCTCGAAGATCAGCTGCAAATTATTGCTTATGTAAATGCTCAGCATAGCGGCGCTGCTGCCCAGCGAGACGAGATGGCATTTCTAGAGAGGATTAAAGTTGGATGATTAGTAGCGTACATGTGCAGACCAAGGCGAGCACGACTCACAGTTGTATCCTCGCCCGAATAGCGCGTCTCATCATCGTTCAGCTGTGTGCAGCTGCGATGCATTTGCTGACCCTTCACCTCCAGCCACAGCGACAGCGTCAGCCCATCCGGCTGCCAGAGGCGCGTCTGTGTCACGGGCACAATGCAGGCGGCGCGCGTAAACAAGGTGGTGGCCTGGCAGCGCTGATGCTGGAGGCGCACGCGCTCAATTTGCTCACTGATGAAAGGATCCGCCGTGATGACAATTTTGCCATCGATCGTTATGGGAAACTCGAGCTCCATGCATGGCTGGGCACGGCGCAGGCTGCCAGCGCAAATGTGGTGCATGTGACGCATCAGCAGCTCCACCGGCGGCTGTTTGCTGGCCAAGATGCCGAAGTAGCAGTTGAGCACATCCGGAGTATTCAGATGACTGATAAGCTCTAGTATGGATTGCTGCAGTTCTGCGAATGGAAATGGGAAATGGGAATTTAATGAAAAGAGCTCATCTTCTTCTGCTGCCACTCACCTCTCAACTTGGCATCGCTGCTGCTGAGCACGGGCGCAAATCCTTGCAGCAGGCACAGTGGTCCGCCCAGATAGTCGCGTATGACAAACAAGCGATTGGCCAACTGTGTCAAACTCTCTGTCCAGCCAGATGGCTGGCGCATGCACATCAGCGATAGCTCCACGAGCATTTGGACCACCAGCTGGCTGAGGCCCTTGTGCATGATGTGGCTGCGGTAGCGTGAGGAGGGCTGAAATGGCGTCCATGATTCGTTGGCAGCGGCACCGCCGCCATTTAGTTCGCATTCGGATTCGCTCAGCTCAGCTATTTCGCCGTCCGCCTCGTAGCCCTCGTCGGCGGTCAGATAGAACTCCTGCTCGTTCTCGCTCAGCTCCAGTTCGCTGTCGGCGGCACAGCTGAGCGAGGCGCGCGTGGAAAAGTAATCGGCATCCCCGAGTGCCGCGTCACTGGAATTGGGTCGTCTGCGCGGCGTTGGCGGTGTGGCCAGCGAGTTCTTGGCCGGCAGCTTAACCGTCTGCTGTCTGGGCAGCTCCACGCTGCCGCTATTAAAGGAACGGGCACGTGGTCGCGTCTGTGCGGAGACGCCAGTGGGGCTGTTCGCGACCACGCCAGCCGGCTCGTTGTGTGTGCTCGAGAGTTCGGCAATTTTGAGCAGCGTCTGCAGCGTCTGTATTACCGCATTGTCCCGAGCATGCTGCTCCCCATGCTCCGACCAGTCACTGGAGGCGTTGCTCAATATGATGGCTTTCAGTTTGCGCAGGTGCTTCTGCATCTTCTGAACTGCAACAACGAAATGAAAGAGAATTGCCGTTGATCAAAAGATTCGAGCTGCGAGATACGAGCCAGAGTTAGATAAGAAACAGCCAGATTCTCGTGGTTGTGTCTTATCTTGGAAAAACATCGACGGCGCTGGAGATGATGACACGACTTCGTCAGCGTTGGCCGAGCGCCAAAGCAAAAGTGCCGTCTGCCTCTGTCGGAGCGTGTGGAATGCTGGCGTATCCATGTCACACACACACACACACACCAGCACACCCACACACACACAGCAGGCAGAGAAATTCAATCTCGTCTGCGTCCAGATGCGAGCGTTTTAAGCGCTCGTATTATGGCAAAGTAACTCAGCGTCTGCCCGACTAACTGACTAACTAGCAGACTAACTGGCTGGCTTATAATTAACTCTTGGGCCAACCACAAAGCACCGTTATTAGCTTTACAGCCACGTCAACGCCTCGCCTCTACGGCCTAAACTTGTGTGTGTGTGTGAATGTGTGCGCTTTGTTCTCGCCTGAGGGGCATTGCTAAGGCTTCGCCTCAGCCTTAGTCAACAATGTCGATTGCATTGGAAACGCATTAGCCGCGGAATGTGACTGAAACAAACAGAACCAAAGAACTGCAGATCTGAGCTGTACGCATAGAGCTTCCAGGATGACCTGCAAGCCGGTTCGAAACGAAAAGGTCGAATCTCAACCTAAACCAAACCAAATTTATGAAAAGAAAAACAATTATTTTGCTTTTTTATATGAGAAAAGCTAAAATATAAAAGAAAAGCTTGTGAGAGCTAAATATAGTTTAAATAAATATGGTTTGAACCAGCTTATGGTTTGAAGCAGCTTGCTGCTTTGATTTTTCACATTTTTGAACACAGTTGTTAAACAATTAAATTTTTAATTTAAAATTGCCAGCATGTACTGAAAATATTGTAAGTCGTATATATTTTCATATACAATATGCGGGCTACATTTGATCACTACCCAAAATTAGCATCTACCAAATATGGCTAGATAAATGCAAAGATTGGGTCCAAAGTTAGTTATGCTTTAAGGCTAGATTCCCTTAAAAGTTTTTTACTCGAAACAAATACTCTAGAAACCCTAATAAAAACTGGAGGTTGGCAACTATTCTTGATATATATATACTAAATATACTTGTTTTGTATACACAGAAAAAGTCCAGCGACAAGTGCTAAACTTAAACCTTATGTATCTAGTATATGCTTCTTTCAAGTTTAAATTCTCGTATAAGCAATCATTTGATCGAATCAATATGCCCTGCCTCTTGGGGTAGGGTATGTTGACCTCTTAAGCCACGCCCATGCTTCAAATCACGTTGACTTCGAACTCACCTTCTTCGTTCTGAAAGCCCTTGATGCATATGGCCATGGTCGCCTCGAAGAGTTTCAGCAGCAGTTTCTTGCACTCCCCATTCGGCTCGTAGAGGCACAACAAATCTGCATCGATGTCCAGGACGGGCTCGACGCTGGCACGTCGTTCGGGGGAGCCACCGCTGCCCCCGAACAGCGAACCCACAATGTTAAACAACTTGCTTATCAGTCCGGCCGCGGCCACCTCATCCTCTGCGACCACGCTGGAGAGCGCCAAGTGGGTGCAGGTTGGCACTGGTTCAATGCTGTTGTTGTTGTTGTTGCTGTTACTGTTGCTGGGTTGGCTTCCGCGTATGTCGAAGAGCACAATACTCTCGTCTGGTTGGCTATTCTGCAGGTGTTGCAGAAAGGAAGGCAATGCGGGCTGTTCGGCGTAATTGTTGATGATTGAGGCGTAGTCCAAGGAGGAATCTGCGTAGTCCGAATTCGTAGCAGTCGTCGTGGAGGCTGACAGCGCACTGAACGGCAGCGGTACATGCGAGACGATCGTTTCCAATGAACTTGAGCCACGAATGGGCGACGTTGTCATCGACGGTGACGGCGACGGCGTTGCGGTGGGGACTGCGGCGGCGGCAATTGCGGCTTTGGGCAGCATTAGAAAACAGCTAAGCGCATTGTAGTTTAGCTTGAGTATGTCAACGATTGTCTTATCGCCATGTCGGAGTTTCTCCTCTTGCTCCGGCTGCTGCTGTGGCTCCTCATCCTCGTCAACAGTCATTTCCACGGGTATCGAGTAGATTTTCGCAAACTCATTGTAGAACAATTGACTGGTCTTGAGCAGCTCATAGTTTAGCGTCCACTGGAGTGCCGTAATATATAGTATGTCCACGGGCTTATGCCCAGCCAGGAGGGACGTGTTGGCCGTCTCTTCCAGCCAGAATTTGACATGGGAGCGCTTGGCGCAACTATGGAGCAGCGCCTGGAACAGCCGCGAGGCGCGATCGCTGCTATTTAGCTGCAACTGTATGAGCCGCCGGCTGAGAGCAATCTGCTCGTGTCCATTGTCGCCCAGAAAGGCAATGTTATCGATGCCCACCTTGATCAGATCACAGACGCCGCGTTGCAGCTCGGGCACACACAACAGATCCTGCATATAACCAATGTTCTCCTCATTGTAGAAGGCCTTGATGAGCCGAATGTCGCTGAGGTACATCACAAAGATGCTGAGGCATTCGTGTAGGATGCGATAATTGTCCAGCTTGCAGGGCAGCTGCAGTCGTGGCAGCTTGTGCACTGGATTCGTCTTGGTCTTGCATTCACTTAGCTGCTTGTACTGTCGAAAAACGGGCAGCACCACTTCGGCGAGAAGGCCAGCTGCCAGATCGTACGACAACAAATAGGCAATGTGCTTCAGATGCTTCAAAAAGAGCAGCATTGAGGCGCTGTTCATCAGTGCCCGATAGTTATCCTTGTAGATGCCCAGCAGTTGTGTATGAAATGCTGGCGACTTGAGCTTCTCCTCGCAGACGGCACAATGCTGTGGCAAACGCTTCAGAAAAATGGTGTGCAGCACATTGTAGTGGAGAAACTTGTAGGCGCACTTCTGATAGCTGCCAGAGAGCTGGGTGGCCAGGCGCAGGCAGGTGGCATAGTTGGCAGCATTGTAGTGGCAGCAACAGCTGCCGGTGCGCAGCAGCGAGCGCACGCTATGTTCCTGTAGCTCTGGCACCAGGCTGGGCAATAGCTTATACAGTTTTCCCTGGAAATAACAGCTGAGCGAGCGCTCCGTGCAGTGCAGCTGGATGTAGCGTTGTCGCTTGTGGCGCGGCGGCTGCTGCTGTTGCTTGACCAGAGCGCTGGACGTACTGCTCTCCATTAGGCATTGCTGCTGCTGTTCCTGGCGCGACAAATGGTCCGTGAGGCGCAGCAGTAGCTTGTAGATGTGCAAAAAGAGCAGCGATGTGCTGGTGGTGGATGTGGCCGCCTCTTGCAGCACATCGAAACAGTTGTCAAAGTGCTTCACATCGATTTGGCTTAGCTGCTGAGCGCCAAACTCGACCAGATTGTGCAGCGTGCCAAACATTATATATAGCACAGCATGGGAGAGCACCGAGCTGCTCCGATTGGCAGCCAGCGCATACAGCAGTTGACTGAAGTTGCTATTGAAGTCTAAGAAGCTGGGCGTATGCTGCTCGTGTATGTAGAAATTGTTGACACACTGTGCAATTAGCTGGAGCAGTTCGAACTTAATGATCTCATCATTGCCGCCAACCGGCTCCAGTTCATCCACACAGCCGCTGCACAAATGTCCCAGCGCAAAGTTGTGCACAGTCACGCTCAGCTGTGGCTCCTGCTCCGCATCAATGCAGCGCGTGAGTAGCTGAATGAGCAGCAGGGCCAGTTCATCACTTGTTTTGCAAGCGCTTTTGAATTGCTCAAAGCCGTCGAGAATCTTCAGTGGGAGTTGCACTTGTTGCTGAGTCTGCTGCTGTTGTTGTTGCAACTGCTGCTGACGTCGCGTTTTGCTGCGCTGTGAGTTTAGGTGAAAGCTAGCAATGAACTGGGCAATGCTCGTTAGCGGCTGCAGCGGCGCATTTGTGGCGCTCCATTTGCAATTGGGAAACAGATTGATGCACAACTGGCAGAGGCTCTTCTGAGAAGCAATGTGCTGCAAAAGGCAATGACTGATAACAATTATAATGCTAACTAAGAGCTTCTAAGCGTCACAGCACTTGCCTTGATTTGTACGCGCAGCAGAAAGGCGAGCAAATGTTGACCCAAGCCGTTGGTAAGAAAAGTTCGCAGCGCAAGTATCTTGTTGCAATCGCTGGGCGTGCTCAGTATAAGCTGCAAAACATGCACAATGCCTTAATGAAGCTAGAAGTTCTGTTTCTATATATGTACACCCACCTGCGCCAGGTTGTGCTGTTTGCGAAGCAGTTTAATGCATTTGTCTGGCTGTTCTGGCAGGTCCTGCGTACTGCGTTTTGCCGCGCTGATGATTTGATACACCTGCTCCAGCAAATAGGAACACAGCTCCTCGGGCAGCTGATTGAAGATGCTGCAATGTAAGACAATTGAGTTATCTGCTCCCTCACTTCATCACGCTGCACTTACCTATTAAACTGCGCATCTTGCAAGGTTTGCTCGTCCAAGTACTGAAAGTTATATAGCAACAGCCAGAGCCAGTGTTCCTGCAAGCGAAGCTGATAACGTTTACGAACGCTGCTAGATTGGGCTGGTATCCGAGTTGCATACAAACCTTGACACTCGCTGCTGCCTGGTTATCATCTGCCTCAGAGTCTGAGGCGTGCAGATAATGGCTCCAAAGTCTGTTCAATGTATGCAGCAGCAGTTGACGTTGCTCCTCCTCCTGCTGCTGCTGTTCGGTGGCCATGACAAGACACTCGATCCCCGCTGACTGCTGCTATTGCTGCTACTGCTACGGCTTCTGATACAACTGCTACCGTCTTCTCGAGCATCGGACAACGTTGTGGCCGCAATAAGCGCTGGAACAGAACTGAGCGAAAGGCAATATATTAGCGATTGGCTGCAGACTGTAATTAAACAAGTAAATTACGAGTATAAGTATTTAAGTGCATTTGTGTGTAAATATGCGTGCGTGTGCGTGGGCGAGCGGAGTAAGCCGAGGTAGCGGGAGAACAATGCATCGTTTGCTTGGTGCGATTACTTGCGGCAGCAGAAAGACAGAGGCCGGTGAAGCTGATTATTTGGACGAGCGACAATGGAAACTTTTATAGTTGTTGTTGTTTAGGCACTGCAGGAAAACTATTCGATTTGCTATTTATAGACATGTGCCATTGGGCGCTGCATTCTGTTGTCAAGCGAATCCAAAGCCGGTGCTTGTCGGCGCGCGGGGTATTTAGTGGAAGGCGAGGGGGTGGCTCACAGCCTCCCATCGAGTAAACAGCTGGCAATGATGCGTGTCTTTAACGGCAAATGCACGCAGCGCGGGCGATAAGCGTCCAACTAAATGCAACGCCGACCGCAGCTTCATCAATAGAAAGTGTATAATTAATGAATTGACCGATCAGAAATTAAAAAGTGCGCTTATCGGACAACGACAGCAACAGCAACAACAATAACAACAACAACAACAGAAGCAACAATTGTGCTATGTAAACATAAAAAAGTTCACACCGAACATGTCCAATTTCTAAACTGCGTAAATTGTGGCTGACGCTGGTCACGAAATAGACACATATGTACATATGTTTGTGTATTTATACATAGTATTTAATAGCACAAAATCAACAGACCTTACACGCCAACCACAAAAACAAGAACGAAGTAAAAAGTACCGCAAACTACAGGCAACAACAATTTAGTACGCCATTTTGGTTTTAAGTGTAGGCTCACTACACTTGCCTAATTATTATCGCAATTAACGTTTTTTTTATATTTTAAACTTTGGTTTTAAGCTTATTTTTCCGTGCGTCTATTGTTATAAACAAAACCGTTTTGAAAACTGCTTTGTTATTGCAGAAATCAGCTGTGCTCGATGGTTCGATGAATTTGCAGCAACGGAATATCGCGTGCTTGAGCATATCGCTCACAATAATCGATAGAAATTTGTGCGCCCTGTTAAAAGCATTTTGGAAAATGTTAATGTTGTTGAATACCCACAGCTGTCCGTTCATTTAATTTGATCGCGCTTAGGCTTGTGGTGTAAAATTCTAGTGCAAATTTATTGTTAAACTAAAAAATTTATTAGTTAAAGTGTAAACAAACGAAATTTATTAAAATGCTGCGTAGATTAATAGCATATAATCGCCTGGGCAGCAAGAACCCAACGTTCAAGGTGAGCAGTTTACAGATATATGTGCAAATAGATAAAGTCAACCAACTGTGGATGCATTACAAAAACAGCAAAAAACTCTTAATTGTGTGTCTGAAAATACTGAACATGGGCTTATTTGTTGACATGCCATAAAAATAAAACTTGTCTAAGAACAGGTGTTTGCGAATAACTTGTTGATATGCCAAAAATAAACACAAACTAATAAAATTGCTACAGTTGAGATTCATAGATAAGCGTGTTAGGGCCTGCCTGGCTGAATCGCTGCTTTGATAAGCGTTATTATGATTGTCATTGCCCCACGCGAACCTGGCCTTTTGCTATTTTCACCCCCCACACACGCGATTATTCTAATAAATAGACATTTAACGTAAGTTTTGCAAAAATAACATAGAACACGCGCACAATCTCTATACACGCTAATCGTGACAAACAAGTATGCAAATTTATGCTGGAACTTTAAGTATTTTAAACATCTGATCACCCACTTTCAGCTCATCGCCTGCTATTCGACTTCGGGCAAACAGCGCCAGGGCAAAATCTACGAGTCGGCCAGCGAAGCGGTTGCCGATGTTAAAGATGGCTCCACAATACTCTTTGGCGGCTTTGGCGTATGCGGCATACCCGAAAAAATGATTGATGCCCTGAAGGAGAAGGGCGTCAAGGATATAACAGCTGTGTCCAACAATGGCGGTAAGAAAATCAGAGTAATATGACACTTGATCGTTATTAGCTGCTTAAACTGGTTCTTAGAATCGTTAACCAACTCTGTCTGTTTACTTACACTCACAACTGTTTCGCCAATTGTTTGTAAGGTTGCCACCCCATTGAAAATTTGATATGCGCTTTTAGTACTTTTCAATCTTCTGATTGCCTACCTTTCTTATCTGCAGGTGTTGACGACTGCGGACTGGGCGTGCTAATAAAGCAGAAGCAACTGGCCAAAATAATTGGCTCATATGTGGGTGAAAATAATGATCTGGTGCGTCAGTACCTGGGCGGTGAGCTAGCCGTAGAATTGACGCCCCAGGGCACCTTGGCGGAGAAGATACGCGCAGGTGGTGCTGGCATTCCAGCCTTCTTCACACTCACTGGCTATGCGACGCTGGTGCAGCAGGGCGGCGCACCTATCAAGTATGATACAAATGGCAATGTGGAGGTTGCCAGTGCCGAAAAACCCGTGCAGTGCTTTAATGGGCGCAACTATGTAATGGAGGAGTCCATTTTCGCTGACTTTGCCTTCATCAAGGCACAAAAAGCTGATCCCTTAGGCAACCTAGTGTTTAGCAAGTCTGCGCGCAACTTCAATGCGCCCATGTGCCGTGCCGCAAAGATTACTGTAGCCGAAGTGGAGGAAATTGTGCCAGTTGGGTCCATACCGCCAGACCAAGTCCATGTACCTGGCATCTATGTCAAGCGCATTTTCAAGGGCACCAACTACAGCAAGCGTATTGAGCGTTTGCGAATTACAGAGCCCAAGGAGAATGGCAAACCCGCTGCCGAGCCCAAACCTGCCCAGCTCTTGCGCGAACGGATCGCTCGTCGTGTGGCGCTGGAGTTCCGCGATGGTATGTACGCCAATCTGGGCATTGGCATTCCAGTGCTCTCTTCCAACTACATACCGAAGGGCATGAACGTTATGCTCCAGTCGGAGAACGGCATCTTGGGCCTGGGTCCGTTTCCCACCAAGGATCAAGTCGATCACAATTTGATCAACGCGGGCAAGGAGACCGTCACTGTAATACCAGGTGCTGCTTATTTTGGCTCGGATGACAGCTTTGCCATGATTCGTGGTGGACACGTTGACCTGACCATTTTGGGCGCTATGGAGGTGTCGGCAACAGGAGATTTGGCCAACTGGATGATACCCGTAAGCATGATCAGTTAGATTTATTTGGGTGTCTACTTATGCATTTATATTCAATTGCAGGGTAAGCTTGTAAAGGGCATGGGCGGCGCCATGGATCTGGTGGCATCACCTAGCACCAAAGTAATTATTACCATGGAGCACAATGCACGCGATGGCTCACCAAAGATCCTGGAGAGTTGTTCGCTGCCCCTGACCGGCAAAGAAGTTGTCGATTTGATTATCTCGGAGAAGGCAGTGTTTCAAGTGGAAAAGGGCGTCGGCATGACATTGTTGGAGTTTGCCGAGGGCTACACCGTGGATGACATAATAGCCAGCACCGGCGCCAAGTTTACTGTCTCGCCGAATGTTAAGCAAATGGCACAAATTAGCTGCGATTAGAAGGCTATTTAGAAATATTCGTGC
Source organism: Drosophila borealis (assembly GCA_035045885.1). Lineage (NCBI taxonomy): Eukaryota > Metazoa > Arthropoda > Insecta > Diptera > Drosophilidae > Drosophila > Drosophila borealis. Next base: position 66,075 of record JAWNOR010000029.1, on the reverse strand, counting down.
GGTACTCAGGTGATATATTTGTGCATTTATTGTTATTGAACGTTAAACAATATTCGTTGTTATTACCATTAAAGTGTAAAGATGTTTATTCAATTGTATTTGCGGCATCTGGAAGTAAGCCCATGGGCCATGGTCAGCAGCGGTATATCGCGTACCTGCATACATATTTTAAAAATTAATCGATAGAAGTGTCTGCACGCTGTTAATAACATTTTGGAAAATGTTAATGTTATGGGTTAACCACTGCTGCCAGTATTGGCTTTAGTTTGATCGCGGTTGGGTTTTTGGTGCGAAATTCGAAAGGAAAATTATTTTTTTTAGAGAAAATTTTATAAGTTAAATTGTAGTCAAGGTAAATTAAACAAAATGCTGCGTAGTTTTATTGCGTGTAACCGTATCGGCAGCAAGAACCCAACTCTCAAGGTGAGCGACCCTAAGAAACATAAATACAAAGTGCCAACTGTTAGATACGTTACAATAGATACAACCTTCAAGATACTTTTCATTGATACTCTTAATTTTGTGTCGGAAAAGGAAAAACCTTTGCATAATTGTTGATATGGCACAAAAACAAAGCTAATTGAACTCAGGTGTTTTCCAACCACATGTTAATGTGCTTTAAATAGAAGTAAAGTAATAATAATGTTGCAGTTGAGATTGATTGATAAGCATTTGGGGCCTGCCTGGCTAGCTTGCTGGCTGCTGCCTAGATAAGCGCTATTTTGATTGCCATCGCCCCACGCCAACAAGCGCCCCTGCCCTTTTCACCCCCTTCGGCACCGTTGCAACTCACACGCGTGTTCAATTTAATAAATAGACAGACCTTACGTAACGCAGAACACGCACACAATCTCTAATAGCGACAAACAAGTTTGCAAATTATACGCTGGAACTTAATTAAATTAATTTAAGCACCTGATCACCCACTTTCAGCTCATCGCCTGCTATTCGACTTCGGGCAAACAGCGCCAGGGCAAAATCTACGAGTCGGCCAGTGAAGCGGTGGCCGATGTTAAGGATGGCTCCAAAATACTCTTTGGCGGCTTTGGCATATGCGGCATACCCGAAAAGATGATTGACGCCCTCAAGCAGAAGGGCGTCAAGAATCTTACAGCTGTGTCCAACAATGGCGGTAAGAAAATCAGTGTAATATGGCACTTCCTATTTAGCGGCTGCGTAGAGTGGTTTCCTGGTTTACGAACCAGTAACTGCATCACATAACGGTTTTGCCAATTGATTGCAAGGTTGCCACTCGATTTAGTATTTTTTAAATCGTTTTAAATCCTTACCTGATACTTCATATCTGCAGGCGTTGATGATTTCGGCTTGGGTTTGCTGATTAAGCAGAAGCAAATGTCCAAGGTAATCTTCTCGTATGTGGGCGAGAATAAAGAATTGGTGCGTCAGTATCTGGACGGTGAACTGGCAATTGAATTAACGCCCCAGGGCACCTTGGCGGAGAAGATACGTGCAGGTGGTGCTGGCATTCCCGCCTTCTTTACGCCCACTGGCTACGCGACGCTGGTGCAGCAGGGCGGCGCACCCATCAAGTATGACAAAAATGGAAAGGTGGCCGTAGCCAGTGCCCCAAAGCCCGTGCAGTCCTTTAATGGTCGCAACTATGTCATGGAGGAGTCCATTTTCGCAGACTTTGCTCTCGTCAAGGCAAAGAAAGCTGATCCTCTAGGCAACCTGGTATTTAACAAATCTGCTCGTAATTTCAACTCGCCCATGTGCCGTGCCGCAAAGATTACTATCGCCGAAGTGGAGGAAATTGTGCCTGTGGGCGCCCTTTCGCCAGACGAAATCCACGTGCCTGGCATTTATGTCAAGCGCATCTTCAAGGGAACTAACTACAGCAAGCGTATTGAGCGTTTGCGGATTACAGAGCCCAAGGAGAACGGCAAACCCGCTGCCGAGCCCAATCGTGCCCAGCTCTTGCGCGAACGGATCGCTCGTCGTGTGGCGCTGGAGTTCCGCGATGGTATGTACGCCAATCTGGGCATTGGCATTCCAGTGCTCTCTTCCAACTACATACCGAAGGGCATGAACGTTATGCTCCAGTCGGAGAACGGCATCTTGGGACTGGGTCCGTTTCCCACTAAGGATCAAGTCGATCACGATTTGATCAACGCGGGCAAGGAGACCGTCACTGTAATACCAGGCGCTGCCTTTTTTGGCTCAGATGAGAGTTTTGCCATGATTCGAGGCGGTCACGTTGACTTGACTGTTTTGGGCGCTATGGAGGTGTCGGCAACAGGAGATTTGGCCAACTGGATGATACCCGTAAGCATGATCAGTTAGATTTATTTGGGTGTCTACTTATGCATTTATATTCAATTGCAGGGCAAACTTGTTAAGGGAATGGGCGGCGCCATGGATCTGGTGGCAGCACCCGGCGCCAAAGTAATTATTACCATGGAACACAATGCACGCAACGGATCGCCAAAGATTCTGGAGAGCTGCTCGCTGCCGCTGACAGGCAAGGAAGTGATCGATTTGATAATCACGGAGAAGGCAGTGTTTCAAGTGGAGAAGGGTGTCGGTCTGACATTGTTGGAGGTTGCCGAGGGCTACACCTTGGATGACATTGTAGCCTGCACTGGCGCCAAGTTTACAGTCTCGCCGAACGTTAAACAGATGGGACAGATCTCCGTTTAGAGTCCATACTCTCCATAGGAGGCCATTTAGAAATAATGCTCAGGTACACAACCATATACCTCAGGAAAATAAGTATTTGTGCATTTATTATTATTAAACGTGAACCAATAGTCGTTTTTATTACCATTAAAGTGTAAAGCTGATTTTGTAATTGCTGTAATTTTTGTGTCTAGAGCTCAGCCCATGGCCTTGGCCATGTTCTTCAGTGCATCGGATCGGTGCGCCAGGCGCATCTGTTCGTTGAGAATGTCGAAGGTGCGATTGTATTTGCTGCCGGACTCGTTGCGACAGATGGCGCAGAACTGCGAGGAGAGCACGTGTAGGGGGCTGCGGAAATAGAGGTTCTTCTGCATGGTCAGGGAGTTCTTATAGTGGGACAGCATGTGTAGACTGATCTCCAAAATGGACATCAGAGCCCACAGAAAGAAGTTCCAGCAGAACAATGTGGGAATTAGGAAGAGCAGGAAGGAGTTGCGCTCATAGCCCAGTATGATGTTCTATATAAGTGGGAATATAATCGAAATGTTAGTTTATATTGATGGAACCATTAAGCTCTGCAGCCAACTTACGCTACTGACGCCATCCATTTGAATGTAATCCTCCCGCTCATAGCCGGGCGTTATTTTCTTGAGCTTGTCCACATTCTTTATGGCGCTATTGCCAATAACATGCTTGGCCGATATGTTCCAGTCCCCGTGATGTTTGTTGGCCAGCATTGTGTCCACCTCGTCACAGATGGTGCCACGCAAATATTGCTTCGGTACGTGAAAATTTCCATGCTTGCGATAGCGCACTTTCATCTGATCGTGGACGGGTTCGCCGGTCTCCTCATCGTATTTGGGCTGCTTGACGCGTGCGGAATCGGTATAGAAATACTCAAACTCACCAGTTTCGCTGTTCTGGAATGGATATGAAGATTGATTTCATATTAAATACTCAACAAGCTCGCGCTGCGAAGAGAATTGGCGAAAAATTGATGGCTACTCAAATAGTTGTTAACTAATGAAATTAACATTTCAAATTGTTTTCTATTGATCTGAACTTTTTGCACTCTCTCTGTCACACCATAGAGAAACAGCAGCAATTAAATTGTTGCTATTTTATTTGTTTGTTATTGTACCAAAAGTAGACGGACTAGCTTTTCTGATAAGACGGGGTAATCGTCGCCGCCGATACCGTCTACCCACCCGATGGGCAAGTGATTCATATAAGACATGCCACATTATAATATTAGGCGTAATATATACGAAGGTATACGAAATAATTTCAGATGGTACACACTTCTTACCACTAACATGTTTGGCTTGACACTAACCTTAGCTAGAATTCGGTTTCTTGTGTGCTCGACAATAATAATAATAATAACTTATCGCTATCAGCGAGACTTGAGATAGGCGCTTGGTAGCTTATGAAATGTTTGAGGCTTATCATTACGTGTGCCATTAAGTTATAGTATTTTATACAGTCTCTAAGGTCTAGGGTTCCGATGAGCTACGCCCATCAATTTTTATATATAGGAGAATAATATTTTAGTACTTGAAGAAATTACCCGGCTGGGGCCTGCCAAAGAATACACATACGACCCATTACATTTCATTCCATTACACTTAACAACTTGAGTGAACAAATAAAAAAATCGAATTTGATTTGAGCCGGCGACTTCTAGCTTGTTTGTCCGACGCTCAAATAGCCAAGCCACGCAGGCTCTAAGCTCGCGTTGACGTAAATCCCAATTGGAACGGAGCGAAAAAAATGGAAAATGACAACAAAATTGAATAATAGAGAACACGTTTTCTATAATGGTACGTACGATTAGTATAATTATTTTAGTACATGCAATTAAATAGTCTACTTGCGACCTGTCCTTACGAGTTATATTATTATATTACCTCTTATTAAAAAAGCATGTTACGTTTTGGAAGAGCTGTTCTAGCTACGATTGATTGACTGATTGATTGATCGGAGTTGAGCCGTAAGAGAGGAAATTGCAGCCGTAGTTATCTTATGTAATGTAAATGCACGCCTAGATGAGGTTTTGAATAATTCCACCCGCCAGTGTGGAAAATTTGTGGAAAAAGGTTGGTATGCGCATATTTTATGGCCTGTGCAAAGCCGGGTGATACCCGCCATTAATTGTATACTTATGTTAAATAACTTTGTTTTTTTTTTTATATTTGTATTTGAGTTAGTTTACACAGTGTTGTAATAGTACTTAAAAGATATGATGGCGTGTAGTGCCTGGCTGCTACTTAAATACAATAATTTGATGACTACTCCATGATAAAGCAACGCAATAATGTCGTTGTCAGTGTTATTGATATTGTTAGATGATAATCCAACGGGCGATAATTGCAGTAAAGCTTACACAGTGTCAATCATTCAGATTATCAGAGCCCTGCATACGTCACGCTACAAGCTCTATATAGAGTCTAGCTACGGAGAGCGAATGTGTAATTAAAATGGGGTTGAATAAATCATTGCGAACAGCTTTTTGATAGATCTAATATGGCATAGCTCTATCGTGAGTATACTATGTAAAAAAAGAGTACACTGAAAGCCACATAGATCTAAATTCATGTATTTCAATCGATGGGCCCTTCAAACAGCGAGTAAAAGTCTAAAACAAGTTTGGCAGACATCATTTGATGGCAAAAGTTTAGCCCAAAATCGCGACACGTGTGGGTAGTCAAGGGGGGGGGGGGGAGCGAAGAGGTAAGTTTTGGATAAAAACGCATCAGTTGCTTACCTTTATGGAGTAAACCATAGTTGGCTGGGCTTACTTGGTTGGCGTTTGCGCTGGCGCTTTTATTATTGTTATAATATGCGTTTGTTTTATTATTATTTGACAGTATTCTCTTATTTTTGTTGTTGTATCTAGTATTAAGTGTTGTTTACTTTTTCGCGCTGCGCTTGCGCTTTTATCTATTTATTTATTGATATTTCACGCCAAGCAAATAAATACACACCAACTGCATCACAAATATAAATATCACACGTTATTTGTAGAAATGAAAAATAAGTTTAGATGAATTTGTTTTAATAATTTGTCACCGAACGTTTCACTTCACGTAAAAACATTGGGAAAATTTGTATAAAAAACCGGTTATGCGTGTTGTTGTCAGTTTTTAATTGCCTTTAAATTCGAATAAAATTGCACATAAAACACATTAAATAACGTATAGTGTATTATTATACTAGATATTAAACTAATTTAGCATTTTCTCTACCCGCCGGTCAGCTATTTTCATGCGAGCAACAACTCGAAGAGAGAGACGAGCGAAATCTACGTCTGTCATGAACAGCTTTTGAATGGAGAATAAGCGACAAAGCAACAAATAAAAACATAAAAAAAATAGCTTGTGTAAATAATGGGCTATCAAGTTTGTGTGGGCAGCACTAAAAAAGAGACGACAAGAAAAAGCTTTCTAAAAATGTGTGCCAGCAAATGGATCGTTTAAAAGCTCCAAGCGAGTTGGCAGCACTGCACCTTAATTGTGGCGGCGGTGAGGTTCTAGCGTCCGCTAGCGTAGTGAGCAGTTGGTAGCTGTCTTGGCCATTAAAATTAGCGTGTGCTGCAAATATATTAATTTCCTAAAATTAAAATTTTTGTTTTTTATTAAAAAATATATTTATTTAAATTTTCATTCCTTAACAAATTCATGAGTTTTAAAAACTGTTTGGTTAAGTAGAGTCAATAAGACCATAAATAACTGAAAGTCTTTATTCTGTAACTTTGCGCTAATAATTTGATGTTTGCAATCGGTTATTGATTTCAATTATAAAATTTAATATATGATTTTTATAGGCCTAATGGCGACCACTATCCATATTGACTACGATCCAAGTTGGCGACCATGGCAACCGATCTCTCTGGAAGCGGTGGGCGGGGCAAGTTGTTGCTCCTTATCAATCCGGCCTTCATCAGCCGTTTTTATGCTCTGAACATAAAGAAAGAGTTTGAGTTCTTTTGAAGGAAAATCTAGAAATCAGGTAAGAATTTAATTTAAAGAAAAATACACGTTGACAAGCAAGGCACAGCTTAAAGCGGTTAGTAGCTGAATTATAATTCACCAAGCTCCCAGAGAAACGCAGCCATGTAATCTGAATACTTTATCTGATGCGCTATACGCGACAAATACATATAAATTCCAAGTCCATCTAATGTTCATCTAATATACTGCATTTACTTGGTGGACGAGTTTCAAAATACTAAGAAATCTATTGAGTTTTCAAATAAATTCATTCTTGATTTCAAAAATAAAACCGCATCAAGTTCTACGCGTTAAGTTTCTTAGCTTGGTTGCTGACTTGGCTAAGGTCATATTAAATCGCACAAGTTTTGGTCGTGCAAAGCTTTAATCGCGGTTATTCGGCGAAAGCACTTTGAAACGATCTTAAGTTAATATTCTGAAATTAACTTGATTAACAAGTATGACATGTTTTTGACTTTTTTATACGTTTATATATATATATATCATATATATATATATAAATGCATTTTTTGCGCTCTTTGTATTGTTTACCGAAATATTCGCAAAGTTATTTTGCAAGATTTTTATTTTTATTTGTTTTCTAACGTGTTCCATTTGTTTCGGGGCTGTTGAGCTAATTCGACGTACCTGGCTAATTTAGTAGCTGCGCGTTGGGCAGTTGGTTTGGTTGTGCCGTTAACATAGCTTCCCCAGAAATATTTTAGACGTAAATCCTAGCCATAAGTCGAGTGTATAGTGTATCTTTTTATCTTAATAGCCGCGTGTGTGATAAACGATTTATGTTTTTGTCGAGTAGCTTTAACAAATAATCTGTCGCTACCTTCGCCTGACAATGCAGTGAGTAAATCAGACAATCTAACTCAGAATTTTCAGTCATAAACTCTTAGCTAACTGATGGGTAAACAACGATGACACAAAACAACGCTCATAAATTAAGTCAGAGAGCGTAGCTTTTGGTTTTTTTTTCCAAAATAATGTTCATATATTGTTGCTTTTGAAAAAAATTGTTGTTGGATCAACGACATTTAAAAGACACTAATGATAGCTCCATGAAAAATTACCCATTTTTATTGTGGTTTTAAACGTTTACAATTGTTTTTCTGCCTTGGTGCACATTTATCAGCTAATAAATGCTGTCAGAACAGCGCTAAATGGCGATTCGGAATCAGCATTGTAAAAATCACTTATTTCATTGATATAATTTGCCTTATCTTAGGAGCCATATCAATAATGAAACTGTGATCACCACGGCCAAGGCAACAATTGATCCCAAAGATGACTACGATCCACATATGCATCGGAGTGTCAAGAACCCAACCAAGTGAGTATCGAGTAATGAATACTATTTGAGTATGTGTGATAAACAGGGCTGCGAACTGAGGAAAAACCTAGCGGTGGTTCGGTTCACGGTTTGAACCAACTGCCTGTCTTTCAAGTGTTCTCCAAATGCTAAACAAATGCGGACTATATTTGATCACTTAGATAGTGTAACATTTGTTGAAAAAGCTTTTGATGCTTTGGGCTGGATCTACCTCAACAGTTATTTTTATTTTAAGTCGGATTTGTTTAATTAACAACTGGTTTTGTTAAAGTTTTGGTTTTTCGTAGAAACTAAATTGAAATTGCGGCTTTGCAGCTGTTCGGCTTGCTGCTTTGCTAATAAAATGGTTACTCTTTTAGCAACTGGCAAACATTCGCACACTTTCTGAAGGCTTCCATAGGCACCGGCGTGCTGGCCATGCCCAGCGCCTTCGCGCATGCGGGCTACGTCAATGGACTCGTATTCACAGTCATTATAGGTCTGCTGGCCTTATACTGCCTGCACATCTTGGTAAGTCGAGCAAAAGTTTTGTTGGTACCTTTTCAACTAATTTCTTGCCAATCGCAGATTGACTGCATGTACACCCTATGCAAGCGACAGCGTGTGCCTTATGTCAGCTTCTCGGAGGCCATGAAGCTGGGCCTGCAGCAGGGTCCTCCTTGCCTGCGTTGCCTAGCGCCGATTGCCGCGTAAGTTTGCGCAGCCCAAGTCAAATATTCCACTTTTATGTTTGCTTTTTTCAGGCCATTTGTGGATGGCTTTTTGGCCTTCTATCACTTTGGCATCTGCTGTGTCTATGTGGTATTCATAGCGGAGAGCATAAAGCAGCTAGTGGATGAGTATCTGGTTGAGTGGGATGTGCGTCTGCACATGTGCCTCCTCATAGTTCCACTTCTATTGATATTCAGCATACGCAACTTGAAGCTGCTGGCGCCATTCTCCAGTGCTGCCAATTTGTTGCTCTTTGTGGGTAAGTCTCCCCAGCAGTGGCCACACCACGAATATCTCAATTATATGTTTTTCCTTCTTTATAGGCTTTGGCATTGTCTTGTATTATATATTAGTGGATTTGCCACCGCTGAGTGAACGCGATGCCTTTGTGCATTATTCCAAGCTGCCCACCTTCTTTGGCACCGTGCTCTTTGCTCTGGAGGCAGTGGGCGTGGTAAGTTGATAAACTGCATTAGTCAGAGAGCAACAATTGGCAAAATTCTGATTTTCAAATAGATTTTGGCCATAGAGGAGAACATGGCGACGCCTCGCGCCTATGTGCAACCTTGTGGCATCATGAACTGTGGCATGTCCATCGTCTTGAGTCTGTATGTGTTTCTCGGCTTCTTCGGCTACTGGAAGTACGGTACAGAAGCAAAGGGCAGTGTTACTCTGAATATACCACAGACGGAAATGTAAGTATTGCAAACTATAGCTCGTATAACAAAGTTGTATTGTTGCTGTTTTGCAGTCTCGCTCAGGTGGTGAAAATCTTCTTTGCCATCACCACGTATATATCCTATGCGCTGCAGGGTTATGTCACGGCGCACATTCTATGGACCAAGTATCTGAGCAAACGCATTGAGAATACCAAAAAGCATACGTTCTACGAGCTGTGCTTTCGGGCGCTGATTGTGCTGCTCACCTGTAAGTCGCATGGCAAACGTCGCAAATGGTGGCAATAGATTGATATATTTGCTATTTCAGTTGGTTGCGCCGTTGCCATACCGGATCTGTCGCTATTTCTGTCGCTCGTTGGCTCCTTTTGCCTATCGGTATTGGGTCTCATCTTTCCGGCGCTGCTGCAAATCTGTGTGCAATACGAGACGGGCTATGGACCAGCTGGTTATAGGCTTGTTGTCAATTTGCTGTTGCTATTGTTTGGCCTTTTTGGCGGCATGGTGGGCACCTATGTCAGCATTGTGGACATTATCAAGTCATTTTCAGGACAGCTAGCTTAAGCTGGGGCCATCTAACGTTTACCATTAAATACTTATGCTAATACCAATACACATAATTGAGTGGCTCGAGCAGAGCTCGCAGCCATGTTTGTGCAACGCGGCGTATGCGTAATCTAGCGTGGCCCCTGTGTGTGGCTTATGCAAATCATGTTGCGGGCTGTGTATGTCATCTGGGTGGCTGTACACTGTACACTGTACACCCCTCCGTGCCGTTTGGTCTGCTAATTATTGCCGCCTGCGCACACAAGCCAATAGTCGTGGGGGGGTCGCCCACATGAACAAGGCCAGGTCAAAAGTCAAGCAGCAGCCAGGCCAGCCAGTGTCGAATTCTTTTAGCTTTAATTAAAAACCTTAGCTTTGCGGCGAGTGGGCCACGTGGCGCAGCAGGAATGTGAGTTCAGCTTCTAGTCCTGCCCGATCGCCCGCCTTCCCGTCCTCCTGCAGGTGGTCAGACAGTCGGACATGCGGCAAATGCAACGAACTGTAATTAAATGCAACCGCAATTAACACAAAAGCACCCGCAGGTCAGAATGGCAGACACAGTGCATACCCTTACACACGCTCAACCGAATCCTGCCCAGACTTTGCTGCGTTGCTGCTCTCGCTCTAACACTCTCCTACGCTCTCTTTCTCGCCCCTGGATTTTATTTACAATGTTTTGCGCACTGGCTTCCGTCGAACTGCTCCCCAGCCCTGCGCCCGTTCGCTCCACGTTCGTTGTCTTTTGTAGACCACAGCAATGCCCGCCGGCCATAAGAAGCTGCCCTAGCGAGGGTTGTTCACGGAGAAATGATGACCATTATGTATTTTGTTTGCCAGCATATCGAGCCGCCCTCGCATGTGTGTTGAATTGCCGTTTGCTTTGTACGTTTAATTACTCTTTTGACGGAAATAACACAACATTCGTTTTAAAAATGGCAACAAAATAGAAATTGCACAATTGCAACCCGTTCACCCGGTGGCAGTTACCCCGCAAAGCGCCCAAAAGCTGTGTGAACAATATTTTGTGTTTCTTTCGATAGCCCTATCGGTGGGTATTGTAATTCGGGCAGGTTATATGCAACGCGTGCTGCAAACTCATAAAGTGTACATATTTTTGAGAAGGGCGACGAGCTGAGTCGATCTAGACATGTCCGTCTGTATGTTAGTCTATGGGAACTAGAGATTTGAAATATATATCCTCTTAGATCCAATGTATTTCTACTCCCATTTCTATAATATCGATAAATTACGATTTTAAGATTTAGTTTTTGAAGACCTCCCCCTATTCCCCTAAAAATTGAGAAAACGTCAATTTTAAAGCTAGACCCTTGCATGTACATACAGTTGGATGCCATATTTGGGCCCTGAAAACTTTATAAGAAACGGACTGTAAACACCGAAGTTATTCAAGACTTCCAAAAGTGAGGAGCAAAGTGTAGAAGCACAGCAGCTGTATATAGAGGGAAGCTGTGTTAGGGTATCTGATAGTAGTACACTCGCGACTGAAGTACTCTGCCTGATTTTTTTTGTAGCGCTTAAATTTGCACAGCAGCTTTCTGACAATTTAAATAGCGATGGGAGTCAAAGACTTGACCATAGTTTGATTGGCTCCGGTTGGCCGGCTGGCCGTTCTGGTTGCTCCTTGCCTGGGCAGCAGTTTCTATAGAAAGAATCGTTCACTTTGAGCTCTGCCTGTCAAATTAAATGACAAGTTTACTTGTTTGCCCCGTTGAGTTTCTAGTTGTTGTTTTCGGTTTTCGGTTGTTTTCGCTGTTGTTGCCCCTATTGCCATTGCGCTGGCATTCGAGTCATTTGCCGTTTGAGCATTTTAATTATATTTGTGCAGGGCAGCGCAAAGTTGGCCCTCGACGCGGGCTTTTACTGTTTCCGGCCAGTTGCTTCCACTGGGCACCACATGGGGCGGTAGGAAATTGAATTACGCACAATGCTAGGTAAACACATGGTCAGTGGATTTGATGTGAGCGAAAGATTTAGCTTTTGAAAAACGTATGGAAAATATGCGTAAAAGTTAATTAGAAAATGGCATGAATGCACGCATTATTCTCATTTTGTCTCTCTCGGTCTATTCAGTCTGTTTGCTGGCGCATATTAAGAATTTTCATCGCTCAGCTAAATTATCAATTATGAGCATAATGCAAACTGTTCTATTTTCAGCTTGTTTGATCAAGCTCTTTTGCTCACAATATTCGTTTATTATAATATGTGTATCGATGCTTTTAGCTGCACACTTTCAGCTAAATCGGTAAACAGTTGCCGCCTTTTATTGTACCATCTATATATATATATTATATATATGTGTGTGGGTCTGGTAAAACAATGTCGAATATTGCTTGCATTTTGTACAAATTTGCAGCTTTTGTTTGCCAATGCGCTGTGCAAACGTTTTTTCGCAGACTCTCAAATTGTGTTGCATACTTTTTGGTTGCGGCAGCCAAAATTATGTATATCGAAAACATTTGTAAATTTGCTGGCCATATTTTAGTTTACATATGCTATAAATTGGCGGCATAGTTTGTGCTTGGCGGCTTATGCTGATTAAGGGTGAAAAATAATTCTAAAATTACCCAAAAAATGGCCCTAAATAAATAATATTTTGATAAGTTATTAACCAGACAAAAAATATAACAACAAAAATTGTCACGGGCACGTTATTGTGCATACACTACAAAATAAACAATCAGTAATAAATTGGTTTTCCCAACTATGTATTACATTTTATTCTGGTTTTCCACTTAAATTTTAAACTACACAATAGTTGTCGATTAAAACAAAATTAGTTATTTATTGACTGTTTAATAGTATTTCATATTATTTAATTTTTAATTGCACAATATTTGTTGATTAAAATAAAGTAAGTAATTTATCGACTGTTTAATATTATGGATACCTTCCGCTTGAAACATTTTTCATAGTAACTATTCACTTTTAAAAAAAGCTGCTTGAGTGAACGAAATTCGATGAAGTGACAAAGTCGAAATTCTTGTTCACTTGAACTAATTTAAGAACTAGTGAGCTGTTCCTAATTAACTCATTGATACATCCTGTGCTCCTTTCAATTTTCAATTTCCACATATTTGCTTTAGAGCGCACACTTCTCCAATGAGTCAATCCATTTGGGAATCCTTTGAGCGACTTTAAGCCTAGAGCTTACCTCGTTTCGAGGCTCACACTAAACGCTCGCAATCACCTTTTGAACTCATTTGGCGTATGTGCTTATTTAGTGCTTAATTTTCTCAAAAAAACGGTCTCATTTTTATTAATTTAAACAATTTTTTTTGGTGGTACCGAGGGGCAAGGGGTAGGCAACAAATGTGTAGAGCGCAGTCAGTCGGCAATTTGTTTTGCTGCTTGTATCGTGTGAACCAACGTGTGTGCGTGTGCTTGTGTGTGTATTGGTGTGTGCGGCAGCGAAAATGATTTATTTTACGCAACGCTAAGCACACACACGTATCTGGAATAACAACCTAAACAACAATAACAACACAAATAGCAATGGCATCGCTGAGAGGCTTTACTGTATTTATTTTTTGGCAGCATTTGGTACATGTTCCATGCAACAGACGCGGCTGCCACCAAATGCCATCAGCGCCTACAACAGACCATGGCGGCAGCATCGCGAGGCGTTTGCTATGAATAAATAACGAACACACCGGCAATGGCAGCTCCAGCTACTGATGAATCCGCCGACATGGCGCTGGACGAGCACATGGCCTGGGCTGCATGTGATTTATGCTGAGAAAACATGGCAGCAGAAATAGGCGCAGGCTTCAACACATTGATTGTTGTTAATGCGGCCAAAAGGGCGTCGGTGCCCAATTGTGGCCGTCACTTTAACTTTGGCATCAGCGCGATAACACACACACATGTGTGTTTGTGTGCGAATGTGAGCGAGTGTGTGCGAGTGTGTGCTTGTGTGATAAAAGGGTCCACACTCCATCGGGACATGGACAAGGCAGCAGCTGCCTTGTGGTCGCTGCAGGTGCGTTAAACATTTATGAGCGCCAAAACGCAGATTTTATTGAGGCAGTTTCGGTGTGTGCCGCAAAATTATTTTATAAAGGCCAAATGCATAATTCATAAAGTTAAAGTGAACCCGTTGCGTATACGCAATAATCATACGCCATGCCGCACAGCAGCAGCAGTAGCAGCAGCAACAGACTCCTCGTTTTGCATGCCCTTCGTGTTGTGCTATTTAACGAATTGCCGCCGAGGGAGGCTTATTAGCTGCATACGAGATTTTGACATTGACTAAAGCCATGAATTATTACCCATATGTCTGGCCAGGTACAGGTAAAAGAACGAGCACTTAAAATTCATTGGCTGTGCGGAAAACTTTTATAGCGCACATTTTAATTTATATATTTATATATGTGTATGGTGTTAAATACAAATATATGGAACTAATATGGGATTTAACTACAATATTAAAATGTGCGAACGAATGTGTTAAAACTTTTCTCAGTTTGGGCCCAGTTTAATAAGTACTTAAAAAGTTAAAAAGGAAGAGCATAAAAGACCACACCCTGCTGGAATTGAAACTTCGGAGTGCTTTCCATTGGCATCATATATGCAAGTCAAGGACTCAACTTATTATGCACATATAGACAAAGTTCTATAACAAATTATTTTCATCATTTTTGAATTTTCTTCAAACTAAATGGATCAATTAAATTACTTAAATGAAAGATATTCCAATCAAGCGCACGCATTTTGCATTTGATTTATGTTTTTAAAATTTTTGAAATGCTTTTTGGCTCATTTTATGCAATAAACGCAAGAATATTTTCATTTTAATTCGCTTTTAACATGCTATCAAATTATATTTGGCCTGTTTTTGTGCCGCCCATGGCATGTCTGATCCAGCCCGATGTGTTATAGCATGGGCTCTGGTATAAAGACCAACAAATAATCGCACGTTCTGGGCATGAAACTCTTCAATCGTTTCGTTTTGGCATTTTTGCCTAATTGCGGCAAAAGCGTTTAGCCAAAAATGGTTTTTGGATAATTGCCAAAGAGATGTCAGTATGTTGAATATATGCAGGCACATGTGTGTGTGTGATAGTGTGGTAATAATATTATAGCAATGCTTGAAATGTTCAAATGACAAGCAATGAAAGTTGGCGTCATCATCAAACAACAACGACAAGAACAACCTCATCATCATCAACATGAACATCATCGAGCGGCAGCGACATTGACGAGCTCGATGGGCAACTGTCATGTCATGGAGCTGGTAACTGGTAGCCGGTAGCTGAAGCACTTGGCATGTCAACGCTTGTGCCGCGCCAGCCAGCTCCTTCTCATCCCGCTGGCTGCTGGTGTCAAGCACTCTGCCTAAACCCATAATTTATGCCGCATGTTTGCCATAACTCAATGGTTGCTCGCTGTGCGGCGGATTTCGACTATAGCTTTAGCTTACCAATATAACCCTGAGCTGCAGCTGTGTGTGTGTGTGTATCTGTGTGTGGTTGATGGTAACCAATCGATAAATACTTGTACTTGGCCAAGCGTGTGCCCTGCGTCGTCTGCTTTTCATGTCTGCGTTTTTGTCGCCGATTGAGCGAACAATTGTTAGATGGCGGCCAAGATGAATGGCCTGCAATTGTGCGCATTGCCTGCCATTTGTTTGGTAGCGCCAACAGATTTACACCATCAGTCCAAGGGCCGATAACGCCAGGCGGCTCACGAGCATTTGACAATCTTATCCAGGCAACTTACGACAAATCAACAAGGAACTGGCTGCATGTGTGGGTGGCAGGGCGCATGAATATGCCGCTGAGGCTGGGCATGTTGCCGCTGCACTCTTCGTGCACCCAACATTATCGCAGCACATTAATAATTATGGTTATGGGATTTGAGTGCATGTTAATGGCCGTTCAGTGCATAGTTCAAATCGATTTTCATATGATATTTCATATGTGGCCTTCTGATTGCATTACCATAACATGCTTTTGCATATGCCAATTCGGTTTGGTTTTTGTTTGCGCTGGCGACCAGTAATTAGCCATTGACAAACAGACAGACATGCACACAGCCACACACACGTATTCACAGCCCATTTGGCACAAGTTATGTGTGTGCTCCAAATATTTTGTTGCAATATGCAGCTGCTGCATATTCCAGCGAAATTTCAACTAAAATTGAAAAGAAAAAACACTTTTAAAGCATTACTTTGGTGCATGAAAATCGCATAGAAGGGCGGCACTTGGGTGAAATGAAAGAAAATAAGAATAAGGAGTGAGTGGGAGTGACTATGTGAGTGAGCGAGAGAGGAATAAAGATAGACAATGGGAAAACAATAAGTTATTGAAAATAAGCCAACTATCTATTACAATAAAAATGTACAATAGACTCAATAGTGAGAGGCCATGAAAAGCGCAAAAAGGGCCATTTATACACATTGGTCAAATTTTATACTCTGACAATGCTTTTTAGAAGTGTAATTCAAATATTCCATTTCATTATTTAGTGGTATTAAAACAATGTTTATAAATTTTAATTACCAATCAGCTTTGCACACGCACACAATGAGGTAGCCCTCACCGACTGTGTCTGTGTGTGCGTGTTCCAATTTGTAATTGTAATTATTACGGTTGTGCGCCAGAATGCCAAATTGTATGCCAAATGTAGTCACATACAAACATATACAAGCAGACATACAAACAGATAGAATATATAATGTTATACTATTTGTTTACGTCCTCGCACAAATTGAATAATGCGCAATTGTTTTTACATTTTGTGGTCGCCAACATGCAGATGCAAATATTTGTGTAATTTCAATTTAATTCTGGCTGCTGTTCCAAAGGGGGCTACACATCGAACAACCAAATATTAAATGCCTTTTAATGAGCCACCCCGACCAAAAACCAGAGCCTAATGAAGTGTGGTGAAATATGCGTAAGCCAAGTCCCGCCGGGCCTGATAAACTATCGCAGTTTATTGCAGCTCATCTGGCATGCGGCATGCATAAGAATATGGGATACGAGCTATATATATATATATATATATATATATATATATATATATATATATAGGGTATCTGAGGGAAAATGGCATTGTAACTCTTTACAAATAAGCAGCATTTCCGTGCCAGGCTTGTGTTTGGCATAAAGCCAAAGATAAATGGCAACTTTCAAATGCCAGCTAGAAATATAACTAAGCAAAAATGGAAGGTCAGTACGACGACTCGGGGGGGGGGGGGGGGGGGGGGGGGAAGGGAGAGCGGGAAGAGTGCTGTAAGGGAGACAGTGAATTTGTTGGCCATACAAAAGAAAAGTGTAACAAATCTTGCGCCAGTTATTTCAGTTTTAGTTGTTGCTCTGAGGGCGAATTTATGGGCGCGCATGTCACTTCACACACACACACACTTACAAAAGTTAAACAGCGCGCAACGGAAATGCGACAGCAAGGAAGGGGGGGGGGGGGGTGGGATTTGGTGGCAGTCAAAATAGGGCTTAGGGGAAGCGAATAACAACAACAAAAGCAACACAATTGAGCAGCAGGACAGCAGGAAACACAGGCTTTGCAATGCAATTTTTAGACGCCATTGTGACAGACTGTGAAATCAGAGCATCAAATTCCATACGACGCACTAGACCCATCCCCCGTCAACACCCACACACACACACACTATCACACATACGCTATCATTATCATGAATCACAAACTAAATATAGCAAATACAGGAATACATTTGCAACTGGCATCTAGTGAAGTGCGGAAATGAGCGCGTGCACAAAGCCGACTTGTTAATGCTCTTTAAAGTCTTTAACATGTTGAATTATATTTCATTGATGCAAGGTTACAATGCATAAGGGCATAACAGGACATAAGGGAATTGTCGTTAGTTCGAACCAGCTTCGTGCCCTTAGGCTTCCTTGGTAAGCTGGCTTTTCATATATTATTATAATTTTAATAAAAGAATTCTATTTTTATTTTATCAATGGCCCGTTGCACTGAAAATATTGTCAAGTCGTAAATATTTTCATATGCAAGATGCGGGCTACAGTTGAGTTAGATAAACGCAATGATTGGGGCCAAAGTTATATTTACTTTGGTGCTAGATTTGCCTAACAAGTTTTTCATTTAAAATAAAAACTGCGACTAAGTCGTGCATATCTTTCAGTATGCTGTATGCTTTAAGTATGTCAACTAGTTTTATCTGGCCTCCAGCAGAGGCAGCCAGCGTTGCTTTCGCTAACAACATTAACTAGCAGTGCCTACGGGTCGTATGTGTAATGCGCGAGATTGGATGAGTGTGTCTCCATGTGTGTGTGTTTTTTTGTTAGTGTTGAAGCCAACTTCCGTCGCTTGTTGACATATTTCCACTTCATTGGAATGAACCGAGCAGCCAGGCAAATGAAGATACAGCCGCGACAGCCGCGGGCGCCTGCCAGCGCCGCCGCGACTCATTCAGGTGTGCAACGAAAATAAAAAAAAAGAAGTCGAACGGCACAGAATATAATGGCAAAGTCAGAAGCTGGCGGATACCCGGCCAGGAGGCAGCTTACGACAAATATTTGACACATGGCAGGAGGCGGTGCTAAAATATGCGAGACATGTGCCAGGACAGTGCAGGACAACAGGACAGGGGAGGACAGGGGGAGGACAGGGGGAGGACAGGGGGAGGACAGGGGGAGGACAGGGGGAGGACAGGGGGAGGACAGGGGTTGTAGATCGTGTGCCAAGGATTCGTGCGTGTTGCCATGTTGCAAGTGGCAGACATTTTCTTATCCTTTGCACATTTTAATTTGTGTCAAATTGTTGCTAAAATGCAAAACGCATTGTTTGCCAGCAGGCAGTCGGGCAGGCAGTTCCCAAAACCCTTTCGCATTGTTGTCCCTATTCTTCTACAGCCACCAGTTGTTATTGTAATTTGTTGTCGTTGTTGTTGTTCGCCTTGTTAACACAGTTTTATGCTTTTGTTTTGCGGGCCGTGTTGTTTTTATTGTGCCATAAGAAAAACACTGCCAGACGCCGCGGCAAGCGGCAAGCAGCTGGGCCAAGGGAGTCCAAGGGTGGTTGGGTGGTTGATGGCAGCCTCATCTGCTCTGCAGCTCACTCCATACCGCTCCACTGGTAGCAAAAGCACAACAATAAAATGTTGTTACAAATTCATTACCGAAGGCGTTAAATTTGACACAGTTTTGCATGTGGAGTGCAACGCGAGAGCAGAGCAAAAGAGAAATAGCATGGCTGAAAGCAAAAGCAAAGGAAACAGAGCACAACATGCAAAAATTCTCAACAGCGGCAAGGTTTAATATATATGGTCTGGTAAAGGCCAGAGCAAATGTCCTTTGGACGGTGGCTTCAGAAGTTTGGCGTAAAGGGCTTAAAGTAATATCTTATAGTTTTATATCGCAGATTAATATCAGGTTTAATCATTCAGTTATTTATTTAAAAGGTCATTCGTTTCATTTAAAATCACATTCGTGTCTTTCCACTGCATCACGTACTTTAGTTTTAATAGACAGGGCCCATCTGTACTGTATTGTTCTTTAATCTATTATAATCTTTTATGTCATTTTTTTACTTTTCTAGCCTGTTTGTTTCTTATAATTTGCTTACTTCGCCTTTCTTCAACTTCTTACTCTCGGTCTGCCTGCAGGATCTGATATCTGACCCCCATCAGAGAAGCGCCTTAATATACTTTCAACTCTTTTACTTGCGATAAAATCCATGCTCAATTCTCAATTCTCTCAGTTTAAATGTACAGATATCAGCCCGAACACATGTCTTCTTAAATTTACTTGAGCTACTTAATATGACTTCTTTTTTCGCATTGGTGGTTTATACACATGTGACCTTTTAGCCTACATAGGCCGTCAAAAACAACCAATTTGACCTCAACTGAAAATCCATTCAGACAGCAGCCAACTCTTAACTTATCTAAAAATCTATTTCAGCTGCTTAGAGAATTAGTTTGACTTCTTTTTCTCAAATCTTCTTGGTTTTCTCTCCAATGGTCAAACACATACATATCTACATTAGCTTAGTCCTATGATATCATGATATTTTTAACGATTCCCACACTTAACTTATCCAAACACTCACTTCAGATTTCTAATGAATGAGAGCTGCCTTTACTGCCTTTACTTCCCGTTTCTTTGGTGTTGTCCACTCTCAGGAACTCTTCGCGTTGCCCATTTGCCACAGAGTATCTAAAAATGTCATTGCATAACATTAGGCGCAGCGTTGGGAGCTCTGCCGTTGGCCATTTCCGTATTTGCCTTTTGCTTTTTGCCGTCTTCCGATGCGCCTCGTTTACGTAATCCAAATAATTTTTGTTGCCTATTTTTTATTGCCATTTGCATTATTCACACATTTTTATCGAAGATTTCCAGGCACACATATACACAGGGATATTCTTAGGCTATATGGGCGTGGCCGCCAAGTCTCGCGTAAACAAAAAGGATTATTATCTTTTGACATTTTGCTAACGCGATTTGTTGCCACTTTGCATCTAAATCGAAATTACAAGCAGACGCATGCACGCACACACACACACACACACACAAGCACACTCAAGCACACTCCAATGCACAGTCATACACCTACACAGATTTCAAGACTCATAGAGTCATAAAACATGAACGAGGCATTCACTTCCGGCCTCCGCGAACCACCCCACCCACGCCGCACGCACAACACCCACACTTGGCTGCCTTTGCGCTGGGATTACAATCAGAGTTTTGTTGTTGTTGCTGTTGTGGCATTAACCTTAGGGTTTAATTTGTAGCAACTTCCGTTTGGAGTTTTGGCAATATGCGAAATTACTTAAATTGCGATTTCCGACCATTTCCGTTGATTTCTGCCTGACAAGCCGCACGACGCCTAATTGACAGCTCCTCTTCCTGCCGCTGTTCCGCCTACTTAAACATGGTCTTAAATGCTTAATCCATTGCTGGCCATTCAAACTGAACATGTCTTTGGTGATTGTTTCAAATTCGCAATTTGCAATTTGTAATTCGCAATTCGCAATCGCATATTCAAAGGCAGCTCTTGTTTGGTCAGCTGTGAAAATTACTTGCGGGCAAAAGTCAAGAACTTGAAAATTAAGCAAGAAAAAACAAGCAAGCGTATGTGTGTGCGAGAATTCTATTCCACATTTAACCTTTGGCAGCCATTATATGTACGTTGCGGCAGCCCGCTGCAATGGACAATATCGATTGACCCCAATTCCGTTTTCGATTGCAATTCGTTTCAGTTTCATGCACTTACAATTGAACCCAGTACATGCCACCCCCGTCCAAGCCCCCCCAGCATCCCCCGTGAAACGCATTCGATCTGAGGAGAGAAAGCATAACTTATTTCCGCCCGAACGCATTTGACTTTGAATTTCATTTAGCGCCGGCGCTTCCCAACTGTGGACGATGTTTGCCATGAGGCTGCTGCTGACGATGCTTAAATGCGGCTCATTTATCAATTGCTACTTAGCATTGTACTATCCACCAGTTGCTGGACAGTGTAACCATCAGTTAACTGGGCTAAAGAACGTGTATAAAGCAAAAGTGGGGGCTGGCGGTGCACAGCCACCATCCAGTTGGAATAAGGTCAACTGCGTTTTCTTTCTGCCGTTTCCGATTTCCGTTGCCTGCACTTCAAAAATTGACTTTTACAAGAAAACAATTGCAGCGCTGATAAGTGGTCGAGAGCAATGGACAGGGCACGTCCACACGGCCACGTTCACGTCCACATCGCCAAGCGCCAAGCGCCGAGCGCCAGCCCCAGCCTCAGCCCCAGCTTCAGCATCGCTTTTGCAGTTGTCGCAGCTGGGAAATAAAAGCAAAACAATGAGTAGAAAAAAAGAACATTTAAACATGTTCCGGATATCGAAGTTGCAATACACTTTTATTGAAACGAATTTTACTTTGAGACAACAATCAATAAAAATATATTAAGTTACAGATTTTGGGCTTTGACTGGCTCTAGATGCAGGAACTAGTAACAGGTCGCCAAATTCCAACAACTTTATTAAGTGTCTATTATTCATTTATTTATTTTTTATTATTATTATATTTATTATAGTTATGAGTATTATTATTTATTTTTATCATTATTAATATAATTTAATTTTCTCTTTTAATTTTTATTATGATTGCGATAAATATTATTTTTTTACATTATTATTATAATATTCGTCTTATTATCATTATTATTACTATTATTATTATTATTATTATAGTATTATTATTATTATTATTATTAATATATATATGTATATATATTTTTATTATTATTATAATTTCTGTTATTAGTCCTATTATAAGTAAAGGATATACATAGTGACCAGCTCTTAGCTAAACTTCTTATATATGATTTTCGGCTGGCACAATATTACGTCCTGGTATTCAAACTCCAGATCTTCGTTTCTCAATATATTAAATTACATTCCCAGATAGAATGAAGGCTGTGCTAAGGCTGGCTGTCTTCAATAATGTCACCTTTATTTCCCTTTCTGTATAGGGTAAGAGAATGTCGACTGTTTCCAATGAACTCGTCAAGTTGCCAGCGGTAGTTGAATTTTAGATTTCAATGAAACTGTTGAAAAGGTAGACTTCAGCACAAGTATTATCGCACAGACTGGCGTCTATTAAGCAGATTGAACGAGCAGTAGAACCAGCTGAACACGCTGTGACTTTTAAAAGAGACATATGCTCCAGCCGAGTGAGTTTAATTCTATTTAATAAGCATTACGCATCGTACCTGGTGTTATCTATTTAAAGTTTTTTTTTTATTTAAGTAGAGCACCCTTTTTATGCTAAATGTCTTAGTTATTATGTCCTGCTGTAAGTCGGTTGAATAGCATTCGCATAAATTCAAAACGATTTTGCGGTTAAGTGCCCCTGCTTGTTAGTTTTGGTATCTGGCAAAGTTGTTGGCCAAGAGCTGTGCTGGCTCATCTATACTGCAGTTTCTTTTGGCCATTTGTTTTATGATTGGTTTCGTTATAGCTGGCATTTCGCATCAGTGACTATGGCTGTAACAGCTTTCGACTATGTCGCTGCAACATTCTCATCTGTATTTGCACAGGTAGGTATGTATGTATGTATGCATGTGATTCTTGTATGTGAAGTCATCACTAAGTTTACTTTTATTGAAAAAAACCGAATTCCAAATGTCGCCCTTCTATGCGATTCCCATAAATGCAAGTAGGGCCCACACGCTTTCATGATTGGATTATAAGTGTTGTATTCCCTTTCTACTCTTAAATTAAATTTCTTATCTACTCCATTTGCTCCCTCTATCTCTCTCTCTCTCTCTGTCTCTCTCTATCTCTCTCTCTCTCCCCCTCTCTCTCTCTCTTTCACCCTCCCTCTCCTTACCACTTTCTCTCTCTCTATTTTTTCCTACTAAAGATTAACAATAAAATAATCGTACGTGTGAATAATTAGTGAATTTTCAGGTGAGTCCATATAATCTATATATAAATAAGAATATATGTTAAGGCAATTTTCACATAGAGACAAACAAAACTTAATTATGAATGCAATCCCAAATAAGGGAATATATTTTGCATTTTTCATAAACTCTTAATTGAGCCATTGAGCTGTCTTCGCATTCTGCAGCTGCTGCACCTTACTCAGCCAATGCAAATCTAAATTGGCAATTTGTTATTGAAATATTTTCTATGGCTAATGAATTGCACAATATGCAAAAACAAACAGAATAGCATCGAATAATGGGTCTCCGTCTCAGGCTCCCGTTAGGTCACAGTTTTTGGGGCATTCGCCAGGTTGCCAGTTGTTGCCGGCTTGTCTGGCTTTGCAGTTGGGTAATAGCCTTCAATATTTAATGCCAATTTATGTTGCATTGTCTCACAGCCAGAGCGAGTGTCCTCTCGATGTAAGCCCGCCTACCGCCCATCTACCACTCTCTGTGTCTATATATCTGTGTGCTTTGGATATGTTGCATCAATTAAAGGTAATTCATTCATGTGAATATTGCATGACATTGCCAGACAGGCAGCCGAGAGTTAAGAGCCAGCGTCTGAGGGATCGGCAATAGCAACAGCTCCGGAGCAGCAGAAGCTTTAGTTGCAGCTGGAGCTCGACAAAGCATAATTTACCATGTGATAACTTTAAGTTTGTAATATGATATGCAAATATGCCACAGGCGTGCACTGAGTAAAATAAACGAGTTGCATAAAATGCAAAGACAAATGTTTGCATTAAATTTAAAACAAATCTAATATAAGACTTGTTTTAAGGTAAGTCCTAAGCACATTGCAGTTGATTTCTCGAAGTGTACACACACTTATTTGTGCACTTGAATAGCCATTAGCTGCAGCTGTGCATTCATGCAAGACTCTAACTGTGAATGCAAATGCAGTCCTAAGCATTTCGCACCTGACGTTACCTGTAAGCACAATTTGCCAAAATGAAAGACGCCCAGCCGAGTCTCTCGACCATTGCAAGGCAGCAATTGTACTCAGATAATTGTGTGGAATGTCTAAACAGTCATCAATGCCTGCATTGAGCTGTACTACAGCCTGGATTATGCCATTCACTAATTGCACAATTTGATATATTTGTGTGATTTGGATTTAGTTGATTAATTGGAATTCCAAATCAACTGACTGTGAGCTTGACTTGCATTAGGTATGTTGTTTAAGTCTCACAGATGCATGTGTTGTAATTTGGACTCTCATTTTTAAAGAATCTAAAGTTTGTAAGGTTGTCAAGACTTTTTCAATGGGTAAGGTACAGGGCATTATTGAAGATCAAGATGTCGCAGCTCTCTCGAAATTCCCTTTTGTTCTATTATTATATGCACATCCATAACAGCTGTCAGCAAACATTTGAGGCCAAGTCGCATTACCTCGCCGACAATTGCTGATAAAATCAAAAGTTTTCGCGACGCCCACACAATGTCTAGCCGTTTCTTTGGAACGCCTTCATTCAATAACCGTAACATCCACAAAAAACAAACTGTGGCAAACCAGCTGCGACACACACACACACTAGCACACGCACACGGACTCGCTGTAAGTTGGCAAATAAATAAAAGTCGGGCCCTTGAAATATATACACTGTTCAAAGTTTTGTTGGCTGCCGTCCGCATCACCTGGCGGCAGAAGTGGAAATTTCGCAAAATATTTGCATGCTAAACTTTAGTCATAATTTCAAAAGAGACGCCCAAGCCATGCACCTGCAGCAACCGCGCCCCGTTCCGCCTCCCCCCAGTTCCGCCCCACAAATTTTAAGGCAGGCACTTTGCTATTGCTATCTCGCAGTTGTTTTATTTTGTTGGGCTTTTTGTTGGGCGCCAACGGCACTCGGGCACTCGCTTCGCTTTCATCATAGAGTTGGCCAGCTTCGGGCGTAGTTCTATTGATTTTTGGCACTACGATATGAGTATTTTTTTAACACGTTGTCGGATTTGGATAAAGCGTTAGAAATGGCAACAAAACTATGTGTGCGAACACAAATTTCAATGCTCGCCGAAAAACAAATTGTAAATATAAGCATGAAAACTATAAACCAGATTCGTTGCATCGAATAAGCCATACCCTGTTAATTAAATGAGGCCAGCTTTAATTTATTTATGATTAATTAAAGATTTTTATATTTTAGGCTAAGATTGTTTATTATTACAAAATTTGACTGGATAGTACTGAAATTTGAAACTAGATTCTGGTTGATAGCTACTGAAAAACTGTATTTAATTAAGAAGATTTTTCTCGTTATAAAAGTCATTTTCAATCATGGGAATTGTCCAGGGTTTCAAAACGAAATCTTGCCTAAAGTACGGTTAATAAAACATTTAAATTTTGTATATACAATTGCCCGTTGTACTGAAAATATTGCAAGTCGTTCATATTTTCATATACAAGATGCGGGCTAGATTTTATTTCTGCCCAAAATTGACATCTATCAAATTTAGATATTCAATTCTTGGGCCACAAGTTTTTATGTTTCGTATACAAGGCTTCTTTACTTTACTTATTTCCATCCTTGTCATATATTTTCCTAGAACTATTATACCCCTTACGACAAGTAGGTTTTACACAAAGTGGATTCAGACATCATTGAAGTGTAAAAAATGATTTTTTAAACACTCACACACACATACATATATACACACCGAGTTGGCTAACATGAAAGCTGGCATTTGCTGGCAATAAATGTTTGCGGTTTCAATGTTCGAAGGGGCACAAAAAAGCAAAACACACTTTTAGGCATTTACACTCCAGCACACACAAATACACACGCTCACACACTCACTAACTCACTTTAGTTTTGGGGCCGTTTGACCACAAGAGCCGTAATTTTTCGGTTACTTTCTATGGTCGAGACCCTAAGAGCACTCAGGTATGGGCGTATTTTGGCCACTGAGTGTGTCCATGTTTAGGCACAAAAATCTAAATGGCCAGCACTTATTGCATCTCCATTCTCCGCTTTGCCGTTTGTTGGCAGCCACGCAAAAGCCAGTGCATGGAAATTGTGCATGCCTGTGACCTTGCGACCGCAGAGCCCCAGCCACCTGAGTGCGAGGTGTGTTAGGGGCTCAGCTCGGTTGAGTCAAGTGAAACCCGTGCTGAAAGTTGTTAGTTGGCATTTTCGAAAATGCATTCAAATGTATGAAACTTTGCTGCTGGCTCCCAGTGCGAACACTCATCCTGCTCTTGCGCCGGCTACATCTCCTTCAGTTGAAGCCTGAGCCCCAGGACTTGGCTGGCTGCATGCGCTTCGGTCGGCGGGAGGGGGGGGGGCGTGTCTCTTAGCCAGCTAAACGAAGCGTGTGCCCCTCGAGCAGCCAAGCTTATGCATATATATACATTTTTTTTTTGGCACGCACTTTGCCAAAGGCAACAGACGGGAAGGAGGTAAGAGGTTGCGCGGCGAGCGGGTCGGGGCAGCGCCTTTGTGGTCAGGTAAGCCGTTTGGGCCTTTGTTTTGAATTTGTTTTCGGCCGAGTTTGCGTTTGACATGCATTGACTATGCATAAACTACGAACTGCAATTGGAAACCCAACAGGCGTCGCGACGCTCTGGCGGCGTCTCCGTTGCAAATCCGCGTCGCAATCTGCCTGATCTTTTGAAATGGTGCCAAAAGCTAAAAACGCGAAAAAAATGCACTAAAGTCCCAGTTGTAATCTGGTTGTACAGCAGGCGTCGTTTGACTTTGTGCATGTCAGACAAAATGAAATAATGAATATTAACTAGTTTAAGAGCGGGGAAAAACGTTTCTTTTTTCTTCTTGTGTTGTTTTCATTTGCATCGAAACAAAATGAAAAGTTTTATTATGGCAAAAATGTAGTTTAGGATTTCACTTAAAGTTTCTGTTTAAAGCTGACAAAATGTATATGTATTTATATGTATATATATAAAAAAAGTGCTTGGTAAAATTAAAGCTTCTACTTTTTGACCCAATTCCATAATTTGAAAACATTAAGAAAATACTAGAATAAAATAAAACAGTGTAAAATTAAAATACAAATTAATATAAAATTAAAATTTATATGCCACAATTTACATTTGAATGCCATACTATTTAATCGACGTAAGGGTTAAGGCTTTACACTACGTATACTTTATTTATTATTGTCAGTGCACGGGTTAAAGCTTTAATTCGTGTAAAATGCCCTCATTGAATTCGGTAAGCTTCTTAGCTGAACTGAAACTAAACTTGAGTGCATTATTTAAGCACATAAAGTCTGAATTGTGACATTTATTCCATTTAGACGGTGCTGAATGCGAAATAACTCTTTACAATTTTCAATCTTCCACTACTTGTGTCCATTCTTTTTTGGCCATTTTTTATTTGCCCAGTTGAGTGTTTGCACTGCCGACAACGCCAGCTACCAGTTTTATCACATCCGTGTGCTCTTTTCGTCTGTGTGTGTGTGTGTGTGTGTGTGTGTGTGTGTGTGTGTGTGTGTGTGTGTTAGTGGTTTTTTAGTGGTGCGTTGGATGGGGTTTGTTAAACTCGCATTCGGTATTCATGCGAAAAGTTGGCATGTTTTTGTCCATGTTGTCGCACAGTAAATACTTTTTATGGTGTACGTGCATGTAAATGAATGTCAGTGCCATATAATGTCAAAAAAAGTGTACACGTGCATTATCATAATCGGAAAATTGATTTAACTAATCAAACTGGCATAAATATGAGGCAAGATTAAAGCGAAAGTTGATGCAAAAAAAAAAAAAAAAAACAGAAAACGAAAAAGTAGCAGAAAATTAACACATATTCAAAGCATGTTGCTGCCAGGGCAAAGGGGTAGCCAGGGGCGTGTGACGTGCGGCAAATCAGTGTTCGATTCATAAAAATTGCTGGCAATGCAAAAAGGCAAACATTGTCGAAGCGTGTCAAAGGCAAAGCTGGCAAAACTTTCTGCCAAATTGCCAAATTGAATGTCAACACGCGTAAAAATAGCAGACAAGACGCACTGACTGACTGACTCTCCGACTGACTGATTGACTGACTGACTCACGCAAACAAACTGGCACACGCATGTCCAGGTCCTTTGAATTTGTTTATGACTATTGACACGCTTGAAGGCTGCCCCTCTGTTGTTACTGCTGCTGCTGTTGTTACAATCAAATTCAAATTACGCATACGCCGCGTGTGCGCACGTGCCGCTGGGTGCTGTGTGCTGGGGGCACAACTGCAAAATCCTCGTAACTCTAGACTTGTTTGTTTATTGTATTTATTAATAGCTAAACTTTTGAGCATTACAACTACTCGTTGCTAGTCGCTGCCGCTGTTATGGTAACTAGTCAGGGTTCATTTATCAACTATTGGGTTTCCAACAAGTTTCTCATCAAATACAGCTGTAGCTTAAGTGATTGATGGCATACACCTGCTGGCCAATTGGCAGAACAGGATCTATATAATGCCATACCCTAATCACAATCATTGTCCATGAATAAGAAGTGTCTTGATACAAGCCAAAGCTTATATTAAATAGGTTACTAAACATATTTAGGCAAATCAATTAATTATTGTACGGCAGGAAAGTTATCGATAACATGTTCGTTAGTATCGATTGTAGCAACAGCAAGTGCATCAATTTTATCGATATTCATTTACGATAGCAGTAATTGTAATAAGGGAAGCACTGATAAGTAGATGTAAATATATTTAAATGTGTTAGATAACACATTTTTAAAATATTTCTTAAAAACGTTTACATCAATATCGATATTTAATAAAATTTGTAATCGATAAAATTCGATAAATTTGGATCGTTGATAGGTTAACAGCAATAATAAGCCAGTGTTTGTAGCTCTTGAGTTATTCTTTATCCCGATGTCAGCTTGGGCTTTTGATAACATCGATCCCTATGGAAATTCTCCATAATCAACTGTTATTACTTACGATACTTTTGCAGCACCTTATAAATACCTAAGGAAAACAAAGGGCACCTACTCTGATTTCGCTTTAACAAGCAGTCCTTCAAGTATGCCTGTGCATTCATTTAATGATTGGGTTGAGCTTTCACTTTTGTTGATAGTTTTTTACGAGCACACGATTCCCTCTGGGAACGGTGCCACGTTTCGGCTGAAGGACATTGTAGCAACTATAAATGTCTTTTATTGCAGTTTTTAAACGCTTTGCTGATTTTGCTTACGAAACATCAAATGTGGTGCAATGTTGGGACACATGAGTGTGTGTGTGTGTGTGGGTGTGAGTGTGAGTGCCAAAGTTTGTCAGGTCTCACAGGTGAATTAACTTTTCCGCTCGACTCGCTGCTGCTGTTACTCCTGCTGCTGCTATTGCTGCCGCTGCTGCTGCAAGTTGCTGCAGGCGCAAAACTTTCGAGCAAGTCAAAATGCATTTTACGCAAACTTTTGCAGCTCTGCGCATTGACAACCGCAGTGAAAGGCGGCTCTTTGTGTATGTATATGTGTAGGCGTGGCAGGCGGCAGCTGCCAGTTGCCTTACACTCGACTGGCTGGCAAGGCCAAGCCATGGGCTGGCATATACAGAAGCGTGAAGCGTATTTAAATTTTGCTTTAATGCGTTTCATTTATTTGCTTTTACTTAGCAGCCCAATAGACCCTGTTGCCGCTGTTGTTGCCACCGCAATTGAAATAAGCCCCACACATTTCACTTGGCCTGTGGCCGACATGCGGAAGTGACCATCGAAGCGAACGGAACTCAACTGAGCTCAACTGAGCCCCGCTCGACATTTGCTTTGTTTATTTTTACTTAAGTGTTGACTGCTGCTTCCACTGACTGCTGCTCGGCAAATAAACCATAAAAGAGCATAAAAAATGTTTCAATTGTCGCAGCTCTGTACACTGCAAGAAAATCTGTACGTGGTCCGTGTGTACATTAGTATGTGGCCGACACTAAAAATATTTACAGTGCCCACTGTGGGTAGATCTCAAGACAGACAGCACGGAGTTCTGTTCAGCTCGACTGCAGCTGTTGGTCATAAAAACAGGAAAGCACAAATCGAAACAGCGGCAAAACCAACAACAACAACAGCAACAACAACAATAATAACAAATTTTGTGCCACAAGCAGCACAAATATAAAATTCACAAGCAGCGGCCATAAAAAATTAAATCAGTTTGCGCAAAAACACTTGCACACATATTTCTGTCAACTTTACGGCACAGCCCCACTGTACCAGCCCCACTGTGCCGCCCTCAGCTCGACATGATGATGATTTCAATGAAACGCACGCGCTCCATTTTGTTTGAGAGATTTTGTCTTGCAGAACGCGTAATTGCAGCGAAAGTTGAAACTCTGAGCTGAGCAAACGGGGAAAATGGAAGCTGCTGTTTCCTAGAAGATGCCCGTGCAGTGTACGTTAGTCCTCTGGCAGGATCTAGTTGCCAGAGGCTGGCCCGACCAGGAGCGGTTCAGCGGCAACTTCAACTAAATGGCAAGCTTTCAGGCATTTTAAAATTAAATAAACTAAATAATTATATCCAAATGTAAAATAAATTTAAATATTTTATGTGTTTGTTTATAAAAAGCATGTAATTATTGTCAGGTTTCAAGAAATTTGATACTTCTAAGCATTTCTATTAATCCCCCTTTTATTATTAGTCTTGGGAAACAACTAAAATATAAATACATAAAAAGTGGTTCAAGAAATTTGATGCCTTTAAACTTTTTTCTCAGATTTACTTAAAGTTGTAAATAATATTTAATTATATTTTATTTAACATTATTTATTTGTGTAAGCTTAAAGTTAAAGCAGAATAATATTTTAAAATATAAATTCTAATAAACTAAGTTTATGGATATTTTTATTAAGTAAAGGGAAAAATGTTAATTTTAGTTTAAATTTAAAAATTGTAGTATTTGTATAGAAATTCGTCTGGCTATATTATATTATAAGTTATTATTATTATTATTTTATTTATATATATTATATTATTTTTTACTTTCAACATATTAACTTTCTATTTCGATTACTTTTGAGGCCCCAAAGAGCTTGCGCCCTAAACTATTTTTTACAAGTTTCATCCCCGAATTGTCAGGGGCGATTTGTTTTTTTTTGTTTTTTTTTTTTTTTGCGCTTTTCGTTTTGAAAGTTGCGCAAACTGTTTTGCCTTTTGCGAGCCGCAGAAAAGTTTCAAGCAGCATCATTTGTCAGTGGATAAATAGTTTTGCAGTAAGTAGCTGAAGTTATGCTTTTTGATTATGTAGCCATGACTGATAATTTTTCATGGCTATATCTTCCTGTCGGAACTTTAAATGATGTTCAGTCAGGCATTAACGCTCGCCATATCATCCCACATACATGTATATGGGCGGCAATATTTGTGCGTTAAGTTAATGCCATAAATTCAAATCGTTGGCTGCTTAGTGGGCGCAATTTGGTGCTGTGTCTTAATGTGCGTAAGCCGCAAACATAATAAATAAGCTTAAGTTTGGTCAATTTGACAAAATTTGTTGAGCTTAGTAAAGTGCGTTTGGGTTCGCTCAAATAAATCAGTTGCCATTTAAGATGCCAGCTTTTGCCATAAGCGAATTTATTACACACTTGCCCGATTGGGAGTGAGAGTATGGACAGGCATGAGGCAGGGTGTGTGGCAAATATTGATGAGCAGAGATTTTGGTTTACTTAGGGCTCCGGTTGCTAACAATCGCCTCGTGCTGGCCGCCACTAATCAAATTCAACATAAATGATTGAATAGAATTTTAAGCATAAAATCGGAAGAACCAAAAAAAAAAAAAACAAAGACGAATCCCAAAAACGTTTGTCAGTGATTGAGCGCTCCCGGAATTTGGTCACAGTCTCACGTTGCGTATACGCGACGTGTGCGAAAAAAAACTTGCCTTTTGATTGATGGCAACTCAGAGTTCGTTTGCCTCTGCCTTTTAAAGCGCCGCTCAACAAATATACATGTAGCTGGAATAAAATTCGAGGAAATACTGAAAAATCGGGAACTTTTCGCCGTGCATTTGAAACCACTTGACAATAAAACGTAAAATTGCAACGGACTGACGAAGTGTCCTGCGTTCTGTGTAGTCGGATGTTTTGTGCCCGTGGCTGGGTCCAGGCTCCCCGTTGCCATTGTCAGTGGCATTGGCGT
This sequence comes from Drosophila borealis, assembly GCA_035045885.1. NCBI lineage: Eukaryota > Metazoa > Arthropoda > Insecta > Diptera > Drosophilidae > Drosophila > Drosophila borealis. The sequence goes on along the minus strand of JAWNOR010000029.1, from coordinate 33,639 downwards.
GGGATTTAACTGTGTCAATGGTGCAAAGGTAATAAAAGCAGCGCATTGCTGCCCGAAATGAAATATTAAATGCACCCTCGAATACGAAATGCCAAGTACCCGAACCCTCTTATCCCCTGAATACCTGCACTTAGATAAGTGCAGCTGCATTCTGTTGAGCAAAGCTTGTTGTGCAATTGTCAATTGGATGGGGTGAAGTACAGCTTGTTGTGCGGCTTATCATTGGGATAAGTTAAGGGTTAATGGGCTACGCAGCTGACAGCAGTTGCAAGCAATATAAAGAATGAGAAGTCGTATGATTCCAGTCATATTTTTTTTATTTTTATTAATATAATAAATGTAGAAACTGTTTTAGCGTCAAATGTCGCCTTAATCCAAACGCTTTTCAACTTTTATTCGACAATAAAAATTAAGCAAATTTTTGCGGCTCTATTGTGCTGCCCATTCCTTGAATATCTATCCATATCCATATTTAAGTACCATAAAATATGCCCATTTTATTTAAATAAAATAGGACATAAAAAAAAAAACAACAAATAACTTAAATGCTTTTGCTAGGCTTTGGGGTCTGACGCGCGACAAGTTCACAAATTCGTGGCACGTCGCAAGTTGCGTTATTAACACGTATTCCCCACTTCTTTGCCGGGAGGACTCCGATACGACAGACTTTAATTTTGATGTAAGGAATTCAAGAACAAATTTGTTTTGGGCTCGGGGATTTTTAATGCGAATGACGACGACGAACTTGTTCAACTTTAGTGGGCCTCAAAAAGTCATAAAATTTAATGCGATGAAGGCGGAACAAAGAGGCGTGTACAGAAGCCACTCCAGACCCGACCAGGGCCCAGCAATCTGACCACGGTCATTTGTGTGAGTGACCGTTACCCCAAGTGGAGGCAAGTGGAGTTGGGGCAAGGCGACGGCGGCTTGTTAGCGTTTCCCTGATGATAGATTTTCATTTTGAGCGCCTACTTTTATGCTAGATCATAAAAGCGCTTCATAGGCGTTGCACACATTACACGACTCACACACACACACACACACACACTCACGCACCAGTTCACATCCATACAACCACACACACAATGCTGGCTTCTGTTTTTTGTAGATTCCTCGTTAGTCGCGTCGCCTGTTTTGAAAAATGTTGCCTGCTGATGCGTATTGTGGGGCGCAGCCCCGCCCCCGTGTTGCCGACTTCTCTCTGATCTGATTGATTAATACATCAATTTGTTATAGAGCCATCAGCTGTCTGCTACACTTGACACAGTTTGCAGCTCATTAAATCGACACAATGCCTCATCAAAGCTAATTATGCAAGTTTTCTTCATTCTGTTCGTTTTGGCTTTCATTTAGATTTGTTTTTTTGTACAAAAACTTTTGGTGACAACGCACATATGATAAAAGTCGTCTAATGAGCATAGTAAAAAGGTGCCTATTAAGCCATTGGAAATTGAGGCTGCTTAGCCAAAGAAAAAAATTGTCTGTAGTTCAATTCATGGTTCGAGCCAACTTCTTGCCTTTGTTTTTTGTCATATGTATTAAAAACTGTAAATAAACTATTCAACTTTATAATGTAAAATTGCCCGTTGCACTGAAAATATTGCAGGCCGTAAATATTTTCATATACAAGACGCGGGCTATATTTGAGCTCTTCCCAAAATTGTCATCTACCAAATATGGTTAGATAGATGCAATGATTGGGGCCAAAGTTGTTTATGCTTTGAAGTTGGCTCTCCCTCAAAAGATTTTCATTTTAAACAAAACCCTTTTTAGAGCAAAATATTTTTTGGTTTAGGTATCAGTTCTGTTGTTTTTTGATTAGCTGGCTTAGTTCATGGGCACGGTTTATAGTAAAATATAAATTTGGCTTATTAGACAAAAAGTTTTGTTTGGGGCTGTTAATGAATAATATATGTACATAAAGACATATCTGAACTTAATTTGACCGCTGACTACAATAAAAACTTTTCACATCTTTCGTTAGTTGTTGTGGTTAGTTTTTTGCCTTAGCACTCACTTCATTATTCGAATACCACACAAAAGGCACACCCTGCGGTTAGTTTCATCAGTTCAAGTGTGTGTGTGATTGTTTGTGTGTGCGTGTGTGTGGGTGTGTGCTAAAAACTTAATTGGTTTTCGTATATCGAAAGACTACGCTCAGTTGCCTAGACATAAAGACATAAATTGCTCATATTACGCATACGCCGCATTGCCTGGATTTCGTTTGAGCAGTTATGCAAAAATTTGAATGGTTCAGCAATTGCCTGACAGACAAGTCTATAAATTATGCACTGGCAGCTCAGTCGCTGGAGTTGCTTAGAGCTTAGTCTGCTAGAATGACAGCATTCAATATGCATAGTTAAGCAAGTTGCACAATTTGTTTGATTGATTGACTGCTTGATTGAGTCGAGTGCTTCGAGTGCTGCGCTTCTCCTGCCCCGGCCGTGGTACTTCCCCCTAATTGCATGTTGAATCCAGCGCGTGTCCAGCGGCAATTAAAAGCCAATGTAGTAGCTGCTTTTAATTGTTTGCGCACGCTGCTTTGATTGGCGTCTTCGACATTAAGCACACACACATTCTTCGCTTAATGGCTCGACACCCACACAATATTAAGTATACGTCACGTGAAATGGTTTACTTTCCTAAAGGCACTCTCCTTTTTTTTTGTGGGCCTGGCAGCAGCATTTTGTTAATCATTTTATGTCTTTTTGTGTATTTTGCATGCATTTATTTTGTTTTCCCATACACACATAGCTATATAATATGACAGACGTACCTTCCTAAAGACAGCAACATGCCGAAATTTACCAAAAAATGTAAGCATCGCTTCCTTTATGGGCTAAACAAGCATGCCGCAGCCCCCGCTGCGCCCGCATCCCCCGCTTAATGTTGTTTTTTCGTGTGAATTTGTAATAACTTGCATAAATTAAGGCGCCTGCAACGAAGGCGGCCGCAAAAACTCAACTCTACCACAGCGCAGGGGAGACAGACACTCTTAAGGGGAAACTGAACGAAAGCCACATTTAGGTCGAAAGATTGTTGAGTTTACCATCTCGCTCGCCCCTTTTGAGGGGTTGCCCACTGCTGCCGCTTGCGACTGGGGCTCAATTTAATGGCATTTCCTTGGCTCTTGTAATGCCTGACGCGCGCCCGCCTGGTTTTATAAATCTCATATAATGCTCATAAATGACACAGAATTGGGTAAACGGGCCAATTTTGATATGATTAGCTTTGCAGCCAAAAACATTTATTTGAGGTTACGAAACCAATAAGGGTCAACTGTCCTGTACTATGCCGTACAGCTCCCTGACATTGAGATTTGTGCTTGAAATTTGTGTGTTTACTTTAAATTTGCATTGCCAATTTTTATACAGCGCATCGCCAGAGCGCCTTAAATTATGCATCAGAGTCGTTCACATTGTTTTCGGGCGTGTGTGAAAGTGAAATGACACGAAATGGACAGGCAGCGTGTGTGTGTGTGTGGGCGTGGCTGCGACATTTGCCCTGCATGTTGGCAAGTCAATTTTTGTGATAACATTTTTGGCTGCACATAAATTTTGTTTTAATGCTAAGCGCTCACATTGGGCGGACGGCATGTGTCTGGCTGTGGTGAGCAGGGAATGCCCAGAGGGTGGGAGGGGGGATGCTGCTGCAGGGGGACAATCAACTGCTTATTAGCGACAAAAATATTCTCATGCTGACCGAAACATAAATTGAGCGCAGCATTTTTGATAATGATGCACAGTCTGTTGTTTGTTTTTCTGTTTCTTGCCCGCTTCTTTTTGCTAATTATTTAATTAATTAGTAGGCAACATTTTAATTAGGCGTAAGTGCTGAGGCAGTCAAATCACTTAATGGCAGCCAACTTTAAATACCATGGGCATGCCAAAAATATCAATATTTATGAGGGTGGTCCAAGAAGTTCATGAATAGTTTACCCAAAGACAGCGAAAAGTTTGATACAAAACAAAATGATTTATGGGGAATTATATTTTTAATACACAAAAAAATTAAATTGAAAACTTAAAACAATAGTTTATATATTTTATAGTTAAAATTTACTTTAAGTTTAAAAAATTTATATATATTTAATTGTAGTTTCTTCTGTCGCGCAGTTTATAAAACTTACTGGAGTTTAGTCTTTTGTTTTTCAGTAAATCTTAAAAATACCATACAAATTTTGACTGAGCGCCGCAAATCGCTTAGCTACCCCGCTGCTCACAATTAAACTGACCCACTAACATGCAAACAAAGGCGTGTACTGAGATTTAAGACAAAGGCCGCATTCGTATGTGTGCTTTAGGGTTTGTTACTAGTCTGTGTAAGTGTGTGTGTGTGTGTGTGGGTGTGTTTGTGTGCATCTTAGGCAAACAAACCAAACAATGTAGACAATTGCTTTTAGAGCGTTGACTGATGACAATCGCAATCACTCGGCCGCCCACTCAACCTAGATTCCATTTTCGGCAGCTCCACAAGGCAAACAAACGCAAGAGTTTCGCTTCAGCCCACACTCTGTCCCTGTCCCTGTCCCTGTGTCTTTCTCTGCTCTCTCCGCTGATGATGTTGATGTTGATGCTGTGCTGTGTCGTGCCTCACGTAGCTCAGGTAGCATTTGCAGCGCATAATTTGTAGTTGGCAACATGCACACACATACGGTTACACACATTACACAAATACGCCGCGTTGTGCGGCTGCCGCTTGCCGGCTTATAATTCAATTCGGCAGCTGCTCCATTGAAATGCTAGCCGAAAAGGAGATATATGTGTGAGTGCCTTGCAAATTGCATTAACTGACAGAGCGCTGACTTTAATTTGTACACAGATTCTGCTCTTGACCCATTCGCGTGCAATGCGTGTGTCGTGTTTTTGTTTTTAGTTTATTATTTTCATTCATTTTTGCTGTTTGGCGAGAGTCAAGCATGACAACAATGGGTTCAAGTTGCTGTCAGGATTCAACGCTTGCCATGTTTATTGAACAGCAGCTGCCATCATAATTCAATATGTTACACTTGAATGTACACGAAATATAGCTTGACAGACCCAACAATAACAGCAACAACAATAACAACAATAGCAACAAGAACGGCAAATGAAAATGTTTACACACCGCTGAGCCAGCAACAACAACTCACAACACGAAACCACTTAGAGCACTGGCCATGGAAGCCACAATTGGCGCCGGCACGTCTTGAGCATTTCGGGTGACCAGCAGCAGTGAGAGCTCTGGCTTCGTCCGCTTATATAGTTACGGTTGCCATTCATACTGAGGGCCATACACCAGCGACAGCTGTTGCGCAGCAGGCGACCCAAACTCACCTGGCCAACTGGCAGTCACGCCCATTATCCATGTGTCTTGAGTATTTTGTGTGTGGCAAATGTTATGCAACATAATTAACTGAATTGTGGCACAGCTAATTAGTCCAGCACGCCCAAGTTGTGATTAATTTGTACGTTTAGCCTTGAGCTCGCAACTAGCCGCTGTGTATATGTAGTATGCGCAGAGACACGAAATTCAATCAACTGTGTCAGGCCAAGTGCAGCGAATATTTGACCGCAAATTGGGATCAGCTGCCAGTTGGACCGAGTACAACTGGACAGCCAAAAATGTGGAGCCCAGCCACAGGACCAAAGCTGCAGTGGCCACTGCATAACATAGCAAAAACTAGAATAACAAGACCAAAAAAACATTGCGATTATTTTCATGTTTTGTTGCAGCTGCTGCTGCTGCTGCTTGTTTGAGTTTTGCTTTTAATTATTTCGTAAAAGAATTCCACTCTTTGGATTTCATCAGTGAAAACTGGTTGAGCAACTCAGACTAATCTCTGTTAGCTCCAGTTTGGCTTTAATATTTAAGCTTGTAGTTGTAGAATATGCCATAATACAATTTCGTAATTGCTTTTGTCTGCATTGTTTTGCAGCCGTCGCACACCTGGCGTATGCGCATTAAATCCCATACAATATCACGCATACGCAGCGTTTAACCTTTTTGGCATTTAACAGTAGGCACAACAGCAATAATAATTTCGCACTCGACGCACACTCCGGCAAGCCGCCGAGAAAAGTTTTCACGGCTCGATAAGAGTTTTTTAATTTGTCTAAAAAGGTGAATGGAGCTGTGTGTGAGGGGTAATAGGGTGGTGGGGATTGGTTGTTGGGTATTCCACATGTAGCTGGGGCGCAACTTTTTAGGCGTGTAATTTATGCGCAATGAAAGCCTTGGGATTACGACAAAAAGACGAAGGGCGTGGCAGCCCAATAGCAAAGGCGGCCATGTCGTCTGTTCAAAGTATAAAAAACTTGCCGGAAGGGGGCTGGAGGCGTGACTTAGCCGATGGCTGCCTGGCAGACAGGTGTAGCAGCCAAGCCGGAAAATTAGCGGAAAGCGTCAAAAGCGTTCCCCAAACGGCAATGTCGCGACATGGCCGCCCCCTCCATTACCCCAAACCTTTGACATACCAACGTCTCTCTTATTCACCCCCACTTTCCGCTGGCCGACTGTGGTTTGACTTTTTGCATAACCACAAAAGCAGCAAAAACAACATTAGCAGCAGCGACAGCAACAAAATTGGCTGAAAATGTGCGCGCAGTTTGTGACTTTGCGGCTTTTCCGTGTTTGTTGTTGTCGTGTCGACAAATTTGCCGCAGGACATTTTCAGTTTTGTGTAGTTTTTGCGGCCTGTGAGTGTCGTCCAAGGCGTAATTACCTGGACTTTCACTATAATTTGACCACGCCGTTGTTTGCCACTTTACTGCCCTGTTAAAAGGCGACAACAACAATTAACTTGCCGCTAAGGGTATGATAACTATGTGCTGTACTTTGCCAGCTGCTCACTGTGCCAGTTCAAGGTAATTTAGAGTTCTGTTTCAGCTGAAAGGGAAAATAAATTTCTGATGTTACGGGTCGAAGCTACTTTTAAAACGATAGAATTAGATCTGTTTCTTATATTGTTTTTATTTGTTTGCATATTTTCGTATTTTTATGTTGGCTTCTTTTAAGAAAAACTATTATAAATATTAAAGCTAAAAACTTAATACTTTTAATCAAGATTTGAGTTTACTTTGAGCTTTCAGGGTCGTTTATCCACGTATAGATCTAGTTCCAGGAAAGTTTCAGCTTCTTTAGCAGCCGCTACGCCGAAAAGCTGCTGCGGCATCCGAATGCGGTCGACGGGCTTCTGGCTGAACCTTTCACAGAGAGGCGCCTCCAAAGGTTACACCCCTGCGACCTACCCACGATGCGAATCAAATAAACAGCCTACAGTATTAGGCCATGTCGTTAATTCCCTTCAATGTTAATATCCATTCTAAATTAGTGTAAATATCATTTAAGTTAACAGGGTTACTATAATTTATATTACAGTCTTTCGCTAGGTAATATAACAAATTTAATTGTTAAAAAGATTAAGATCTAGTTTAAAGCTTCTTTCGTCGTATTTTAATTAGACATTGCCCGCTGTTATGAAAATATTGCAAGCCGTAAAGATTTTCGCACACGATTTGCGGGCTAAATTTGATCCACACCCAAAATTGGCATCTACCAAATCTGATTGAATAAATGCCATGATTGGGGCCAAAGTAATTAATTCTTTGGTGCTGGATCTACCTAAAAAATATTTTATTTTAAACCAAATAGGCTGTGAAATAAATACGGCTTGGTTTGGTTTTCGGGTTGGTTTCGGTTCAAAGTAAAAAATAAATTGGCATTGGAATTCGAATTGAACGGTTGAAAGCCAATTTGCAATTTCAATAATTAAAATTTAAATAATTTCTTATGTACATTTTTTTATAAGATAAATATTTAAGCCAAATTATTTTGTGTGCATTGTAAACTTATTTTAATTTGCATATTCCATTTTTTGTATAAATATTGCGAGTTCCACTTGGCATAATAATTGGCTTTCAGTGCATTTCAGTTTCTATATTTTAAAGTATATTTTTTGTGTAAGCGCTTAATTTAAGGTTATACTTGGCTCTCCTTCTTACTTTCGCTGTTATTCTTGCTGGGACTCTCTCATACTCTCACGCATATCAAACACGGGCGTTGGCCCCTGCGTTTAAGTAGCCATTGTTTTAAGTGTTGTTTTTGTTGTTTTTGTTGTTGTTGTTGCTTTGGCCTGCGGCTTTGAGGCGGCTTAAAATTGGATTTGCTTTTTTGGTTTGACAGCGCTCTTTGTTGTTGTTGTTTTTGCTACCGTTGGTTTTGGCCCTCTCATGTGCGTACTTATAAACTTGTCACTTTAATAACTTTTTGCTGGTATTTTCCTTTATTTTTTTCGTATTGTTTCCTTTTGTGGCAGCTTCATCAAAGCACGTTTTAATTGCTGTCCTAACAGCTGTGCAAAATATTTATTTAATTTGTTTTCTTTTTATACCATATCTTTTGGCTTTGTTTGTATTTTATTTTTAGACGTGCCGCAAATCTCGAACGGAATGCCAGCAGCATTTGCTTTTTATGACTGCCAAACATGAAAGACAAGAACGTGGCAATGGGCACTAACAATGTGTGAAAATTCGCACGTTTCGTCATAAATAGCAATAAAACACACAACAATAGAAATGAAAAACAATTTATAAATTTACGTTCCTTATAATTTGACATTTGTGGCTGCGATATTAGAATTTGCGGGTCCATTGTCGGCAAATGGCGAGGCACGCAAATTGCAGCTATGGACAAAGTTATGACTAGGCTGGTGTGGTCGACGCGGGGTGGAGGGGAACTTGGAGGCTACTTTAAGTTACGCTCTACTCCGACACTTGCCTTAAGCTCCTTAGTCGCATGCCACAGATGCAAGAAACTTTCTGCCTCGCAAGAAGTTATTCGAGTGTGCGTTGCGCCTGTCGCTATGCAACAATTTCAATTTATATTTTCTTATAATTTGCTACTTTTTTAATTTGATCAATTTCACGCTAAATGTAACACGCACAAAAGTACATTTTGTAATTATTTGCACAAGAGCTTAATTGTTTGCATTTTCCAACGAATTTCGCACAAATATTGACAAGGAGGGGCGCGAACGCCTGTGGTTGAAAATTATCACAGAAAAACTCAGTTTCATTTGTACTTTATTTTATTTATTTTTTTTGCAACGCACTTCAATTAAATAAATAGACTTATTTTGTTATGGGGCGCCAACGAAATTTAAACCAACATAAAAAATGTGCGCAGCAAAATGGGCCGCAGTTCGTATGCGTGAGTGTGTGTGTATGTATGGGTGTATGAGTGTTTGTAACTGAGCATTGAACCAGTTTCAGAAGCCGCACACAAACATCTGCTCCAACAAGATGAGGATGGTGGTAGGTGGGAAAGGGGATAGGGGTTTGCAAAAGCTGGCTGCAGCTTTTAGTCAAGTCTCTGGTTGTACATAAAAAAAGTCAACAAACATGTAAATTATGAAAAATGTATTAACAAAGCAACGTAAGCGCAAGCACACACACACACATGTTTGTCCACATACAATGCTATTCAAATTTGTAGGTCAACTAATGAAAAGTAAATAGAAAAAGTTTAAGGTTCAATAGCACACAAAAGCAAACTCTTAGGTATTTTAAGTCCAGAAACTGTAAAAAAAGAAAAGTAATAGGTATGAGCTGTGACACTGTGGTGGACAGCTCCTGACTGTGCTCCTCTCTGTTTCCAGCACAATGAGTCCAAAGGTTTCCTGGAAGCAGTAGCTGCCCTACTGCTGGAACTTTGCTTTCCATGGAATCTACCTACCACGATGCAACTTCTACCTAAGTCCAAGTAGCTAAGTAGTCTAGCTTATAGCTTAAGCTGCTTCTGTTAACTTGTAGTATTATTATTATTATTATTTACCCAGTAATTCACGCACCTGGACCTTACGCATAAAATCCTTGCCTCTACAGAGTATAAGACCTTCACAGCTTTCAATTTTTATTAAGTCTCTGGAGGGGTTTTTGAGGTTTGATTTGAATTTAATAGATCACCAAAATATTGAAACATATTTCAAATCGATAATTTCAAAAAAAAGTATAAGCGATACGTTTTAACGAATTGTTTACAACCTTAAAACCATTTTTGAGCATATCAAATGACAGCCGAAGAAATTATTTGTATGTTTATGTTTAACTAACACCATAGAGCTTACGAAATTTCTTTTGGTCTTTTGCGAGCATCTACTCATTACCATTCTGCTGGGCATCCGCCTGCTGGCTCTCAGCCTCAGTTGGTCCTGGTACAAACGTATTGTTCCGTCTGGCGATCTCGCGCTTCTCATCGTCGGTCAGCGGACCAGTGCCATAGACAGGTATATTGTGATAGAGCTTGGCCAGCGGGCTCAGGTTGTTTAGCTCGTTGTGAAACAGAGACAAGCGCTGTCCGTATGGTCGATTCTGCATGAATTGGTCGCCGTTCTGTTCGTCGTCGTCTTCATTGTTGACCATCAGATTCAGCGATGGCATCCAGCTTGAGAAAGAATCGGACATGATTGGCGAAAAGTATGAAATGCTTGGCTCTAATCTGTTTTCAAGATATTTTCGATAAAATTAATAAAAAAAATGTATCTTAATGTGCAGCGCTGAATTTCGAATGACTACTTCTCAATTTTGTATCGGCCCCAGCTCAGCGTTCACAGACAGCTAACTGAAGGACTGCCTAGATCTAAGAAATTTCAAAAATGTTTAAGAAAATTTAACATATATTATACTCATTTTTCTTGGCATACGTATCACACTGGTTTTCGTATTACAGACTGGCTGTTCGTGATTTAAAGCTCTTGTTTCTCTGGTATAAACGATTTTATAAGCAATCAGAGAAAGTTTCAGAACACATATTTTCTCATTCGAATCACTCGATAATTAAGAGGAACTAATTATTATTAAAGTAAAAATATTGTGTGTTTGACATCTTTTTAGTACTATAATCAGGGCAGCAAACTTAAGAAAAACTATTGGTGGCTCCATTCAGGCTTTGGACCAGCTCGCTCCCTTGAATTTCTGGTTGAGAATCTTGGTTTTTGTCATATATTTATTTTTCCTATTTAAAAATCTTAATGAAACAATACAGTTGGCAATTTTGAATTGTCTCTTGCCCTACAAATATTGCAGGCCGTATATATTTTAATTTTCAGCAACACATACCCAAAGCTAGAACATTTTTAACACGTTTAGATCAATTCAATGATTGGGACTATAGTTATTTATTTTTTTTTTTTTTTTGAGCCAAACCAGTATTGTTCAGACTTGCAATTGGAATACATATGTCTTATTGCTGAAATTTGTTTCTATAAACGTGTCCATCACTGTACACATGGCTAACAGACACGCACACTCACATACAAACACACACATGCTGAATTACTGTGTCTCGTTAGCCAGTGGCTGTGGCTGTTGTTGTTGTTTTTTTGACTTTTTCACAGACACTTCAGTCGGCTAGGCCGTGCGACAATATCCGCAGTGTGGCTGCTGGCAGCCAGCCCCGCAGCCCCACAGCCCCGCAGAGCCTGTTCCCCCCTCTCGCACACAGCAGCTAAATATTGTGCACCTGTTTTGTTTATTTTGACTGCACTGTTGTTGCTGTTGTAGCTGCTGCATTTCTCGTTGCTGTTGTTGTTTTCATAGAGAGCAGCTGCTGTCGTGTTGTGCATTTAAATGCAGAGCCCAAAATACAAAAAGCGAAAGGCTGGCAACGCGTATTTTTAGGTTATTGTTGCCACATTTGAAGGTTGCTTGGCTCATTTGCTGGCCGGAAACCGAATTGAAAGCATCTTTTAGCCAAATAAACAACAGCAAACCGTAAGCAAACAAATAAACTCATTACAAAGTATATCCGCTGGCGATTCGATGATTTTAAAATTCAGCACAGCAAAAGGCAACTTTTAACTGCAGCTTAGCAGCAGCTGGAGTAGCAGCAGCAGCAGCAGCAGCGGCAGCGGCTACGCTTAATTAAATGCCCAACAAGCAGCAAATTAAATAAATACGCACTGCACACAGCATCAACTCTGGGTAAATAGCGGCTGCTCTGGCAGCTCGGGTAGCTCTGAGCCAACCTTTGTTCTTCATTGACAATGCAGCGGGACTAATCAGTTGAGAAAATGGCGAGATGCTGCGGCAGCAGCAGCTAACAAAAGGCCAAGCGGACCCTTTGGGCCATTAATTAGCTGGCACAAACAAAAGAAAAACTTGCCGAGCATAGCTCGAAACGAACGTTAAGCGAAAATGAAACCCAAACAACGTGCGGTCAAAAATGCCAATACAATGTATAAATAATTGTAAATGGGTAGATGCCCTGGCAAAATTCGTTTAATTATTACGCATTCTAAACAAGTTGCCCAACTCTCCCATCTCCATCACGACCAAGTATATCACATATCAACGCCCTTGTCATACCCTGCAGACTTTTCGTTAGGGCATCAATCAAGCATACCCTGCTCCCACTTCATGGCCCGCCAATTAATCGCAATCGTATTAAGATTGATCATCAGCAGCATCCGTGAGTGACACGCAACAGCCTGTACGTAATTTTTGCATTTTACTTACTTAATTTTTATGAGACAGCAATTAAAATATTTTCAGAAGGTTCTTAAAACGCGTTGACAAGACGAGTTAAGTTGAGTTAAGCACAAGCAAATGAGTTAACCGCAGGCATGCAGCATGCGCTTTATGCATTAATATGAATGCTTTAAGGGCTTCATTAAAATAATTAATTTAAATTAAATAAAAATAAAAATATGATCCCAAAGGTGGTATTTCTTTCAGATATAAAATTTCATTAAATATATAAAATAAAGAGGACACAAAAAATATATGTAATACATTTATTGATTACTTGTCATTTTTTGTATATGCTTAATTTTAATATTATTATTAATTTCAATAATATTCCATTCCATTATATTCCACTCCATTATATCTCTTATTATTCAATTTTGTTGTTTACAATTCTGCTTAGTTTCTTAAAATAATTTTGTCAATCTTCAAATGGCATAAAATTGAGATTATGAATTCTAACAAATCGGTTTTGGACGCCGCCACAAACTGGATGACAGCAACATTTATAAAATCTGACACAAATTGAACAAGGTTAAGGTTACATATTTCCCGGGGCTGTGGGTTTGCGAGTGCTTTTAGGCCAGATACCAGCGTGCAGTGAAGCGTGGCAGCATTTGGAGTTATTGTAGTGGCAAAAGTTTTGGCCTTGCAATTTAACTAAAAGCCCCAATAAAATTGAAAGGTGTTTGGGCCCGGCGCAAAAAATATATGCCCAGCAAATACTTGTAGCGCTCGATAAAGTGCTTACATTTAACGCTTGCAGTTGTGTGAGAGAGAGTGTGGGACAGGAAGTTATAAGCATGTGATAGCCGTGGCATAAACATTTATGTAGCTACTTTTCACAGTGCTGTGTGGGTGTGCGGGGTGTGCGGGGTGTGTGTGTGTGTTGGTGTGTGTGCAACGCATAAAAACTGCCATGCCACGCAAATCCAATTGAAATCGTTGCATGGTGCGAGGCAAATCCATTTAATAACCAACATAAATACTCTAAAGAAGCTTTACGACTTGAGTGCGCCACAGGAAACTATTTTGCCAGCAGACGGGCTGACAGAGACGACCATATTAAGCTGAAGGCTAAGGGCGTTGGGCGTTAGGCACTGGGCGAGGGACGGTGCGGTGCGGTGCGGTGGGGTTGGGTGGGGCGTGTGACAGGCAGCAAAACTGGCTTTAAGCTCAAGTGAGTGAGACATTCAATGTAGTATATGTGTCGTATATTTGCATGACAGTTCATTCAAATACGCGCTATACACAAGCGAGCCTGTGTGTGTGGTCTGTGTGTGTGTCTGTGTGTGTGTCTGTGTGTGTGGGTCTGTGTGTATAAATAACATGCAAATATCTGTGGGCGTGTATCCCGTTGCAAAAATTGAGTCGCCACAGAGACCAAAGCAAGGTCGAAGGCAGCTTTCAATTCTATCTGCCCGCTGCTTATTTTTATGCTGATTAACCTAACAACTCGATTCGGTCTTGTGACACACACCCACACACCCACGCCCCGACAAACTCACACCCACACACTGTGTCACACGTAATTGAATAAGAATATGACTCGTTTCAATATTTTATACCGTGCCCCACAAGATTGCCCACAATCATAGCCAACACGTCGCCCCAAAAACTGTGACTGTGCCCATAAAAACTCATAAACTTACCATAAATATCGGCCCACTAAACTGGCGCCATATTATTGTTTTACCCCAGCAAATCTTTATAAAGGGGGTATATTAGTCAAGGCTACATAGAAGTTGATTGTTATTAAAAAATATATTTACATTAATAATACGCCACGTGGTCTAAGTAACTTTTAAGGCAGCATAAACTGCAACTAGCTTATGATTATCTATATAAAGGGTATCTCTGCGTACGGCAGCTAAATGCTCAACATTTTATTGTTTGTATTTTTTTCTGCTATCGAGAAAGAAATATGTTCGATTAGGGCTGTTGCGCCCAAGCGGATTTTGTTTAGCCCATTCAGCCGTGCTAAAGATGATGTGTAATTGCATTTTATGGCCATAAATAAAAGTTTGAATTGGTGCCACGCCTCGAACTTTGTGTTGGCCACAAATAATTCAAGTGGCAGAGCGTGCGTTTATGTCTTCATTAGGAAGCAATTGCAGTTGCAACAGTTGCAGCTGCAGTTGAAATATTTAAGCAATGCCGCAAGATTTCTTAATTAAAAAGTTGCTCCATCGTCGGGCTCACATCTTTGTCGGCATCTTGGCGAGCATCTGAGGTGTCAGCAACAATGAAAATAATTTGTGCTGTTCTCGTTTCTTTTTGTATACCCTGTACACAAAGAGCTGCTGAAAGCTGGCATAGAAAGTTAACAACCGCAGAGTAAATCTTTGTTTTGCCTTTGACAATTTCTGTGGTTGACAAAGCTGATGCGAAATAATATTTACGGCGCCTTAAGTTAATCCTTTCTAAATTGAATCCTCTTAGTGTCAAGGAGTATCTTCTAGTTAGGTTAGGCTAACAGCTAAATTCTTCTTACTTGTTTATTTGTGTATTTTGTATTTTCTGTTGCTGTCGCTTACGCCCCTTTTTGGCAATTTGCTTTTGCACATTATTCTTCATTTACTTTGCAGCGAAATCTACGAAATTTCATTTGCAGTTATGTTGCTATTTTTCCGGCAACAATTTTCCAGAAGCCGTCGCAAACGTCACTTCTGCTGCTGCGTCTGCTGCTCCAGCTTAGCTGCGGACTGTACTGAAAATATTTGCCAAGCGCTTCAATTTGGACGCAGAGTCAAACAATTTGCCTGGTCAGGAAAACGAAATATATGTGCATAGACGTGAAGTCATAGCACATTTATATTAGTGTGAACTTGGCCTGCACAATGCCAGGGCAGCTCTATAAGTTTTGGATTTTAATGCTAAGCACACACTTCAATTTGTGTATGTGTGTGCTGATGTGTTGTTGTGTGCGTGTGCGTGTGCCTAATGCTGACGTTGACTTCGCTGCCTAGCCTGTTCAACAATTTTTGCACGCCTCAGTTGTTTTGTTGAAAGTTGAAAAATTGTATTGCATACATTTAGGCAAACAACTTTGGACCAGGACAAAGTTTTCCGTTCGGACACTGCAGCCTCATATTACACTGCAGTTGGGTTCATTCATCAACACCATGCATCATAATCATATTGCTCACAATATATATATATATATGGAAGACTTTTAACAAACTACCAACAAGTATTCTTTTTCATAAGCTAAGCCACAGCTGAGGCAAGTAGAGCGAGCTATAATATGTGCAGGAAACACAAGTTATTGATCTGTAAGCTTGGCAGAAACTTTTTATCTTTTTGCTTTCAGCTTACAGTGCTCAATGAAGCTTTAAGCGAGCTTTAATATTTGCAGTTCTTTGCAGTTGATCCGTAACCTAAAAGCTTGCCAGCAAGCTTTAATTTAGTTATACGTTCCAAGGCTTATTGAATCCTTAAACTAGCTTTAATATATTCAGTGCATACAATATATTGATCTGCAAGCTAACAACAGCTCATTGTAGTTTTCAGCATGCTTTTATATATTCAATATTGATCATTACATTCAGCTTTTAAAGTCCATTGGAGCTTTAAGCGAGCTTTAATCTATTCAATAAGTATAATTTTTCTGTAGCTTTCATTTATTACGCATTAAGCTTTTGTGGGAAGAGTACAAAAGCTTCGCTTAGCCCTCTTTTATTTCTCAATATGCGACAGGTCAGCACATTTTGAAAACTTTTTATGCATTGCCTATAAATTGCCTGGCAAGCCACCTTGACAAGAAATTTACTAGAGATATTTCATGGGCACAACTTTGTGCTGCACTTTGAGGTATATTCTAATTGCATTTTAAATGGTTGTCACACGCACGCATTGTTGTGTCAATAAGGCAACCGCACACGCTTTGCCGCCGCAAATATGTTAAATTAATTCAATATTAAGCAATCAAATATTGTTACCACATCATAAACAGCTGCGGCAGCTGGCACAGCCGCAATGTCAATAGAAGGCGTCTAGAATTAGGCACTGCCAAATTGCACAGCAAACAGTTGAAAGAAGAAGACGCCTGTTCATTTATATTAGCAGCAAATTGAATAGTTGCAAAGGAAATCAATGCCGTTTCTCTGGTTAGCCGTCTCTTGACATACACTTTGCCATGCAAGAAATTTATTAAATTCTCTTCTCTCTGCCGGGGGCGAATCTATGTGTGGCGTAATCCCCCAAGCAAGGCCAATGATTGGCCTCGGCGTTTTTATTAATTTCGTTTTTGTACAGCTGGCGCCAAGTGTTCGCGTTTTGCATGTACAAAAAGCGGACAAAAGCTGCGACAAAAGAATTTAATTAAAGCGCAACTGCATTGTCTGGGCTGGCTGGCAAACTCCCCGATGTTGCTGCCGCCCTTTCTGCTTTGCTCTTTCCACTTGGTGTAGTTCGTGTCAGTTAAAGGATTAAGACGTTGCCCTGTCCGCACACTTGACTGGATTGCCCGTGAGTCTCTTATCAGACAGCCAGCCACGCCCACAGCATTCCATATACACGCCTGCCTTAAATAAAGGCTTACTGTGCCGCATCATTCTGCTGCATTTAATCTTATTGTTTTTCTTTTTTTGCTATATGTTCATCGGATTACGCTACAATGTGCAAACCCAATTTGAAGACGGTTCACAATTTTAAATATTTATAATTTGCATAAAGTGCAGCTCAGTAGTCAAATGTGTGTTTTGCCGTGTCTCTCACATGGCACAAATAATAAAAGTTTTTTAATTACGCTCACACAAGCACACACACATACACACACAGGAGGGCAGGCAAGCAGCTCCTGTGAGTTTGCGTTGCTTGCGCTGAAAAGTAGGCAATGTTTATTACATTGCGCGGGAAAGAAGGTTGCGGAAGCTGTTGTAACACCACCAAATACCACTTGGCACCAACACCGCCAAAGTATTCGTGTGCGTATTGTGCATGTCATTCTGACACGTTTCTTGTCGCTGTCAGCGTCTGTCATACGCCATGTTGTACACACATATTTTGACACTTTTGATGTGCATTTAATTGCAGCAAAATATTAAAGTAAATTCTTTTGCATTGTTTACTGCTTCAGTTGTCACCGAGTCTGTCAGAAAGTTACAAAGTGTCTGGCCGTTTTCATGCTCATAATAATTTTGTATAGAAAGCGAAGAGATAAAAATTCATAATTTATATAATATCTAGAAGTAGGCTGAATGTGACTATAACTAAATAGAGTTCTTGTATAAAAAATCGAGCAATAACTAGCTTTTGCCTGACATTCGAACCAAGACCTTATAAAATAGGTCTGTTTGTCTGTAAGGGTATTTAGTCTTCGGCACCCCTAAGATATATTTAAAATATTAATACTCAAATATTTGCTAATTTGTGTAGCCTTAAGTGCCTTTGCTTGTTTATGCCAAGTTTGTGTGCATATTAAATGTGTTTATAGTGTTCCGACCGTAAGCTAACAAAAACAGTTAAGCCAAAAACAATCAATACAAACAGCAATAGTTGCCAAGTTGTTTGTCTGGAATTTAGTTTGGTTGAGCCGCAAAGTTTATGAACTTTAAAATGCTTGCAGATAACATGGTTCACAGAACTGAACCTTTACGATACTTGCATGCTTAAAATGTCATGTCAAATGCAGTTAGCCTTTCTTAAAACCTTTGGGAATGTTTCAGCAGCAAACGTTTTAAGAATAAATAAATTATCCCTAAGTTCAAATTAAGCTGAAAGTCAATCAAATAGTTTTAATTAAGTTAAAAGCTTTCTTTTCGTTTCATTTATTGCCAGCAAATAACGAAAGGCAATTGCATAAATAATGCAAAATGCAAGAGCTACAACAACAATTACAAAGTCAATAAGATTTGTGGAAGATTTTCAATGTACACTTTACTTGGCTAAAACGTACTGCAAAAGCGTCGATTGACCAGGCCAAAGGAAATAAACAGTTGGCCAGCTGTAGAAGTCAATGTTAAATGTTTTTGTAGTCAAACGACTTATATTAGTATGCGTCTGTTATTGTTGTTGTTGTTGTTATTGTTGTTGTTGCAATAGTCTATTATTATGGTCGTTTGTGGCCTGCCGCCTGCCAGTTAAGAGCCGCGCGTCGGAATCGGAACTCGTGTCATTTCCGCAAAAAGTTTACTATGCTTTTAGGCTTGCCCATTTAACACAGTGGGTTGGAGATGGGCGGTGTGTTGTGGGCGGGGCAGGCAACAAAATGGCACATACGTACTATCTATGTAAGTGTTCCGGTAAATAGATTCGATCTTGTCTTAAGATAAATTATATGAATTTGTTAGAGCAAACGTAAGACAATTTCTCAGTTTGTCAAATATGTTGCAGAATATTGGCAGAAACTTGGGCGAAACTATTTTCAGGAACACAAACGAATGGTCGTTCGAGCAGCTTGCCAGTTGCTGTCCCGCTGCCTTGGCCGAAAAGTTGTTTAATAAATGTACTCACACATGCTTATGCGAATGGCCATCGAATATGTTGGTATTTGTTGCTGTCTTGCCGACCTTGGGCCCGCATAGGCCTGGGCATAGCTTATACACATATCTTCGAGGCCAATATGAAAGTTTTTTAATAACTTGACATAGGCAGTTGTGTATCTGTGTGGGTGTGTTGGCTAATGCTTGAGGCTGTAATTGCGATAAGCGCACAATTTGTATCTGCAGTTGTGTATCTTTGTATCTTTAATGTTGCCGCTTGTAGCTGAGCTTGCTGCATTCAATTTATGGGCGCTGTTGATTTATGAGAGCTGCCTGCTAATTACGCATATTTCGTATGCTCTATCTCCACTCACTCCACCCTTTTTGCTGCCTTAATGAGCAGCACTTAAATGCCGTAACGAGCTTAATTGTGAACTCAACTGGGCGGGACTCTCATTAATAATTGTGCCCGTCTGCCTGCAAGTTTTAATGAAGTTTGCATTCCGTTCAAGGCGTAAATGTCAACAAAAACGTAGCGAATCAGCCAGCAAGCCAGTCAGTCTATCCAGCTGCCATTGGGACCACGTTGCGTATGCGTAACACTTTGTTTTAAATTTCACAGACTGTTCCTGATTATTTGGCATTTTATTACCACAGCTGGAATGAAAGAAAAACTTAAGCCTGATTCTGTGCATTAAAATTTAACTACAATACGGGCAAAAACTGGTTATGCATGAGTTGCAGTTTTTCCTTTTTATTTTTCTTTGCAAAGTTACATGCTGCAATTTCAATTTTTTTATGCAAATAATTGCAAAAACGCTCTGCTACTGGTTTCGCTCATGCGTTACCTGTGGCATATTTTTCGTTGAAAAAAATGTATGTTTCATTTATGGTAGCAGAAGGTTTTATACTTGCTTATACTTTTTATTTGGACTACAACTAAGCTGTAATACTTAGATCAAGGCTAATATTCTGTGCATCAGTCTGATGGTTTCCCACATTGGTTAAACGAAATTTATTCGTCAAATTTATTATAACTAAATACTTTTATGTATTAAAACTAGAGAAGAATTCAGATTAAGAGCAATGTTAGATAATATTGTTGCCATCCAAAACGTTTTTCGAAAAAACACGGTCCGCTTCTTTATTCAACTAAAGCGGCTTTCAGCTCAATTCATGGTTTATAAAATATTAGAGTTCCGGCTTCAACCGGCAGATTTGCAGCCTTTTTGTATATTTGTTTATATTCAAATTCGTAAATTTAAACACTTTTTATTTATTTAATTTTATAGCTTAATGATTTATAAAACCAAATATCCCCACGGTATTTCAGCGCTCAAAGGGCACTCCACAAAAAAAGACTTTATATAGTACTCTGTAGCACGCAGTAACCAGCTGAGTGATTTAACCCTTCCGGTCAGCTGGCAGCAAACGCCACGGATAACTGTTGGACGCACATTTTTTCTTGCGGTTTTGCGTGCAGTGAACAGTTTTTTATTATTGATACGCAGATTTTCCCATGTGTATGCAGCTTTTTGTTGTTGTTGTTTTGTTTCAATTGAAAAGGGTTCTTTGTGCAATAATTATTTAAGCTTCAAATTAAATTAAAGCGAGCAGTTGATTTCGTTAAGTGCTTGAAAACAATTGGCCAAGACGGCTTTAATTGGCGGTTATTAGTCAGCTACTGCAGAGCGGGTTCGAGGGGGTGGGGGGGGGGGGGGTGTGCGCTGTTATGGAACACCTTTTGGGTTGTGTGCGGGGAGTTTACAGCAAACCGAAAATTCTGCTGCCTTGGCACTAAATATGTGCTTAGTTGTCTAGACATGATTTGGCCAGCGGCTTGTAGCCCGCCTGGGTCAGTGCAAATAAATCTGTGTTGGTTTTCAACGGTCAGCTTATCCTTCGGGCCAGGAACCCCAAGCCCGTCCCCAGCCTGCAGCCCCTGGCTAACCAAACAAATGTTCTTGGGGTCAATGTGCGTGCGCTGTTGTTAAGCAAACACATGTAAACACACAAGTCGAACAAAACGAAAGGACACTAAACTCGAACATGTGAAATGAGCTTAACAGCTCGCTGCTGTTTGACTGCTGATGACACCAAGAAAATTTAATGCTTCCCCTGCTTAAATTTACAGTGGCTTAGCCCAGTGTGAATACACATATACATATAGATATACATAAATATATATATATATACGTCTACATAGTAAAATTGTTCCTTGCCCAAGCCAAACAGACAAAACTGAACGGCAGCAATAAATTTTGCTGGCATCAGCAAAGTATCGATGACTCGCAAGGGGTGTGCGGCGCATGGCGTGCGGGGTGCGAATTTAAATTTGCATGTGCAACAAGTTGGCGGCCCCACAAACGCTCTAAGCTACATCATGATGACGTTTCGGGTGCGCTGCCAATTGCATTAAAGGTGTTAATTTCATGCAGCGTTCTGCCTCTTGCAAAGCTCAATCAAGAGCATACCAGCTCTGTGTGTGTGTGTGTGTGTGTGTGTGTGTGTGTGAACGTTCAAAAGTTTCTTTTGGCAAAAGTTTTATAGCCAGTGCTGTTAACACTTTGATTGCCAGCTAGTTTTTAAACAGCCAACACCGACTCGATAGCGTTTCAAATTCCGATTCACATGCAAATGTTTTAAAGTGCACACAGCAAATACTTTCCCAAAAACTTTGCCACAACTATAATGCCAATTTGTCTGGGTTAGCCTTGGGTTAGTTAGCTATGTAGAAACTAAAGAGACATGTGTTATAAGCAACTAGACGGGGGCTTGAGCCATAAACTTTGTGACCAGTGTGTCGATGCTTACCCCACTACACTATCAAGCTATTTAGTTTTTACTTCGAGAGAGTGAGAGACACAAGAGAGAGAAAGAGACAGTAAGAGATGAAGACAATACTCACATATTCCAATAACTAAGTACTTTTGATTAGGTTAGCAACATTCAATAAGTGGCTTTATGTAGCATGTACTTCTGGCCGGCAGATGGCGCTGGAGCCAGCACTTGATTGTTGCACAGTTAAGGGCCTGTGGCTGCAGTGCATTTAACGGTCGAGTGCATTCAATTACATTCGCACCCACAGTATCTCGTGTCGGTTTAAAGCTTTAAGTACGCTGCTATCGATATACGCTGCATTTCATGTGTAAATAGAGCCTACAATTGTGAAGAGCTGCGAGTACTTATCTCAGCCAGCAACATAAGTATGCAAGGTAGACACAGACAGACAGGAGGACAGACAGGAAGGTGGGCAGGTGGGCGGCACTATAAATAAATAAGATTAAGCGCACTTCAGGGTATGCGCACTCTGTGTGTGTGTGTGTGTGTCTGCCCCTGTAAAATGAGGAAAACATTTTGGAGCAGAGAAATAAAACCAGTACCGGCTGCAAAACCAGAAACAAGTCGAGCATCTGCAAGCAAACGACGTGCCCGGACTTGAAAACATGAAATAAACATTTTTTACCCGCAAAAAGAAGCAGAAGAAGAAAACACTTCCGTATGGAACGAGAAGCTGCGCCGACTGCAACTGGAATCAAAATCAGCTTCTCATGTTGCCAGACGCCTGCACCGCTTGACTTTGCTGACTGTTTGGCAGTTGCCTACCGCCACCGCCACGGCGACCTCCACCACCCTCACCCACCGACTCTGGTCCGCCACGCACCGCTGCTCATAATTCAGGAAGTGTGCAGCACTCTTTGTCAGGCGACTTGCATTTTATAACAAGCTGAAGCAGCTTTCCGCCACATTGCGCTACCAACTTCGCTTCGTGTGTCCACAGAGGCAGCTTAATAAATGTCAAAAAGTAGCAGCAAAAAAAAAAGAAGAGTTCACTGTACAGGCACAAGTGCCTCGAAAGGGCAGCATTTTAATTTTGAGTACTCTGCGAAATTAAATAAAAATGCTTTGCATTATTTACCAAATGCATCATTTTAATATTTTTAATATAAACATCATTAAACATGCGCAAAGCAAAAAAATATACGAAAAAACAAAACAATAAAGGAAAAAAGCATTTGGTGTAGACTATTCCACCAGGAGGTACCGAGTAATTGCGTCTGAAGTTAAGCTGAGTGAAGGTTGCCCACAAGAAATTGAATCTAACTGGTTGAGTTTTTTAAGAGGTATTTTTGCTAAATTTGATTTGTGAAGTTCTTTTGAGTCCCGAAATTGCTTAGTCCAACCAGAAACTTGTATATATGTAAGTTTTATTCAAGTCTTATCATCTCCAGAATAAACATATGTATAATTTTGGCATACCCCATTTCGTTAAGCGTACAGGGTATACACCGAAAAGATACAACAAGCAAATGCGCTGAAGCGTTGCCTGCTTTTAATGAGTGTGTAAATAGCAGCTGTAAAAAAATAGCAAAAGTTCCACAAATAATATTAATGCATGCATACACTTTGATAATTAATATTAAAATCAGTTTGTTTCGCTGTCCGCTCGTATTCTTGTTCAATTAATCAGACATATTTATTGTGGTCACATTTACTATCATGCGGCGCAAATTGTTAGTGATTAATTAAAATCTGTTCAGGGCTTCAAAAATAAACAACAACAAATATTATTGGATTTTATACATGAATTGCATTTATTTTCGTTGAGTATTTGTGAAACCTCAAAATGTGTCAAAGCCATATTTAGATTGTGCTTAATTAAAAGTAAAGAACTGTTAAAATCATGACAATTACCCTCAGGTTCGGCTTGTGAATCTGGCTTTGGATTCGAGGTTTAACTGTAAAATTTCCTTCCTCTTTTCCTTTAATAGAAATGTTCAGCTAATCACAATATAAAATGTTTCAATCAAATTGTCAAATCGATCAATTGATTTTGATCAGGCTAAGTCTCTTTTTTACCCAGCTAATCCGGTTTTGGGTTCGGTGCATGGCAAATGAAATATTAAATCTGTTCGCGTTAAGGCCATGGCAACATTTTTTGTTTAATTTTTAAAGCCACAACCTCGTCAGAGTTAAGCCGATTGTCATGATTGATGACATTATGCTAATGGCTTAATACGTTATGTTAATATTTGTTGATGTTTCACATAATTGTCAAAAATCATTGTATATGTATACGTATTATTAACAATATTTAAGTCTTCGAAAGTAGGTTAATAATGCTGCTAAATACCAAACGATATTGCAGATTACAAAAAAAAGGACATCATTACATTCGTTAATGTGCGTTGTGTTGATTTTATTTACGCATTTTTCTTGCGTGCCGCACATTAAACAATTAGCTGCAAATGAAGCCGGACAAACAGTTGCAATTAGTGCGCACAAATTGCACTTAATTATATAATAAATTCAATTGACAGCTGCACATCTTTACAATATTTTCACATTTCATTTCCCTCGTTTTCCATTTCCACTAGCCTCATTAAAATGTCTACTGTTATTTCATGCATAATACCACGCTTATTTATGAGTTATACGTTATCTTAATTTATGCACTTATTTGCGGTTAATTTTAAATTTTATTTTATTTGTTATTTCTGTCTTATTTATTGTGGCGAAATAATTATCGTTTTTGCTTCAACAAGTGCGTTTGGCTAATTGGCTTTTTCTGGCTTATCTGATTGCAAGTTGGTATTAAAATTTATGGCTGCCCGACGTTAATTATAAAGTACCCACGCCCCCGTGCCTTGAGCTCGATTCGTGGCTTGCCTTCAATTTCGTTTTATGCTCTGAAAAATCACAACGCAAATTCAAAGAAAGTCCCCCTCAAACTTTTATTTGCTGCAGGCAAGGAAAACGAACAACAAAAAGGAAAAAAATAAAGCAAATTTAATCAAAAGTGTGTAGAGAATTGTTACGCAAACAATTTCATCAAGAATTCTCTCTCATGTTTTCTCCTTTTCATCCAAATATTACAAATAGATTTCAATATCTATACGTATTTATCAGTCACAGTAACGGAAACAAGCAGAGTGAAATGTTTTTATATTTTTTGGGTGGGAGGGAGCGGCTGCAGCTAAAACTTTGCAAAAAAGTTCATTGTTATGCGGATTTGTTAAAAATCGAACATATTCTTCTTCGCTGCCTGAAATGGAAACGCACAAGAGCGCAACAATGGCAGGTAAAGTCCATGGCAGATATAAATAAATATTTACATAGATGCGCAGATTCGATTTTTGCATATTTCCAGCTGCTTTTTATTTGTTATCCAGAGTCGACAATGCGCCCATTGAAATTTGCATGCAAATTTGCTTCTTTTGGTAGCTGATGTATCCATATCACGCATACATAGAAGCATGCATCAAGGCATTACGCATACGCCATGTTTGACCACACAGACACGCACAGGCAGACAACTGACGTCAGGCAAGTTGTTGGCATATTTTGCGCTGTATTTAGCAGCTTACCATGGCATATTAATTAACTTTTATGCGAGAAGAACCCACACAGACACAGACATACACACACACACAGGCACACCAATAACCACACACTACAAACAACCCAAGAGCCAAGCGGTGTATGTGTAATATTTCATTTAGGACCTTGGCAGCACGGCCGTGGCGGCAGCACTCTTTATCTGTGCTCCTTTGGGTCTAAGAGATTTATTGCCTGCTTCAAAGATAAAGTCATTATTATGGCATTATAAAAGATGGTAAGCACACCCAGCAGCGTTTAACGATATGAATCTTTGATGCTTGTAATTGCCGTCTGCCGACCCTTATATGATCTTATCATTGATTTTCCGCTTGCTGCTCCGTGGTTTCCCAGCTGCTGATACTGATGTTGGTGCTGCTGTAAGCTCTAACAATTATGTTAATTCTTGGACGTAGTTTTGTCGCTTGTCTCGCACTAATTAAAATTTCATTAACCACAAATGCGACGCACATTTCGACAGCCATCAGTTGTCAGAATCTACTTGCAGCTGCCTCAGCTTTCACATATCTGTAAACAAGTACATTGTACATTAATTATGCATGCAATCCCAAATTGACAGCTGGAACGGCTACCAAGGCAACCGGCCAAATTTAAGCAAATAATTCTCCGCATAATCAATAACGTCGGGGTGACTTTGCGCGACACGTGTAAAACGATAGCGAAATTCGATACGGCACCAACAAATATTTGACCTGAAATATTTTAGCCCTGTGCCCTTTGCCCTCTGCACTCGCAGCGGCCATTTGGCAGGCAGTCAAAGTGCCAGCCCAGCGAAGCTGGCGAAGAAATCATGCAAGCCATAAACAGCCATGGCCGCTGCATGGCGCCTACACAGCGCGACAAAATGGCCGACAAAATGGCGTCGGCGACAACGTTCAACGTTGTTGAAGGTGCGCTTTAAAGCCGCTTGGCCAGCTCTTCAAGAGATTAACAGCTACAACTGGCAATTGACACGCGATAACTTAATTTAAGGCAGTGCGCCAAGCCAATTTAGTCAGCCAAGCGCTTCTGACACCTAAAGGAAATATGTCGAATCTAATTACTGTGAATAAACCAGTTGGGTACCGAAACTCCAAATAAATAAAATACTTTCTCTAGACTTGTTGATATCGAAGGTAGATACTGTTATTTATTTCAAAAAGCCCTCCTTTTAAAATTATCATTTTATAATATATGTATTATTATTATTATTCTTATATTTATTATATTAATTATTTCGATTACTTATATATATTATGTTTATTATTAATATTTATATTAATTACAGTAAGTTCGAACTTAAATGCATAATGAAATTCTTAAAACCTTTGCAGCCCAAATCTGTTCAAGCAGTGTATGCACTCTTCGGTGTGCATCGCTGTGTGCACAGACTTCTAGCCTCGTGTTGTGCATTTGATCGAATTTCCTGACTGCAGCATATGTTGCACATATGTACATATATGTTGCCAGTTCGTGGCATGAAGTTTATTGAAATCGATCGACTTCCACTTGGACTTTTCCACGATATGCAATTGATATTTGCATATAAGTAAAATGCGCCAGCGAATGCCTGAGATTTATGTTAATTTATTGAATTTCATTTGATTCCTTCTGCCTTTTTACAATGTGTAAGTGTGCTGAAATCTTGCGAATGCGAATGCGAAAGCAAATTCAATCAAGTTTATGCATAAATTACCCGACAGAAAGCCTGGAAAAGGTAAATTTCAAGGAAGGCGCATCATAATAACAACAACATAACAACAACAACAACAACAAGTTGCTGCCTTCGCCCACTTTATCTTTATAATGGCAAAAGTTTCAAGTTGAAAGCCCTGGCCCTTTTTATACCTTTCTTTTACACAGTTTAAATAAGTATATAGGTTTATGCCGGACTTGGCTGCCGCTGGGCAAGTCGTTAAAATGGCCGCTCAAAGGGGCCGCCCGCCGCTTGTTGTTCATTATGTAATTGTGGTGCGTGCAGGTTAAAGAGCCAACATGCAGCTCTTTGTGGGCTGTCATTTGAATAATTTATACGCTAATTTAATTATGGTACAATTTGCACAGTTTATTGTAGCTCAACTCAAATGTAGCCGCATTGCTCAATGCCGAATTTTAAATGAGTTTATTTAACATTTTATTTTTATATCTCGTTTAGTTGGAGCTCTCTTTAAGGCAGCTCTGCATGTGCCTCAGCTCCATTTGCTGCACAAAATCCGTGATGACGGTGCAGAGCACCACCTGCAGCAGCATTTTGCAGCCTCTAATAATGCCAGCGAATTGTATAACAGCCGCATTCGCATTTGGTTTCCAAGCCATAAAGTTGATGGATTGCGGTCGATAGTCTGCGAAAGGCACTCGGGTGATGAGCTGCAGTTGGATAGAGAGTTATGTACATGGACAAATCGGCAAATATATCAAAAATTGTAAGCCTACCAAAAAGCTGATGATGTCCTTAGCAGTCCGGCGACGCTGAAGTCTTGGCCTAGCAGTCGCAGCTTGGCTTGGAAACTCGATTTTCCAGATGTTGATAAACAGTTTTTCATGCTCCCGCTGCTGCAACTTTGCCGCACATAGCAGAGGCAACAATATTGCCACTTGCCAAGCCAGTTGCAGTGCCGACGAGGTCAGCTGCTGGTCACGTGTGGGTGGCGCTTCCATGCCCATCCATTCGGCCTCATCCTCAATGTCGTCCTGACTCTTTTGGCGCTGCAATAACACGTTCTCATCGTAGCTGAATTCGCTCACAAAGATGCCGCATTTGAGGCAAAATACAAAGAAGTACCAACAAAATGTGGCCCTAAAGTAGTAGGCAGCCAAGTGTTGCATTCGTTTAAGCAACGGCTGCACGTGCAACAACTGACGCAGCAGCCGAAGCTCATGTGGCAAGCGCAATTGTTGCAATAGCTGATTTAGAGATTGCAGCAGTGCTGCATGCAACAGATGCTGAAAGAGGTGAAGAGTCAGCAGCAGAGCCAAAAGCAGATGCACTGCACCCATGGCATAGCTGATGACTTTGTAGACGCTATCAAATGCCGGCGGCCAATCCAGCCAGAAAAGCTTCCATGTTAGCAACAGCAGCAAGAGAAACTGTTGAGCGCCCAGCAAGAACAGCACCCAAGAGCATTTGGGCTCTAACCGCTCACCCAGCAAAGAAGTTAGATGCTTAAAGATCAATTGGGCCTGATCCACCATATACCACAGCTGAAGCCTGCAAGTCAAACATCTGATGATTATCCACACATAGGCCACATTGTGGCAGATCTGGTTGATGAAATCCAAGACATCCAATTCGGGTTGCGTGCCGGGTTCCAGCTCGTTCAGGCTGGCGTTATTGGTCTCCAAGTCCCAGCGCAGATATAAATGCAGAAAGTTAAGCAGCACGAGCAGAAAGCTGGGCAAGTAGGTAAAAAGACAACAGCAGCCAGAGTCTAGACGATAGCGCTGGTGGGCTCTATCAAAGCGTATCTTCAGAAAGCCCACGCAATTCAGGATGAAGCACTGAAATTTCAGCAGCTGATACAGGAACTTAAAGCGCCGCATGTTGATAATCAACTGAATCGAAAATATTCTTGACTACATATTCATTTATTGCACGCATTTTATAAATAGATGGCTAATTAACAGACAATTTACTCTAATTCATCGTACATGTACCAGCGATAGACCTGGCTAATTGTTTGCGTCACATTAATATCGAAATTACCTTGCGTATAGCTGTTGTAGAAGTTGATTTGCATGTGTGTGTGCTGCCATAAATACAGCCAAAGGGAGAGCAACACCAGGCAGCCCACTTTGATGAAACTGTCGAGGAGCATGGGCAGTGTCAGCTGTAGCTGATGGGCACTCAGACCCAGGATGGCCAGCGGCAGGGGTTTTTGGCTTAGATGTGTGACCGGTAAATTGCTGGAAAACTGTGGAAAAAAAACATTTGATTAAGCCATGGACAAGGCACCAACGTCACACTGACCAACATGCTAATGACATCCCGTTTGTGCTGTGGCCTGGCGAAGGGTCGCAGTATGGGCAGGCCGAAGGGCATGGGCAGCGTTTGGTTGCGCAACAGGCACCAGGACTTCAATTTAAAGTACTCCAAGCGATCCGTCAGCTGCAGATAATTGCCATAGAATTGGCAGCGCTGCTTCTGCAGATCATACGAGCTGATCAGCAGTGTTATAAATGGTATCAGCAGCAGCAACAGATGCACCAGACGCAGGCGATCAATGTTGAGCACATTGGCGGGTCGCCAGTCCAGAAGCAGTTGGCTGAACCGCAACGCAATCAATGCCACAAAGCTGAGCAGATGCAGGGCAAAGTAGCGTATGATGTGCCAATGCACGCTCCAAATGCTCACCTGCTCCCGCAGTATGGAGCGCAAAATACCCACGCGGGAGCTGCTCATGTGCTGCTGCAGAAACACGTTCAGCGCCCGGTAGATGCTGGCCAGCCAGATGAGATAGTTGCCCAAAAAGAGCAGCTGCATGTGATAGATGAAGGCGACGCCGGCCATGAAGCACGACTGATAGCTGTAGTACATGTGGCACTGCCAGCCAAACAGCAAAAGTAGCTCGACGGGCAGCAGAAGTGTCAGCACACACTCCCGCCATAGGGGCACACACATTCTGTCGCCCAGAATGCGCTGCAGTGTGCCATGTATTTGGGCGCAGGCATTCAGCAGCTTGGTCAGATGCTGGCGCAGGCGTTGAAAGTAGATGTAGAGCGGCACGAAGAGCAGGAACAGTAGCTGATCGTAGATCCAGCACTGGCTGAGCCACAGATACGCCAATGAGGCAATCATATTCGCCACGCTCATGATCTGCACATAGAGCTGCTCGTCCCACACGAACTGGCCATCCGGCGCATAGCCCACATTGTAGTAGCCCAGATAGATGCCCAATCTGGCAGTCACACGCCATACGCACAGCAAGTGGCACAGGCAGAAACCTTTGACCGTTGTATGCGTACGCATCGCTGCCGGTTGTTTGCAACACTGAGTGCCACAAAGGTGTAGCCGCATGTTAATTAGCTTTCCCATTGAATGGTAAGTTTGACATATATAGATATAGATATATACTAACAGAGAAAGTATGAGAGAGCAAGCGTGGCTGAAAGGACACTTGAACTATAACCACAAGCAATGTTTCATGCTCTGTTTAAATTGTGGGGAAGAGACCTTTAATAGTTAACACTCTGATATGGGGAATATGAAATTGAGAGAGCACTTAAAATCGCATAAAGAAACAAATAATATTTTAAAAAAATGTAGGATCAAGTTATATGCGGCGTGTCGCACTTTAAATACCCTAGCACACTTATGACAAGTGAGCTGTGAACCAGGTTTTTCGCACCTGTTAACTAAGCTTTTAATATAAGTTAAATATTATTTAATTAGATAATTAAAATTATAGTTAAACGCAATATAAAAAGTTAACGAATATTATTTTCCAATAGATACAAAAATATTGCCTTAAACCAAACCAATTTTTTGAAAAGATATTGTTTTGGGTATATGGTTTACGTTAATAGAGAACTTCTTAAGCCAGCTGGAAGTGTTAATTTTAACTTAAAGAACATCTCGCTAATAGCAGTAGATGGGTAGTGTATACATATGTATGTCGAATTTCACTCGTTCAGCGTGCAGCACATGCCGTAGCCAGAAATATTATACCCACTGCAATGCAAAGCATATAAAAAAAACCAAACTCCATGCCACAGTGCGCACTTTTAATTCATATCTTGGCAGCATTTTAAGCGCCAACCCTCAGATGCAGCCGCATGGTGGAAATGATTTAACACCCCACGTAAGCAGCTGCATGGGGTACGCTTTATATAGTGTGTTATGGGGCATGTACTAGTGCCCGTATCTCTGTGAAAGTGTGCGATAAAAGTCGCTCCATAACAATGACAAAAAACTGCATGTTTTTATTACAAATTGCAATTGTGAGAATTTTATACATGGCCGCGGCCACATTGCCATCGTCGCATCGTGTCACATTCCAGAACCTTCCACCTGTAAAAAAAAATGGAGGGAGGCAGCGCCTGTGACAGTGTCGCCACAAATAAACTTCCGCACAAAAATTGGGCTGCATTTCCGGTGGGCTGCTCG
The DNA here is from genome assembly GCA_035045885.1 of Drosophila borealis. Taxonomy (NCBI): domain Eukaryota; kingdom Metazoa; phylum Arthropoda; class Insecta; order Diptera; family Drosophilidae; genus Drosophila; species Drosophila borealis. Next base: position 2,230 of record JAWNOR010000029.1, on the reverse strand, counting down.
AATGTTTTTATTGCCGCTTTTTGCGTGCTGTGCATAAAGCAAATGAATTCATTTTTTACCCATTTTAAATTTCTTTTTCAATTTAAATGGCCCGACGGCTGGCAGCGAAAAAAATTTTGCGCAGCAGACTTTTCTTTTTAGTCGATTTCGGCTGTAATAAATTTTTGCATGTTTTCATTAGTTGTCAGCGCTGCTTTTGATGATTTATGCATGTTTTTTGGATATGTCCACTTTACACGCACACAGAGGCATTCCGAGGAAAGTAAAAACAACAAACTTATTAAAAATTTAGTTGCTAAAGCAATGTTTTTAGGCCTACAAAAAAAGGATAGACCTGCGAGAATGTTGCCACTTTAAATATATTAAATAATGTAAATAACTTATTAATATTGTGATTAATTTCATTATAATTTATATTTTTATAATTTAATATTCAAAACGACTAATACTCGGCTAACTGACGTCCTATTTTGGTAAGAAGTGACCTTTTGGGTCATGGCCTTGTAGATAATAGATTAAAATAAAGCAAGTGAGGCACTCCTAGCCGGAAGTGCCCAACTAGGGGATACCCTGAACCATCTTCTATCAATACAAAATGCAACTAGCGCTACGCGCTCGTTTGCTTAAGAAATTACAGAGAAGCTCTCAAAAAACTGCTTCCCTGTTACAGGACTTGATCTCCGAACCCATCGCCTACCACGCCATCGCCTTACACTTCACAACCATACCAAGAATTTAGTGGGGTAGAAATGATGTCATTTTCAAACGCGCAAACTAGTGCCGTTTTAAGTTGTGTCGCCTTAAAACGAAGATATCTGATTATGGAATGATATACCTTTTTAGACTCGTCACGATCAGTACTATCGAATGTCATTCAAAAATTTAAAATCGAAATTTTGACCAACATTAAAAACGGGGTCGGCTCGAAAATCAGAACTTTTTTGATGCTTTTTTTTGAATATCTCGGGTAAATACCGTCTGATTTCAAAATGTTATACCTTTTTGTAAAGGTTAGGAAGCCAACTATCGATCGTCAATCAAGAAATTAACGTTCGGGGGATCATATCAAAATTATAGACAAAATCGGTTTTGTCATGATGAAACCAGTTTGTTGCTGATTTTTTTGATTTTTGTGCATATCTCAGTCAAATATTGTTTAATTATGGAATAATATACATTTTTAAACTCGTAACGATCAGTACTATCGATTGGCATTCAAAAATGTAAAATCTAAATTTTGACCGAAATTTGAAAAACATCAAAATCACCACGTTTTTTGCTAAAAACGGGGTCGGATCAAAAATCAAAACTTTTTTAATGATATTTATTGAATATCTCGGGTAAATGATGTTCGATTTTGAAATGTTATACCTTTTTGAATTCGTAGGGATCTCTACTATCAATCTGCATTCAAACATTTTAAAAATCGATGGGTTAAAAAAAGTGGTTGACCAAAAACCAATTCGTTTGTAAAGTCAACCTTTTTTTGATGATTTTTTTGATGCCAATCGATAGTACTGATCCTTACGAGTCGAAAATTGTATAAAATTCCCAAATCGAACACTATTTGGCCGAGATATTCAAAACAATCATCAAAAAAGGTTGACTTTACAAACGAATCGGTTTTTTGTCAACCAAATTTTTTAACCCATCGATTTTTAAAATGTTTGAATGCAGATTGATAGTAGGGATCCCAACAAATTCAAAAAGGTATAACATTTCAATATCGAACATCATTTACCCGAGATATTCAATAAAAATCACCAAAAATGTTTCGATTTTCGAAGCGACCCCGAATTTGAGCAAAAACGTGATGTAACCCCTTGCCATTTTGATGATTTTGGTCAAAATTTAGATTTTTATTTTTTTGATGCCAATCGATAGTACTGATCCTTACGAGTCGAAAATGGTATATAATTCCCTAATCGAACACTATTTGGCTGAGATATGCACAATCAAAAAATCAGCAACAAACGGTTGACATGACAAATCGATTTTGTCTATAATTTTGAAGAACCACTTTTTTTAACCCATCGATTTTTAAAATGTTTGATTGGAGATCGATAGTTGAGATCCCTACCCTTTCAAAAAGGTATAACATTTTGAAATCGAACAGTATTTACCCGAGATATTCAATAAATAGCATCAAAAAAGTTCTGATTTTTGATCCGACCCCGTTTTTAGCAAAAAACGTGGTGATTTTGATGTTTTTCAAATTTCGGTCAAAATT